>JAOCZM010000191.1:1800000-2374265 GCA_026122235.1 Vinca minor
TGTAATAACAACTATAGGCTGTTATGGCTTTATTTTAGATCTTGTACTTGCACATACAAAGGATATGTTCTTTGCTGATAGAATTCATGTATTATTTGACTCCTTGGAAGCCTTTCATGAATAAAAGACTTCTTTATTTCAAAAAGACATGCACAATGGGTATACTTAGATATAGTTGTGTCCGAGTTTGGGCTTGAGTCTGTGAATGAAACCACAAGTCAATGTTGTTAAAAAAGTTAGCTAATAAGTAGATTCACACGATTCTACGAGTCTAGGAAACCAAAACGTGTTGAATCGGGGAGTAGACTCGCAATCTAGTTGAAGCGAAATAGAAACGTTGAATAGGATCACAAAATCGTAAAATTAGACGTTTCTACCGAGCCTGTACAAATTTCATTGAAATGAATTCTATTTCATTATGAACTTGTTCATTTGCTAAATAATGTTGTAATTTTTTTATTGAATGGGAGTAGCTCGAAAGTTTAATGAATATAATCTTGATTATATTTCCTCGGACAATAGTCTGAGATTAAAAACAAAAATATCAGACGAAGACTTAATGCAACCAGACTCAAAATGTAACTTACAAATCAAATTTTGTTGTTTCCTTAATCTCTTCTGGGCTCGTATCTACACGTCAGTTAAATCATAGTAGTTTCTAGCCATTCAGGAAGTTCCCATTGAGACGGTAAATCTCTCACACATATAATTAGTCAACAACAAAGTTCGATTTGTATGTCACATTTTGTGCATGTCACACATTATAAAGATCAGGGATATTAAAGCTAATGGCGGATCTAGGAGGTGGCCGTTCCTTAATTTTCTTGAACGAATTTGTTTTATACGAGAAATTTTTAATTTTTAATATTTTCTGTAAATATTTTATTCTTCCCCTACCTTAAAAAACACCATTTTTCAGTACGTAATTCGTCTCTCAAACCCTGGGTTCTAAATCCTCCAATGATTTATACCCTGATACATCTACGAAAAGCATTTGAACAATCTAAGTCTTAATGATATATCCTGCACAAACAACACTCAGTTACAAAGACTTATGACTCCTTTGAATTTTATACCCAGGGGCGGTTTAAGGAGAGTATGAGATATTCTAGAACTTTTGAATACATTTTGGAGAACAAAAATTATGATACAATTGTAATTATTTATTTATTGCTTTATTATATTTACATGATAGTTCATTTTTTCGGTTATAAATAGCATTATTTTAAAGTTCAGCATATGACTCCTAAAATGATTGAGATGACACTGATTGGATTTGATGAAGTGTGACATTTGATCACTCATGCATCAATTTTTCGAAACGCATATAACTTTACCTTTTATTGTCGTTGTTTTATCTAAAACTAGAACAATTGTCTTGTAAATCAAGAAAAAAAATAGCAATTTTCAGTGTTAAATAACATAGGGAAATCCATTTTTCGCAAATCCGAATCCTAGCCCACAAAATACATATTTTGAACATAAACACATACAACTTCATACACGGAGACATGTCAAACCCATATTTTCTCATATACAACAATTGTACATAACATTTGTATGATGACTGATTATGCATGATGAATACAGATTTTGTCATGCATCACGTTTTATTCACAATCGAACTCAGATGATTGATTCCAACTCTATAGAACGCAGCCAAAACATTTTCGGTAGACCTGACAACCTAAATCTCCAACCTTTCAAACTCTACCATTAGCTCCCGCTGTTCTGTGATCAAAGTTGCCAACTTCCTGAACTCTTCTTAGTAAGCGCGTCCACCCCTCGATTATCTTTTCCCGAGTGGTAGCTAATTATAAAGTCACAGTCTTTCAACAATTTCAAACACCTTCTTTGCCTCATGTTAAGTTCCTCTTGGGTAAAAAGGTACTTCGAACTTTTGTGGTCGGTAAACACCTCACAAGCTTCCCCGTACAGGTAGTGCCTCCAAATGTTTAACGAAAAAATCACCGCTGCCAACTCAATATCATGTTTTGGGTAGGTTTTCTCATACAGTCTCAGCCGTGTCAAGGCGTAAGCAATCACGTTACCCTTCTACATCAAAACACAACACAGACCAATCCGGAAGCATCGCTAGATGTAAATGGTTAAACTGCTGGACTCTTCTGGTAAGGCAAAAATCGGAGTTGTAGTAAACTTTTCCTTAAGTTTCTGAAAACATTCTTCACACTCCAAACCCCACACAAACTTCAGCCTTTTCTTTGTTAACCAAGTCAGCGACACTGCAATTTTCCAAAAAAAACTCCATCGAACTTCCAGTAGTAACTCGTTAACCGCAATAAACTTCGAATCTCTGCCACGTTGTTAGTCGAGGCCAATCTACAATTTTCTCTATCTTAGCGGGATCCATTGATACCCTTTCAGTGGATATTATGTGTCCCATAAATGTTACACGTCTCAATCAAAACTCACACTTGCTAAATTTTGCATAAAGGTTATTCTTCCTCAAAATATATAGTGCCAACCTCAAGTGTACTTCATGAGCTTCGTCTGATGGAGAGTAAATCAGAATGTCGTCGATGCAGACCATCACAAACGTCCCCAAACAATCTTGAAAAGCTCGGTTCATCATGTCCATGAATGTCACCGGTGTGTTAGTCATTCCGAACGAAATCACAATGTACTCATAGTGCTCATGTCTCATACGAAAGGCCCTCTTCTGTATGTCTCCCTACTTTATCCTCAACTATTGATACTCTGATCTTAGGTCTATCTTGGAAAAGACCTTAACACCCTTCAAATGGTCAAACAAATCACCGCATCCCTTCTAGATGGACTTTTTAGCCATAATTGCATAATAATCGGCAAATTTCGTTCACACTTCTCCCGTTCTTACCCCTTAAAATCAATAACCACCTTGTCGGTCGTCAGACACTGAATCCTCTGCTCCTTACAGTCCACCATAGCATGGTGGGCTGCCAACCAATGCATCCCCAATATGATATCAAAATCAACCATGTTTCGGTGAATCAGATCCGCCTCTAACTCCTTTGATTCTATATCTACCTGGCACCTCTTATGCACAAAGTTAGACTCTAAGACCTTCCCACTAGGCACCATAATTCTATAAGTATTCAAAACACATGCAGGGAAAGTCCTAAGGATCTTAGCAACTCTACATGACACAACTTGATGCGTAACCCCACGATCAAACAACTCATATTCATGTACAAAAATAACCAGAAGTGTACCTGTCACCATGTCAAAGCAGTCCCCACCTCTTGATGCGTAATGGAGAACACTTTTGCATTAGGCCTCGACCTTGAAACCCCGACTCACGGTGCTGAAGGTGTAGTCTGAACAACCCTTGCACTTTTTTGGTACACTGTCCAATCTTTGAAACAGTATAATGCAAAAACACAACTATAATACAACTGTAAAAAAAAAGAAGAAAAAAACAGTACCAAAAAACCAAGTTACTATTAAATCTTTAAGAGTGAATGGCCATTTATGCCCCTTACGTATGTTTCAAAACTGCCCCTAACTATTCACGGGGAGCCATTTCTGCCAAAAACCGGCGGAATCCGGTGAGAGAGGGCGGAGTTGCACATGTGCAACTCACACGAGCATATTTTCAGGGGTAAAAGCGTCAATATAATCTCCTACAATATCATCTTCAACCTCTAGCTTTCTTATTCCTCTTCCACTCCATTTCTTACCAAACAATTGCCAAAATAAGAAAACCTTACAACAAGAATCTCAAAATTAGAGTAATTAGAAAGAGATTATTGATTGGAAGATGATGAATATGAGAATTTTGTTGTAAGGTTTTCTTATTTTGGCAATTTTTTTTGGATGAAATGGAGTGGAAGAGGAAGAAGAAAGGCTAGAGGTTGAAGATGACAATGTATGAGGTTACATTGACTATTTTTTTCCTGGGCAACCGCATGTATTCCTCTATGCATTTTGTTTTTTTGCACCAAATTATTTCTCCATGGAAAAATTGTATTGCACATTCTGTTTTAAAAAATGATTTTGTTTTCTTACTGAATAATTATATGCTTCTTGCACGTGTCGCTCCAATTAAGAGTAATTTTATCAATTCAAGTCCTTTAGGACAACTGTGCAAAATGTGTCAATACTAGCTAAAACTTCAAAACTATCAATGAGAAGACATAACCTCTAAGGTCACCATAAGCATAAATTTCTCTTGAACTCTAGATTTTATTTTTCTAATTCAATCTACTAGTAAGAATCAGTCATTAGTTATTCAAATATGGTGATTTCTCCAAAAGATATCTTTTGGTACAAATACCATACATAATGCTAATATATTGAAGACAGCCGTAGATAGTTTGTGTTGATGGCCAAGTAATGCAAATTAAATAAATAAAATTATTTAATCCTAAGGATTAAAAATGGAAAAAAAGAAGATGGAATCTAAAATAGAAATATTTGTTATTCATTCATGTAAAACTATGTGAGTAAACTTATACACGAAAACTAAATATAAACATTAAGCATCAATCAATGATTCAAGATAATAAAGGGTCTTTCCATACCAAACGGTCTGATGCATGAAACATAAAAGTGAAAAAGGTTAAATCGAAACAAATTTGCATTCCAAGGTTATTTTTCTCTCATTCACCGTACATAAACTCATATCTCCAAAACCAAAAGTAAATGTTGCGGTGAGAACATTCTTATAGTGAGGCACACCTTCATTATTAATTTCAAAACACATGTTCAAATCAACTCAATACTTCATCTCCATGACATATTAATGTTTAAAGATCATGATTTTCATCTCCTGATTTGCATACTTCACTTATAAGTTTAAATAAAAAGAAAATATGTCCAGACAAACACTTCTTTTCTTTTATAGTGGGAATGGGAATTATATAAATATAATGAAATATTTAAAAATTAACCACCCTATGCTCTGTCATAGATGCAGAGATTAGTGTCTAAAATTGTATGCCTATGTTCTCGTAACCTAAGGTGCAAAGAAGAAATTTCCTCCTCTTAACCATATAGAAAAATTATCATTTCCCGCACCTACTCCCAACCTCCCACGCACACAAACACAAAAGAAAAAGCAAGAAAAAACTATGCTAAGTGAATTCTTCAAGTGAGTAACACCTCAAATTACTAGTTTCAGAGTCCATGTTCAAATCAATCCCATCCATGGCCTCATGAAAAACACTTAAAAATATTAACAAAAATCTTTTTTTAAAAAAATAGTCTCAGGGAAATCATACCATCGAAAAAATATAAAGAATAAGGTTCTTTTTTCAAATACCATCTCCATTTTATATATTGCTGCTTGGAAAAAACGTCTTGCTTAGACCCATTATATTATATGAAAGCAATAGAAAACTTTAATAGGAAAACAAAAGCTATTTGATTCTTCGAATAGAATGCATTCCTCGTTGGTCAAGTGTGCATAATCCGCGTGCTTTCAAAGGTAAACTATCAAAGGTCAGTGAAGATGTGTGTTTGGTTTGTGTCACAAGTATATTAGCTAAGGCATCCTTAACGGTACATCCCTCTCGAAAAAATGTGTTGCATTTGATCCTCCTTGTAGAAATGCATATACAGTGTTGTAATAGGCATCCAAATCCCATGAGGATACCTTACCCGCCTCCACCGATTGCACAACAAAATTTGAGTCTGTTTGTATCCATATTTCCATGTAGCCCAGTGTTCGCGCAAGTCTAAGGCCATGCTCAAGTTCCTTAAACCCCTCCTGTGAATTTTTCATTGCCTCCTCTATGAAGGATGAAGCTGCCGCAATGATATCCCCATTACCATTCCTCAAGATACAACCAACACTTGCAATACCTAGATTTCCCCTTGCTGCACCGTCAATATTCCAAATAAAAAACGAACTATCCATGGTGGAGGTTAGCCATCTTACTAATGTGATACGGTGGTGGATCCCCAAGGCCCTTTTCTGAGTGAGGGCAATGCTCTTGGCTTTGCAAAGGTCTCCAACTAGAGAGTCAACTTCAAGTAGGAGAACCGAGGCCTTCATTATCCATAGCGAAAGAGAATCGATACTTGACCTTCCACAATAGCCAACAAGGCGTGCTTGACAAAACGATGAGCAGAATCCCCAGCCTCCCATCTCCTCCCATTCACCAGGTCTTTAGCAATTGGCCTTGGCTGTCGTATGTAAAAAAAAATATGAGTATAACAATCCGTACCGCATTTGCATGAACACCAAGATACCACATCGAAGCCTTGGCGATGCAGGGTCTCCTCTAGAGCCAAGAATTTGTTAAGAAAACGTCATAAGAAGATTGAAAGGGAGAGCGACAATTATTTTGTCCAAAATAAGGCGTCTTCTGAATATTTTATAGATATCTTGTTAAGTCAAAAACAAAATGAAATAACTAAGGATTAACTTTAAAAGGTACCATTCAAATACATTGTGTGTTGAATTGAAAAATTGTTCAGACATGGAAAATGCAATTTTGTAAATTTATACCAAAAACCAAGTAAGAGTTTGACCTTATTCGGTGTTGAATTTTATATGATAATTGTTTAAAACTTACCTCTCAAATTTACCATTGACAAAACAAGAAATAGATTAACATCAATGAACAATTTTATTGTCTTCACGATCATCAAGCTTTGATATGACTTCCTTTTATGTTGGAATCATGCTAGAATGAAAGTGTAGGAATTAAAAATTCCAACCATTTCATCAAAGCATCTTGTAAAGACCAATCGGCCATTATAAGAATACATTGCACTGTAAATGGAAGCAAATAGTGAGTCTCGTGATTATCGCAAGTCCTAAAGTTGAGCGTCATGGATGGCCATTTGGCTTTCATTAACCACCGTTACATGAGATTCATCATTTTTAACTTGACTTTAGTCTCTCCTACAAAGGATAATGTGTAACCTCTAGCTTTCTTCTTCCTCATCCACTCCATTTCATACCAAACAATTGCCAAAATAAGAAAACCTTACAACAAAATTCTCATATTCATCATCTTCGAATCAATAATCTCTTTCTAATTGCTCTAATTTTGAGATTCTTGATGTCTAACACGGCTTCTAATTCTTCTAGTTTTTAAAATTGTGGAAGAACAAGAATCCATACTAGACATCAAGAATCTCAAAATTAGAATATTAAAAAGTTGTTGATTGGAATAAAACGGGTTTTAGGTGATTAGGCAATTTTTCTCCTACAAATTAGGAGCCGATTGGCTTTCTTCATCTTCTCCTTCGCGGCTGCCATGGCCGCCGACCCAGCGGCCGCCGTGGCTCCCATCTCCGATCCTGCACCGTGGAAAGAAAAAAGTTTCGCGGAACTATTGACTGGCCCTTCATTTGAATCGATCAACCTTCCTACTACGAATTTGGAGGTTTACATGGGGAACCACATCTAATAATTCCGGCGGATGAAATTGAAACTTTGATACGGCCTTGGCATTTTGCTTTGGTTGGAAAATTCCACAAATACGCCCCGACTCTTGACACTTTAAGGAAATCCTTTCACAAAATCGGGTTTAAAGGGAATTTTTATATTGGAAAGATGGATCAACGTCATGTTTTGATCCGTTTTGACCTTCAACAAGACTATTGTCGTTTCTGGCGACAGGGAATATGGAATTTCTATGGCATTACAATGCGGGTTTTCAAGTGGACCTATGATTTCAACGTTGATGAAGAACCATCCATAGTACCCATATGGATTGGTTTTGAGGGTCTACCGATCCACTTATATAACAAATCAAAGATTTTCTCACTCGCAAAGGCGGTGGGACAGCCACTCGCGTTGGACGCCCCTACAGCCGTTGCCTCAAGACCGGGAATCGCGAAGGTATGTGTAGAGGTAGATTTATTATCAGAATTACCTAAGCGAATTCGTATCACACATGCTCATACAGGTAAGGGGTATTTGGCAATCGATAGTATATGATGATTTGCCGGACTATTGTTTGGGATGTAAAAGAATTGGACATCATATTTAGCATTGTAGCAAGACTTCACAAGCAATCTTTCAAAAACCCGCTGAATTGGAAAAACCGTATATTGCTCCGGCGGTACAGCCTGGGAAAAGTAAAGGTAAACAAGCATTGGTTTCAGAATCAACCCGAACCCTCAAATCTGGAATTGTGGTTACGGCCCCCAATAACCAGTGGGTTCCGGTGAGATCGCGGCTTGAACCGGGTCCATCGGGAACTGCGTTGGTAATTAGGGAGACGGTAAAAAAGTACAGGCAAATTGTATACAGAAATCTATTCAGCAGCTTAAGACAGCAATACCGGTAGTGGCAGAGGATAGTGGCCCTCCACAGGACACTGTACAGCCATAGAGTGGGGCGCGGGAAAAGCAAACTGCACAGGTACATGTCCTGGAAACAGGGGAAACAGAGCAGTTAACACTTCCTACGGTCGAGAAAGCAGAATTATCGGTAATCTGCCCAGTAATAACAGGGCTGGCAGGAATTGAAAAAACAGTCTCAAAGGAGAAATATAGTTTGGAAATTGAGCCGGTGGTGTTGAGTCCTATGGGAGTTGATGACATCATTGTAGGGTTGCCAAATCCCCCTTTAATTCATGATTTACACTCTCTGATGGCGGAAAATCGACAAAACCAATGGAGGTTATTTTGGACGAATTACGCTCATTTATATCAAGTTTGAGGCAACCTACTTCGGCTACATTGGTGGTATCATCGCCGGTAACTACAAATGGAGAGATACTAAAGGAAGTATTGGAAACGGGTGTGAATGCCCTCCTCCCCAGTATCGAAGGCCCGATTCAGATACCTGAAGTTGAAGTGGGAACCGAATCGGATGATAAAGGCCCGGCGTACCCGGATGAGATCGAACGACCATCTGGAGCTGAAGAGGGTGGAACTTCAACTCTACCCGGATTAATGGATGAATTTGAGAATACAGTAGTCAATGAATTGACAGAGTTTGAATCGGCTCCATCTGTGCAAGTGGATGTTCCCCTCCCTCCAATGCCGGCTCAGGATATTGGAACAATTTCTGACCCAGCTGCTGCTCTACGGGTGGACCCGGATGCAGGAACATCCACAGCAGCCCAATGTTCTTCTCTACTTACATTGCCTTTGGCCGAGACTACAACATGTACTGACATAGGAGCTGCAGCAACTGATATACCAGACTCTACAGCTGGTACAGGGGAAACGCCAGTGGCTGCGGCAGTAGCAGGGGAGGTAGTTTCCATTGCCTCCTTAGCTCTGGAATTGCCAATTCCAGTGAAGAAAGGTACTCGACCACCTAAACAACCGTCTGGTACGTTACGCCGCTCTCCTAGACTAGCCCAAAAGGGTGTTTCACATACTCAGTAGTCTTTGACTACAATTGCTATCTTTTCATTTTTTCTCAATGAATTGGCTTTTATGGAATATTAGGGGTAATGCGAATGAAAGAACTATTGCTAACATTCATAGTGTGAAATTGGAACATAACTTCCGATTATTGGTCCTACTTGAACCTATGGTTGAATTGGTTGATATACATATGTATGCCCGTAGGTTGGGTTATGATTGTTTTTTTGGGAATTGTACTAGAAAGTCAAGATTCTGTACCAGCTATGCTCCCTATAAGTGAATTTGCAGAAACGGTGAATGATTGTGGACTTATAGAACTACCAACTTCAGGGAGCCCATATACATGAAGTCGGGGATGGCTACGACCTCTCCATCGACGATTAGATAGAATACTAGTGAATACAAGCTGGAATCTACATTTTCAACAGTTTGGGGTATCTCATCTACCCCGCACCATTTCTGACCACTGTGCTATTCTCATTAATTTTCAGATGCTCGGATCGCGTTCATCATCAGCGTTTCGCTTCCAAGATATGTGGGTGCGACATGATTCCTTCAGAGAGGTAGTTCGATCATCCTGGGAGGAGGATATTCATGATTCTGGTCTGAATAAACTACAAAAAAAATTGGTAAGACTTAAAAAGGTGATGCGGATATGGAATAAAGAAGTTTTTGGGGATATTCACAGTAACCTTAAGAAGGCTTTGGAGGACTTGGCTGCCCGGGAGCAAGATTATGATTTGGATCCAAATGACATTACACATTCGGCGTTGATGGAGGCGAAGCAAAACCATCAAACTTGCCTAGACCATGAGGAAGATTTCTGGCGTAAAAAATCCCGTCTAAAGTGGGCCAAAGAAGGAGATGCTAATACACGTTATTTTCACTCTTATTAGAGAAATAAGCAAAAGAAGATGCAAATTGCACAAATTGAGTCGCCAAATGGTGACACACTCTTGAATCAAAAGGACAATGGGGAGGCGGGTGCTATTTTTTTTCGAGGATCTTCTTAGCCGAGACCCTCTTCAGCTAAATGATGAAAGAGTACTCGGTTATATTCCCTCATTGGTCACACCTGAAATGAATTCAAGATTGGATTCCCTACCTACGGCAAAGGAGGTAAAGGATGCGGTCTTTGACATAAGCCCTACCAGTGCTTCGGGTCCGGATGGTTATTCTAGTAAATTCTATCAAGCTTGTTGGGAAATTGTGGGTATGGATGTAGTTCAAGCTGTGTAGGATTTTTGGGCAGGGCTTCCTTTACCCAAGGCAATGGCAAGCGCTCTATTAGTCCTAATACTAAAGGTGGAGGCTCTTTAAAACTTTTCTCAATTCCGGCCAATAGCATTATGCACTTTCTCCAGTAAAATTATCTCTAAAGTTCTCTCGCATCGCCTTGCTGGTATTCTCCCGCTCTTAATCAGTCCTAATCAATCAGGGTTTGTAGGTGATCGTGTGATTACAGATAATATTTTGCTTGCTATGGAGCTGGTGGAATCTCTAAATAAAAAAGTGTGGGGTGGAAACATGATTATTAAGCTAGACATGATGAAAGCTTTTGATCGTGTTTCACATTCCTTTTTAGTGGCGATATTGGATAAATTTGGATTTAGTGTGCATTTCATCCATCTTATCCGTAATTTATTGGAGCACAATTGGTTTTCGATTTTGGTAAATGGTAGTCCTTTTGGTTTTTTCCTGTCTGGAAGGGGAGTGAAGCAAGGAGATCCCCTATCCCCTCTATTATTTGTGTTGGCGGCTGAGGCATTTTCCCGAGGTCTTAATCATTTGGTGGGAACCCGTGCTGTAGACCCTTATTCGGTTCCTCGTTCTTTGCTCCTTGTCTCGCATCTAGCTTATCCTGATGACACTATCATCTTTATAATGGAGGGAAGCGGAGTCTGGAGAACCTAATGGATTTTATAAGACAATATGAAAATTCTTTTGGGAAAAAGATAAATTCGGCTAAAAGTTCCTTCTACGTTTCAGACAGGACTCAACAAAGGCAAAAACACATGATCTATCAGGTAACCGACTCTATCCAAGGAACTTTTCCTTTCACTTATTTGGGTTGTCCTTTGTTTCAGGGCAGATCAAAGGTTGCATACTTCACACCGTTGGTTGAAAGTATTGCTTAGAGAATAGCTGGTTTGCAACAAAAATTGCTCAGTTTTGGAGGTAGGTTGATCCTAGTGAAGTATGTATTGCTTTCCATGACTTTATACATCCTGGCTAGCGCGAATCCCCCGAAGCGAGTTCTTGATGATATAGAACGACTTTTTGCTAGTTTCCTTTGGGGACATTCTGAGCATGGACATAAAAGACATTGGGCTTCTTGGCGGAGATTGTGTTGCGATACCTCCGAAAATTGTCTTGGGCTATCAACTATGATACATCTATAGACTGCATTCTCCATGAAGCTTTGGTGGCAGTTTTGTAATTCAGACTCTATATGGAGGGATTTCCTTATGGATCGATATTGCAGTGAAAGGAAACATCCAACCATTGTTACAACCTCTCCTTCGGATTCAACTGTTTGGCGGAGACTACTCACGGCCCGTCCCCTCGCCGAGCAGCAGATGGCGGTTCTTGTCCGCAAGGGATCACTCTCCTTTTGGCATGAAAATTTCACTTCGGTCCACTGATTGCTGGCCCAGCTGCTGATCTCTTGTCCCCTATTTGCCATTACTTGTCCTCGGCTGGATGGACAGCCTGCATCCCGGGTCCATCCACAACACAACAATTGCAGCTTCCACCCATAATCCTCATCGAAGGCTCAGATAGACGAATATGGCAACTAGAATCTCATGGAAAATTCTCAATCAATTCGGCTGTCACTCTACTCCGGGCACTTGCTTCTCCAACTGCATCTCGAAGAATGCTTTGGACCTCGGACATCCCCATGTCCCTTCGGCTCTTTCTTTGGAGATTTCTCAATGGTTTCTTTGCTTTTGACGAAACAAGACAGCGTTGGGGAGTATCCTTGGCCTCTCAATGCTGTTATGTCTTAGGTACTGATAGTTTTGATCATATTTTCCTTCATTGTACTAATGCAAATTTTTTGTGGCAGTCGGTCTGTGGTAAACTGGGCCTTCAATGGTCATCATTTCAGTCATTATCACCAATCTCCATGTTGAAACGATTATGGTGGAGGAGGAGTGGTACACAGTTAGATCTTTTTACTATTTTCTTTGGAGGTGTTTATTGGATACTATGGAAAGCTCGATGCAAGTTTGTTTATGAGGGGTTCAAATCTAATGGTAGAGGCTTGCTTAGGGAATATGAATAATACACACGACCAATTCTCAAGGCTCGGGATCTACTCACACATTATATGTCCGGCTACTCCTCACGTCTGGCTCATCCATCAGTCATCCCGGTCAAATGGTTGAGAGATGATAGATCATTGCTCTCCATTATCCTCAATGTTGATGGCGCCTCCCGTGGTAATCCAGGGCCTTTTAGGGGCAGGTGGTATATTGAGACACAGTAATGGTACGTTTACAGCAGCTTTCTGTCGTTTTCTTGGGGAAAATATGACAAACACCATGGCAGAGATGGAGGCTATGGTCATCGGAATACGACTTGCACATCAAATGGGATATGAATCATGTATGGTGCAGACAGACTCGCAGATTCTAAGTCACTCATTGAATTATCGTCATATTCACAACTGGCGACTTGATGTCACTTTTCAACATATTCTGCGGCTCTCCCAAAGATGCCGAATTATTCATGTCTTTCGAGAAGCTAATCAAGCGGCTGATAGTCTAGCAAACGCTGGCTGCGATACTCAGGACTCTCGGCATTTTTAAGACTTCAACTCTCTCCCACGACTCACAAGGGGTAATTGTCATTTGGACTCACAAGGTACACCTCAGCTCCGGATCAAAAGGTAGTATTATTAGATAGTTTTTTTCTTTGGAATCATTGTATACAGCTAGGCAAACACTGGTTTTTTTAGAGAATTTATTGCTTTGCATTTTAGATTAGCCATTAATTGTTTCATCCTTGAGCATATATATAAATGCTCAAGGCTGCATTTTTGCATCTTCTAATGTATTTGGGAGGTTTGGTTTATGTCCCCCTCCCATCAATTGATTTGCCGATTGGGGTCCGCCCTACCACACTGGTTGCTTTATTAAAAAAAAAAATCTCAAAATTAGAGTAATTAGAAAGATATTATTGATTGGAAGATGATGAATATGAGAATTTTGTTGTAAGGTTTTCTTATTTTGGCAATTTTTTTTGGAGGAAATGGAGTGGAAGAGGAAGAAGAAAGGCTAGAGGTTGAAGATGACATTGTATGAGGTTACATATACTATTTTTCCCCTAGACAACCGCATGTATTGTTTCTCTATGCATTTTGTTTTTTGCACCAAATTTTTTCTCCATGTAACGACGTGATTCTCATGGAAAATTTGTATTGCACATTCTGTTTTAAAAAATGATTTTGTTTTCTTACTGAATAATTAAATGCTTCTTGCACGTGTCGCTCCCATTAAGAGTAATTTTATCAATTCAAGTCCTTTAGGACAACTGTGCAAAATGTGTCAATACTAGCTAAAACTTCAAAACTGTCATTGAGAAGACATAACCTCTAAGATCACCATAAGCATAAATTTCTCTTGAACTCTAGATTTTATTTTTCTAATTCAATCTACTAGTAAGAATCAGTCATTAGTTATTCAAATATGGTGATTTCTCCAAAAGATATCTTTTGGTACAGATACCATACATAATGCTAATATATTGAAGACAGCCGTAGGGAGTTTGTGTTGATAGCCAAGTAATGCAAATTGATTGAATAAAATTCTTGAATCCTAAGGATTAAAAATGGAAAAAAAAGAAGATGATGAAGAAGAAGAAGATGGAATCTAAAATAGAAATATTTTTTATTCATTCATGTAAAAATATGTGAGTAAACTTATACACGAAAACTAAATATAAACATTAAGCATCAATCAATGATTCAAGATAATAAAGGGCATTTCCATACCAAACTCTCTGATGCATGAAACATAAAAGTTAAATCGAAACAAATTTGCATTCCAAGGTTAATTTCCCTCATTCACCGTACATAAACTCATATCTCCAAAACCAAAAGGTAAACGTGGCGGTGAGAACATTCTTCTAGTGAGGCACACCTCCAATATTAATTTTAAAACACATGTTCAAATCCACTCAATACTTCATGGCCATGACAAACATTAAAAGTTATTAATGTTTAAAGATTATGATTTTCATCTACTGATTTGCATACTTCACTTGTAAGTTTAAATAAAAAGAAAATACGTCCAGACACACTTCTTTTCTTTTATAGTGGGAATGGGAATTATATAAATATAATGAAATATTTAAAAGTTAACAACCCTATGCTCAGTCATAGATGCAGAGATTAGTGTCTAAATTGTATGCCTAAGTTTTCGTAACCTAAGGTGCAAAGAAGAAATTTCCTCTTCTTAACCATATAGAAAAATTCTCCTTTCCCGCACCTACTCCCAACCACCAACGCACACAAACACAAAAGAAAAAGCAAGAAAAAGCTATGCTAAGTAAATTCTTCAAGTGAGTAACACCTCAAATTACAGTCCGGCTCCAGTGCGGAATAGCCAAAGTTCTGCACGTGTTCTTGATTAGTGAACACATGTTTTTGTTCTGTGAACACATGTTCTGTTATTCTGAACACTTCAATTTGAAATGAGAGATATTTTAGGGATACTCATTTATCTTCTTCCAATTAAAAGTAAGAAAGAGAAAAGGGGAATTTAAAATTTCATTTTCCTGCAAAAAAAAAAAAATAGCTCAAAGTTTATCCCTAAATATCCCTGCTTTGATGCAGTCGTTGGATCAAAAGTACAAAATCCAATGGCTGACAGCTTGGCCCGCATATACTGAAAATTCTTGTTCAGCATAGGAGCCGGAGTGCTCAAATTACTAGTTTCGGAGTCCATGTTCAAATCAATCCCATCCCTCACCACATGAAATAACAATAAAAAAGATTAACGATTTTTAAAAAAAATAAATAAATAGTCTCAGGGAAATCATACCATCGGAAAAAATATAAATAATAAGGTTATTTTTTTCAAATACCATCTCCATTTTATAGATTGCTTTGCTTGGAAAAAACGTCTAGCTCAGACCAGTTATATTATTGAAAGCAATAGAAAACTTTAATAGGAAAACAAAAGATATTTGATTCTTTGAATAGATGGCATTCCTCGTTGGTCAAGTTTGCATAATCCGTGTGCTTTCAGAGGTAAATTGTCAAAGGTCGTGAAGATGTGAGTTCGGTTTGTGTCACAAGCATGATTAGCTAAGGCAACCGCGACGGTACATCCCTCTCGAAAAATGTATTGCACTTGACCCCCTTGTAGAAGTACACATGCAGTGTTGAAATGGGCATCCAGATCCCATGAGGATACCATACCCGCCTCCACCGATTGCACAACAAAATTCGAGTCTGTTTGTATCCATATTGCCATGTAGCCCCGTGTTTGCGCAAGTCTAATGCCATGCCCAAGCGCGCCTTAATCTCCGCCTGTGAATTTCTTATTGCCTCCCCAAGGAAGAATGAAGATGCCGCAATGAAATCCCAGTTACCATTCCTGATGAAGAACCGTAAGGTTCGACTTAAGTTTGAGCCCGATCTTTCTTCAATTCTCGAACTAGTTTAACGGGGGAATACAATCAACGCGACTCCAAGAAGGTTGATCATCAATGGAGGCTGAAACACCACAATAAGCGTAAACTAAACTTATTGATACAGTAACTCAAGAGGAATGACAAGGTAAAAACCTCACATCTTGTTCCAAAAATATCTTGTATTAAAACAACTAATCTAAATATTATGTTGGCCGAACCCTCCATTATATAGAGTAATAATTCGGTTACAACCAAATAAAGAAATAAGAGTCCTTAAAGGATTAAGACTCTTGAAAACAAATAAGAGTCCTTGAAGAAGTAGGACTCTTGAATAACAACTTGCTATCAAGTAAAACACTTAAACAATAAAGTGGCGGCTAGAATCTCATCTAACTACCAAATCTATGAAGAGTCCTAGTTGCATTAGGACTCTTATTAACCAACTAATTAACATATGGACAACATGTCCTTTATTATAGCAACTACTTAAATACTCTAAATAAAGTAAATAACAAAGCTGGAAAATAATTAAAGTCTAGCATAGACTTTAATTGTTCAAAGACTAAAATGCCCTTTTATTTTCGTCCCAATTCTGGACAGATTGTTGGGCCAACTTGTGCGACAATTTCGGATATTAAGAAGGCAGAATCTGATCTCGTGATCTTCATGAAAGTTGTAGATCTGCCTCTTATCTTTAGTATGCAATTGGAATCAGCTCCATTGGATTCCTGGATTGATAGATATGACATTTATACCAAACTGTTGTAAAGCTGTCTAATCCCTTATTATTAGCTGTCCAATCCCTTATCATTAGGTGGTATCAGAGCAAAAGGTTTATCTCTATCTTGGTGTATCTTTATTGCTTTCTTTAAATTTTTTGGGCAGAAAATTACAAAAAAATAAAAATAAAAATTACTGTTCACGGCACTGTTTGCGGATTACTGTTCATCACGTACTGTTCACGGGTTACTGTTCATCGCGTACTGTTCACGGGTACTGTTCATCCGGGACAAAATTAAATTTTTGTTTCTGTCTATGCTACTGTTCATCCGGATTGAAAAATCCAGAATCAAGAATCAAAAATCAAGAATCAAGAATCAAGAAATCAACTTTCAAGAGAATCAAGAAGCATAAAGACTCTATCTTTTTAAAGATTTCAACCAATTCATGCAATAATGATGTGGCAACAATTTGATCAAGAAGATGACAACTTTGATTATGATGATAAAAGGTATGGCTTCCAACATACAACAAATTCAAGATATGATGATTCCTATTTGTTTTCTTGTGAGCCGCAAAGGGATTACAAAAATCAGCAAGTTGACAATTCTGTTGGTGCACTCAAGCTCCCATCTTTTGAAGGTACGAATAGGCCTGACTTATTATTTGAATGGATACATGAATTTCACAATATTTTTGCTATTAATAATTATTCGGAGGGCAAAAAGGTAAAGATGGCAGTCAATGGATTTTATAGTAAGGCATCAACGTGGTGGAAACAGGAAACTATAATTAGGCAAAGAGCGGGTCAACGACCTATTGAAATTTGGAATGACTTGAAAGCTGAGATGAAACGAAGGTTTATTTCCCTAAATTACTTTACGGAGCAAGCTAAACGTTTGCAAATGCTTACACAAGGTTCTAAATCAGTAGATGAATATTATGAAGCGATGCGATTAGCCATGATTCGGCTTGACAAACAAGAATATGAAGAAGTTACATTGAATCGATTCTTGGCCGGTT
The DNA here is from genome assembly GCA_026122235.1 of Vinca minor. Lineage (NCBI taxonomy): Eukaryota > Viridiplantae > Streptophyta > Magnoliopsida > Gentianales > Apocynaceae > Vinca > Vinca minor. Next base: position 1,817,671 of record JAOCZM010000191.1, read on the forward strand.
TGAATGATGATATTAGGCCAGAGGTAGAATGCGTTTATCATGTTGATATTATGGAGATGGTCGATCATGCAGAGCAAATTGAGAGGCGAATCAAAGAGAAGAAAAAAGGGACTAATTCGGCTAAATTTCCACAATGGAAACAACCAAATCAGCCCCCTTCCAATTCTTGTGTTGGGCAGCGGCAAAGTGAAGATAATAGCTATTTTGGGGCTGCCAAAACCGCCACAATTCAAGAAAAAGATAGCCAAACAGCCGCCATTAAATCTTCAACTTGGAAGATAGATATGAATGAACTACGGGAATTGATCTACAAAGTGTGCTCAAAGAATGATACAATACAGGATGAAACAAATTTGGAAAGTCAAGAAGACAAGGATGAAACTGAGACAAAATTAGAAAGTTTGCCAAATGAGGAGTTGAAAGAAAGGAGTGAAGATTTAGAAGAAAATATTGATCATGTGATTGCATCCTGTGATTTAGAAGATTCGAGGACGAATCCTTTAATATGGAGAGGGGATATGAAAGTTTTTCAAGAAGGAGAGGATGATACGGTACCAGCCATGAATGATACGGTACCAACCTCAAGGTTGCCCAAGTCAAAGGAACACATACATCGACTAAGCACGAGACTTAGAACAAGGGACGTGAAGCAACTATCTACATCATTGACCCGAGTTCTAAAGTATAAAGAGGATGCTAAGTTACATCTAGGAATGTTATACGAGGCAGCCTCTCAAGTTCACAAGTGTACAATTAGGCCCTATCAAGCAAAGAGGCTAAGAAGGGTATTTTAGTAATCATACAAGATGATGAAGGATTAGACAGCTTTACAACAGTTTGGCAGAATGGTCATAACTTTCTATCCGTTTATCCAATGGAGCTGATTCCAGTTGCATATTAAATATAAGAGGCATATCTACAACTTTCATGAAGAACCCGAGATTAGATTCTGCCTTCTTGACATCCGAAATCGTCGTGCAAGTTGGCCCAACAAGCTGTCCAGAATTGGGACGAATTTTAAAGGGCATTTTAGTCTTTGTACAATTAAAGTCTATGCTAGACTTTAATTGTTTTCCAGCTTTGTTTTTTACTTTATTTAGAGTATTTAAGTAGTTGCTATAATAAAGGACATGTTGTCCATGTGTTAATTAGTTGGTTAATAAAAGTCCTAATGCAACTAGGACTCTTCATAGATTTGGTAGTTATTTATATTCTAGTTGTTAAGAGTTCCATATCTACTAGGACTCTTCTTGTTTAGGTAGTTACTTGATAGCAAGTTGTTATTCAAGAGTCCTACTTCTTCAAGGCTCTTATTTCCCTTTTCCTAGTTTGAGTTAGATTGGTTCTCTTGTAACCGAAATACTCTATTTAATAGAGATTTCGGCAGCCATGTAACTTAGACTTGATATGATATTTTAAGGTTATTCCTTAGTTACTTTGTGTTTGATTCTCTATGTTAGAGTTCATTCATCTTTGAGTTACTGTATCAATAAGTTTGGTTTATACTTATTGTGGTGTTTCAGCCCCCATTGATATCCAACCTTGCGGGAGAAAGGTTGTTTATATTCCCCCATAAACTGTTCGAGATAGAGAAAGATCGGACCTTTAAGCCGAATCTTGGTATCTGTACTTCGGTTTCGCATCAATTCCTCAAGATGCAACCAACATCTGTAATACCTGTATTTACCCTTGCTGCACAGTCAATATTCAGAATCACAAACAAACAATCTTTGGTGGAGTTCAGCCATCTTACAAATTTGACAAGGTGGTGGATCCCCAAGGCCCTTGTCTGAGTGAGGGCAATGCCCTTGGCTTTGCAAAAGGTCTTCAAATAGAAAGTCAAATTCATATATGAGAACCGAAGCCCTCATTATCCTTCCTTCAAAAACAAATCGGAACCCGGTATTCCACGATAGCCAACAAGGCGTGCTTGACAAAACGATGAGTAGAATCCCCTAACTCCCAGCTCCTCCCATTCACCAGATCTTTATCATCTTATGCGGGGAGGGAATTGGATTTCCCCTAGCAAAAAAATTCTTTGGCCGCCGTATGTACCCATAATACGAGTATAGGAATCCATTACGCGTTTGCATGAACACCAAGATACCACATTGAAGCCTTGTCGATGCAGGGTCTCCTCTAGAGCCATGAATTTGTTAAGAAACCGCCATAAGAAGATTGAAAGAGAGAGCGACAATTCTTTTGTCCAAAATAAGGTTTCTTCATATAGAGAATACAAAAACTTACTTCTTAATATTTTGTAGATATCTTGTTAAGTAAAAAACAAAATGAAATAACTAGGGGATAACATTAAAAAGTACCTTTCAAACGCATTGCTTGTTGAACTAAAAAATTGTGCAGACTTGGAAAATGCAATTTCGTAAATTTATACCAAAAACCAAGTTAGATTTTGACCTTATTCTGTGTCGAAGTTTATATGATAATTGACTAAAATTTACCGCTCAAATTTTTCACTGACAAAACAAGCAACAAATTAACATCAATGAATAATTTTATTGTCTTCACGATCATCAAGCTTTGATATGACTTCCTTTTATGTAGGAATCGAGCTAGAATGAAAGTGTGGGAATAAAAAATTCCAACTATTCCATCACAAAATCATGTAAAGACCAATATGCCTTTATAAGAATACACCGCACTTAAAAATGGAATCAAAGACCCTCTTTATTTATTTGAATGTTGTTTATCTATGTTCAAAAAAGGGCGTGCTCATGAAGAACTTCACTGCAAAACTTTTATTTTCCTGCAAATAAAAAAGGAAGCTAGAGTTATTGTAACTATTTGTTAGTCTGTCTCCCTCAAATTTTGTTGCTGCCATTGTTTAGTTCTTTTTTCTCCTTTTAAATTTTGAAACTATTGTTTTCATCTCGGGATCTCATTTTCGAGTTGTCTCTTTTAACATTTTTTTAATTAGTATTTTGCAAATAAATGACATATGAGTTCAATATAAGTTGTTGTAAGATTTCATTTTTAACTTGTTCTCTTTAATAATTTATATTTTTAGTAACCATGCACAAATGAGATATGGGGTTTGTTGTTCTCTACCATTTTTTTTTAATTGTGCGTGTACAAATGAGAAATGAGAATTTTTAAGTATTTCACCTAAAGAAGATAACTAGTTTCTTTTATGCAAATAGAGCTCTATCAAAAATTCAATTTAACTAATCAAGACGGTTAATTTTCTGAACTTTTGGAGGGGTTGTGGTTACGGGAGGGAGGCTTTGAATTTCTTGGACTTGGAGCATGTTTTCCAGTCGGAATCCAAATTTTTTATTCCTGGTCTTCAAGGGATTGTGTGATGTCGATGGAAGTATGATGCTAATTTGGTTCGTATTCCTACTATCATTCAATTTCGCCTGGTTCGGTTTTGTCATTTCTAATAATTTTTATTTTTATTTTTTTTAAATCCACCAGTGTGGTGGGGGGAGATCCCCCGTTTATTAATTTAGCAAAAATTTTGTGGAAAAATAGAAGGAGGGGAACTTAAACCAAAACCTACCAAAAGGATGGAAAAAATCCACCCCTTACATAAATGTTAGCAGAAGGAAAAAAAATCTATAAATACAACCTTAAGCATTTATAATATGCATAAGGGTGGTACATAGCCGAAAAGTTACAAAAGAGAGGATTACCAACCCATGAAAGGAAGTCGTACATAAGGCGTTCCTAGTTTGTCAAGACGAAGTAAACTTCTAATCTCTGTTGGTAACATAGCCGAGTCCTCAAAGGTTTGATTCTCACATTATGCACAAGCTAAGTTGGCTAATGCATCCCCAACAGAATTTATCTCACGATATGTTAGTTTCTAATAAATTTTGATTTGACTAATCAAAATAATTGACAATAAGATATCTTGATCTTCTCTTATCTCTTTCTTGATTACGATTTTCCTTGGAATTTCATTAACTGTTTTTTGCCCTTTTCTTTTGATTTTGTGTTTTATCTAGTAGATATGTGTATGTGCATAATCATATGAATATATCGAGATTTTCAACTATACAAAAATTATTTGAATATATACATTTGTTTTTGTTTTACTTTGGAATCATTTTGATGAAGAGATAGATTCCAATTAAGTTTAGCTAAAAACCTTTGTGGGAATATGAAAATTGTGTTAATGCAAACCTATAGTCTTTTTTCCTTATGTACTTGTTTTTACCATATTTGCTAATCAACGTAACTCTAAAAGGGGAATCAAGGTAAAAAAAAATTAACATTTAGCTTTCCTATCAAAAATAATTTATTTTTGTTTGTTCTCATTAATACTTTGAAAAACTCTTGAATTAAGTTTTTTGTAATAATGTGTAAGTTTGAAAGATCCATACTTTGAAAAACTCTTGAATTAAGTTTTTTGTAATAATGTATAAGTTTGAAAGATCCATATTAGTTTTATACTTTAGTCGGAGATACCTAATTGGAGTTTGGGGTGATACATATTCTTTTTGTTTCTTTTGGAAATGTCACATGTTGTGGTGGGGGGTTTGGCATAGACCTTTAAAAATTTATTAATTAAGAAAAAAAATACAAGGAGGGGGACGAAGTCAAAACCTCCTAACAGGTGCAAACAAATCCATTTCAAAAAAGGGTACCGGAAAACAAAAAATAGAAAATACAAGTTTCTAGTATCCGTATAAAAAGCATAAATGAATAAATAGTACAAAAAATATCACATGAGAGACCCGCAATATTCATCCAGCCATGCGAACATATGGAACTCACATTGTATTTTGGAGAAAAAGTACATTTACCAAAGATGGCCAATCCCGTTGTTGTTGCAAACTTAACACTCATAATTTATAATGGGAAACTGAGAAACAAATTAAACTCAATGAATACTTTTTTACAATCATTAACATCAAGCTTTGATATGACTTCATTGTATGTAGTAATCAAGTAGTCAAAGTGTCGCGATAAAAGATTCCAACTGTTCCATAATAAAACCTTCCTTCTTTAGTTGGATACCATAATTAATGTTGTTATATTGAGATAATTGTAGGGAGATTGACTTGATATCCAATTAATTCAAACTGAAGACATAAAAATCATTGAAAAGAAAAAAGGATGAAGAAGAAGAAAGAAACTTGAAAAATAAATATTCGTCATATATTCATATCAGACTATGCTAGTAAACGTATCTATAAAAACTAAAGATAAACATTAATCATCAAACTAAAGATAACAAATGGCATTTCCCTAGTAAAAGGAAGTTAGTATTTGAGTCTCGGGTGCTGCCGAAGGCAGTGGATAAAGGGAAAACGAAAATTGTTGACAAGGCACCTCCTAGGGATGTGGGGATTCACAAAATACTAAAATCAAGGGTGATCGTCGGGGGTCCTAGTTCTACTGGAGAGACTTGGAAGCCTACGGGCAAGAAAATTGATGTAGGGGCGGTGGTAGTCGTGACGGAGACAGCGGCGCAACCCGACTCTCTACAACTGGGTATTAATTTGTCAGAACCTATTGCGGTGGATGACCCAGTTTTGAGCATTACGATGGAATTACAATCGCTGTCGCCGGCTCCATCTTCGCTACCGGTTTCAACAATAGGGATTGCTCAGGGCATGGATGATACTGAAGTTGGGAAATCGGCATATTCCCCCATTCAGGGATTGCGAGTGGTTTCGGAGGGTAAAGGAGAGCCACCGTAGGTTCCTAGGGACACAATTATGAAATCCCATATATCATTTGCCCATAAAATTGCGAAAATTGGAAAATTGCCGCCGATAACAGTGGAAATTGAATCGACAGATGGAGCAGGGTTCTGCCAATCACAGTAGCGATGTCGGAATCATCTGCGGTGCCGGTAACAGTGGGGTCTGCAGAAACAGAGGAATTGCCTTTAGTATCACAGTCAAAAACAGGGGAATCGGACACAGGGGCTGTCATATCTCTGCTTGCAGCTCCGGTTATTGGTGGATTGCAGGTTGCCGCGGGACCAGTTGAGGGACTATGGGTCAGGCTTCAGAATCAATTTTTTTTCAGTCGAAGATCACATATCTAATTCGGAACTTTACAGTTCCGAAGGAACGTCTGAAGCTACTTCCAGTGAGCTTCCTCTTGATTATGAAAATATACAACTTCTAGCAATCCCTCACAAGATTGAGGTAATCTCTGATCAGTTGCCTATAGAAAAACCTTTACGACGTTCGCCGAGGATAGCCAAAAAGGGCAATCCTCCTGCTCAATAGTCTTTGGGGCTACTTTTATTGTTCTCACTTTACGTCTTTATGAATTGGTTGATTTGAAATATTAGGGGCATTGCAAACGCTAGTACTGTTGCTAGCATTAGACAGTTAATAAACAAGTATTCTTTGAATTTTTGTTGATTTTGTTGGAACTCGTGGTGGGTTCGGCTGATTTGCCTTTGTATGCTCGTCGGTTGGGATTTGATTTTAGCTATAGTAATTGTACGAGCAAACTATGGATATTGTGGAATGGTGTTTTGGGGTTGGATATATTGGGGGATATGGAGTAGGTGGTGCATGTTTGGGTAAATGCTTTTTCTTGTAGACCTGTTGTTTGCTCTTTTGTATATGCAAAATGTTCACCGCAGGGAGTTAATGTGGTAATGAGCCAGTCGGAGAGTCAATGGTCCATTCCAGCGATTTTGCCAATTTTGGAATTTTTCGAAACAGTTCATGATTGTGGCTTGTTGGAGGTACCTTATATTGGTAGTCCGTTTACATGGTCTAGGGGTAGGATTCGGTCGCTACAAAGAAGGTTGGATAGGGTGTTGGTTGATAAAGAGTGGAATTTGCTGTTTCGGCAAACAACAGTGGAGCACTTAACGCGAACTATTTCGGACCATTGCCCTTTCTTAGTGACTCCTAGTCTCACCACAGATAGTCGGGGATCGGCTTATCGGTTTCAGGAGATGTGGATAAAGCGTAGAAATTTTAGAAAGATAGTTTAGGATAGCTGGGGGCATGTTATAGAAGGATCGGGAATGATTAAACTCCAATTGAAACTGAAACGATTGAAAGTTGCTCTAAGTACTTTGAATAAAAATGAATTTGGTAACATTCACACCAATTTGAAGGCGGTATTGGAGAGGTTGGGGGGGTTTGGAGAGTCAGTATGATGCCAATCCTAGTGTAGCAAGCTCGGAGATGTTAGCTGAGGCTAAGACGGAGTATGTAGTGGCGTTAGAGAGGGAGGACGTGTTTCGGAGGCTAAAAATCCCGCATTAGGAGGTTGAAGGAGGGTGAGGCTAACACATCTTATTTTTATTCTTTTTGCAGGAACAAACAAAAATGCTTGAACATAGTCCAACTTACCTCAGATGAAGGAGAATTTCTAACAAATCTTGAGGCAATTGGTGCGGCTAGGGCAGCCTATTTTCAGTGCCTGCTCAGCCGCGACTCAGTCTCAGTGGCACAGTTTTCGGATCAGCTGTTGGACCTTGTCCCGGAGCTGGTTTCGACAGAGGAAAATCACCACCTGGACCGAATGCCTTCTTGCCTGGATGTCCAGTCTGCTGTTTTTTATCTCGGTCCAACGAGTGCTGCGGGACCTGATGGCTTCACCGAAATATTTTTTCCAATCTTGCTGGGAGGTTATCGGTGTTGATGTTACGCAAGCAGTAATGGATTTTTGGGCGGGACTTCACATTCTAAAGTCTATGGCGAGTGATTTTCTTGTTCTAATACCTAATTTTGTGGGCAAATGATTCATTTGGTGGGATTGCGTTCAATTGAACCTTATGTTATACCTCATTCTACTTTGATAATTTCTCATTTAGCATATGCAGATGATATGATCATTTTCCAGAATGGTGGGAAACGAGGTCTGCAGAATCTGATGCGGTTTATTCAATCCTATGAGCAAGCTTCTGGTCAGAAGATCAAATTCGGCAAAAAGTTCCTTCTATGTTTCCAGACAGAACCCAGCAAGTTCAAAAAAACATGATATCTCAGGTTACGGGATTTTCTCAAGGGACTTTTCCTTTTATCTATATTGGATGTCCCCTTTACACGGGGAGGTCAAAGGTCTCGTACTTTACTCCGCTAGTGGAAAAAGTCCTGTCAAGGGTTGGGGGTTGGCAACATAAATTGTCATGTCTTGCTCTCTATGACCTTATACATTCTAGCTTCAGCTGACCCGCCAAAAAATATACTCGATGATAGTGAACGGATTTTGGCTAATTGCTTATGGGGTCAATCAATTTATTGTAACAAAAGGCATTGGATGTCTTGGACACGGTTGAGTAGTGACGTGTTACATAATGAATTGGGGGTTAACTTCATTACGGGATCTTCAAAAGGCTTTCTCTATTAAATTGTGGTGGCGATTTAGAACAAATGACTCTATGTGGCGAGCTCTTCTTCTTGATAAATATTGCAGGGATCAGCCGCACCCAGCCATGGTTCCCCTAGTCGACACATCCTCAGTTGTGTGGCGGAGAATGCTCAATTTTTGGGACTTTGCAGAAGAGAACATGGGAGTTTTGGTCCGGGGTGGTGAGTCTTCTTTTTGGCATGATGATTTTACAATGCAGGCAGGTTATCTGGGGTCCTCTTGGATGACTCTTCGGTAAAAATCAGTGACTACCTGAGTCTGCATGGTTGGAAAAATCTGCCGGCTAGTCTCACTGTGGAGCAGCGGGGCAGCTTGCCGATAAGTGGGTGTGGAAGCCTGAGTCGTGTGGAACTTTTACGATTGCATCGGCAATTAAAGTACTTCAACCACCTACTATAATACAAGGTACTCGTCGTATATTATGGAGCTCACATCTTCCTCTGTTCCTATGTGTGTTTATGCGGCGCTTCTTTAATGGGTTCTTAGCTTTTGATAATATTAGGCAAGCATGGGGGGTTTCCTTGGCTTCATGGTGTAGTTGTGAGAGAGGGGTAGATAGTCCCATGCATATTTTCCTTGAATGTTCTCTTGCTCGATTTTTGTGGCAGAAAGTTTGTGAATTTATGGGCATGGATTGCCGTCTATTGCATTATGATGATCCCGTTTCACTTGTAAAAAATGCTATGGTGGAAGGGTGGTGGAAAATGGCGGGATATTTATGTGATTGTCAGTTCCTGAATATGTTGGATGTTGTGGCGTGCCAGGTGTAGATATGTTTATGAGGGAGTCATTGCACATGATCGGGGGCTATTATGAGAATTTGATTCTTTTATTGGTCCAATATTATGATATGTGGGGTTGTATGAACAATACACAGGGAGAAGCTCTCCAACTTGGTCATCTCGTGGTGCGACTTTGCTGGTGCGGTGGTTGCGGGAGGTCACCTCGGGCCTGTTCATTCTAAATATCGACGGTGCTTCAAGGGGAAATCCCGGAGCAGGTGCTGGGAGAGTTTTGCGGCATAGTGATGGGACATTTGTCTTTGCTTTTTGTCGTTACTTGGGGGCTGCACTTACGAATTCTGAAGCTGAAATGCAGGTAATTGTGCTCGGGATTCAACTCTCCATTAGTTTTGGACACCATCACATACCGGTTCAGTCGGACTCCAAGTTCTTGGTGGATTCGGTTAATCGTCGACACATTCATTGTTGGAGGTTGGATGATACTTTTCAGAGATTGATCCGGCTCATAAATCAACAAGCAATTCAACACATTTATCGGGAGACAATATGGTTGCGGATTTGCTCGCTAATGAGGCTTGTGACTCTAAGGCATCTTGTGAATTTCATTCTTTTAACATATTGCATATACAAGTTCAATTCCATTGTAAATCGGATAGGATCGGCCTGCCAAATCTGCGATTTAGGCAACCACCATAGTTACTGCCTTGTTATTCTGGAATCTGCACGTTTGCAGTTGCTGGGTTGCGGTGTTTCTGCTGTAATTTTTGGCTATGCCATTATCAATAAAGTCTACTGTTGTTAAAAAAAAAAACAAAAAAAAAACTTTGGAAGTTGATAGATTATTTTAAAAATATAAAAAAGACCCCCTATAATATTTTATTTTTCAACTCAATAAAACAGGTATATTAAGAAAATAATATATATATATATACATAATGTAAATATACTATTAGTAAACTACATATATGTATATAAGTAATTATATATGTGATTATACTAACTACGTATAGTACTCATGTAGTACTCTATATGATATACTGTATATACTATACTACTATACTCTATAATAGTTACGATATACTATATACTATATTATACTATATACAAATACTTTATACTATATAGTATTCTATGATATATATGTATTATATCATATATATATATATATATATATATATATATAATATATAGTTGTTATAGTATATACAGTAGTAATAATGATAATATACTGTATTCCATGATAATATACTGTATATTATCATTATTACTACTGTATATACTATAACAACTATATATTATACATGTAATACATAGTGGAATATACCTAAACCTTATATACTATATAGGTAATGTTGTACTAAATACTATCTACTAATAGATAGATAGATATATATATATATATATATATATATATATATATATATATATTATACATGTAATACATATATTATATATTATATAGTGGAATATACCTAAACCTTATATACTATATAGGTAATGTTGTAATATATACTAAATACTATCTACTAATAGAGGACCCATTATGCATGTTACTTTAAGCATGCATAAAGCCAGCCTTGGTAGACTCGGTAGAAACGTTTCATTTTTATATTTTTACGATCTGATTCAACGATTCTACCTCGTTTCTACCACATTATGATTCTACTCCCGATTCAACATGTTTTGCTTCTGTAGAATCATAGAATCGTGTGATTCCCGTGCTAACTCGTGATTTTAACCACACTAATTTTAAAGGCTTATGGTTTTAATTTTAATTTAGTTCAGGGAATTAGGGTTTCTTAATTGAATGAAATATTTATATTAATTACTTTTTTAATTTAACAAAGGGTTCTTGCCGCGACTTTTTGAATGAGTCATCGCATATAGTAACTACAACTAGTACACCGTTGCAAATAGTAGACTATATGAGATAATCAATATACAAAATCCATTGCATATAGTGACTATTTACAACAAATCTCGGATCGTTGCAAATAGGTAACTCTTTACGGCGGTTACCGTGCAAAAAACCGTCGTATATAAAGACTATTTGTGACAGGTACACGACCGTTCAACTTCAAATAGTTCAATATTTATTATGGGCATTATCAAAAACCCGTCGCAATTGTTTTTTAGCGAAAGCCACCTGTTATGGGGGGCATGGACCCCTACCCGTTTATTTTATAATGTGCTTGAATAGTCAAAGAGTACATGTAGGGGAACTTTACCAAAACCTCCGTTTTGGTGGAAACAAATCCACTCCGAACACTAAGTAAAACAATTAATTTACTATTTACAACCACATAGAGGCATTGCAAAATAAGCCAATTTTCAACACTAAATATACTATCCTCGCCAATACAATTTATTCAGCGGTTCAAGGGTCGTTGCAAACAGTGAGGCTATTTGCATCATGCTATTGCAAATGTTGTTTTTTTAGTGGGAATGTACCCGATTAATCATGAACCATAAGACTGATATTGATCACGATTCATCTTGTACAAGAAAAATGATCTCCCTTTTGTTGTTATTTTTCTATTTTTCATTATTTAGGAAAAAATGGCTCAATTATTAGGAGCAAGTATGTGCCTTCGCATAAAGATTACCTTATTAGTGTTAGATTAGGTGAATATCCAAATATGAAAGAAAATGTATAATTTTATGCTTTCATAATGATGTTAGATTTAAAGAATATAAGGATCCATTTAATTTCACAATATAGAATTCGGAGAATATTTTACTCCCCCCCCCTTTTACCCCAAACTCTAATGGTTATTCTTCTAATTTGTTTATGTTGGGATAGCATATTCTACATCAAGCTAGAATAAGTGACAGGTCGAAGTGACTACTCACTAATATTTTATAAATCCTCATATTTTTTATAAAAAAAATAATTTTTCTAAAAAAGTCTTGAGAAAAATACACCCCCCCAATTTACTACATCGCCTCCCAACATAAAATTTCTTAGTCCGTCATTAACTAGAAATGTTGTTGGTGCCATATAGAGTTTCTTTTAAAATATATTTTTTTGTTTTAAAAAAAAAGTAAAGTTTTCGCAAAAACAAAATTAGGTGCAACCAAGATGAAGATTCTTCAACTGTTTTTTAATTGAAAACTCTTATGCATACAATTTAATGTTCTGCTACTAAAATACCCTTCTATGATTAATTAACCACCTAATTTATGCTCTCTTCATTTTATTAATGAAGAAAATATTCTCATAACATAAAAGGTTAGATATTAAATTGAGACCTCATATTCACATCAAACTAGTTTTTTACTTTTTTTGGTTTGTTCCTCCCAAAGCCCGAAGGACTTTATTCCTTGTTAGGACAAAGATATAGAAATTACAGGAATATTTTGCTAAAGATCATATGTTTCTTATTTAATACATAAGAAAATTCTTTCAAACTATTCAAATCATACAGAGTGAAACAAACTTTTGTTTCCTTACATATCATACAAACTTTCCCAGTAAATATCTATGCTATCCCATAGCTGTTACACCCCTGAAATTTTCACTCTCAATGTTGTATGTTATTGCAGGACAATTTTCTTTATCTTCTGATGAATGCACAAATAAAACTTCTCCATCAAAAATATATTTTGGAGAAAATAATTTCTCCTCGCAAATTGATCGTAAACCATTTAAATTAATGCTAGAGAACTGTTCCCAAGCACCATTTTCCTTGAGCATCCAAACATCTAAAGCAGAATCTCTCATCATCTTTTTCACATCTACCATGCTTTTTTTATTGTCATTAATTCAATGAAATGCTTGTAATTCATATGTGGCCAGGAAGAGGGCTTTGGTATAATCTTGAAATTTTCAGTTAGGCTCTCGAATGAGACGATCAAATCATCCTTAGTCAGCCTATAAGCCGGGGCGTATGCGTGAACCAACCAATAAACCATTCCAGTCATAGAAATGTTGTCGGAATAGACGCGCTGAGGACATTCTTCTTTCGAGGCTTTCCAAGAAGAAGAATTGACCTTAAGACGATCACTGAATGTAAAGATCTCGCATTTCATACCATCGGTTGTAGATCCATCACCATAACGGCATAAGAACAAGTGTACAACTTTGTATTTATTTGTTGACGGAGAACAAACAAATCCAAATTTCGAATAAACTAAGGAAGAACTTGATGTTTTTGGTAATATTTGAACATGTCTAGTACTGGGATTCAATAAGCAAATAGCAATTATCATTTGTTATAAAGAAAATTATGTCACAAATAATAGAGAAGATATATTTAGGTATCACATTTGGTGTCATTGTAGTTGTAAAATAGCTTATAAAGTTTTGGACGTACCTTTTAGTATCCAATTGAAATACGAACACAAAAATTTTTATTTTTGCAAAACGCAGCAAGAGTTTTCTTCTTCATTGAATTTTCACGACGAAACTTGCAAAATTCAGGATAAAAAATCAAATCCCCCATGTGTTTGAAATATCCTAGAATCTTTCAAGGGACTTAAGTGGAAGTCCTGCAAGAAGATCAATTACAAGTTCTTGAGGAAAGTGTGAAACCTTTTGCTTCCCATAATTTGGCTTCCATAATTTTTTTGTTGTTTGAAACTCCATTTTATGGTTTGAGGATACTAGATGGGTACTAGAATTTGGACTACGGTTGTTGACTTTTGATAGAAATTAATATCCTATCTTTTTTTTTTAAGCCCGATTGAACGGTTGCCCCATATAGGAGAGAGAGAACTGACTCATACGAGGAGAAGATAGCCCTAGAAAGGGAGATTAAAGCTTGCCGCACGCAGGCGGAGGATATCGAACCCACGACCTCACGGTCGTGGGCAGGCGCCTGCCCCACTGGGCTAGAACACCTTTGATATTTTAATTAATATCCTATCTGGAAACTTTTTTCAATTGATTGAGACTTTTGATAATTAAAAAAAATATTAAATTTAAGAAAATCATTGTATTGTAATGTTTCGACGAAATACATCATTATTTAAAAGAATTTTTATGTAGAAGATATACACAAGGTTCCCCCCCCCCCCACCCCCCGTCTTTTCTTTGATTTGTAATAACATTGTGCGTTTTAATCAATTGACATCATGAATGTACCAAAATGAGATAATAAGAAAGTATATCCTCTCTTCACAAAAGATAAAAATAAAAAAAGAATGCCATAAACACACCGTGACATGGTTAATGAGAATAAGGGAGTGAATAATCTTTGTTGAGAAATTTAATAAAAGAATACCCATCCCTTACCCCACTCCTTTGTTTTTTTTAATCTAAATACTACCTCCTTTCTAGAATCGTTTTTCCCTGGTAAGTTTTACCTTATATAGTCATCAAATTTTTGGTTTTTTAATAGTCAAGTGAATAATAAAAGTGTATTTGGACAAGATTTTCACCCAAAATTACATAAAAACAAATTCATGTGGAACCAGTCACTTCTCACTAATAACTTCTTATTTCAAATTCTTTTCAAATAAAAAATTTATCCATTAATTCCACCATTGATTTGTAGTTAAGAGTTCTACGGTTCATCATTAAGTTATACTTCATATTACTTTTTTTAAAGCCCGATTGGGCGGTTGCCCCCATAAAGGGGAGAGAGAACTGCCTCAGACGAGGAGGAGATAGTCCTAGAAAGAGAGATTAAAGCTTGCCGCATGCAGACGGACGGTTTTGAAGCGCTTGCCCCACTGACATAGGACACCTTTGATATACTTCATATTACTAATGTTGTACTCTGGGTGCAACTTTAAGTGGAAAATATTTTACCTTTTTCATTTTAATGATGGGGTATGTATTTTTTATAACATTTTAGAGGAAGGGGTATCTATTTGAGCTTCTAGGAATAAACAATTGTAGGAATGAGAAAAAAAAATATTCAAAGAACATGCAAAATATGATATTGTATTGGACTAGACATGCAAAACAATTGTGTTATATGCTAGATACAACTAAACCTTATATACTATATATTTAATGTGATAATATATACTGAATACTATCTACTAATATATATAAAAAATGATTTTAAAATTTATTGAGCCCCTCGAAATGAGAGGCCCTATTATGCATGTCACTTTACGATTCGATTCATCGTTTCTATCCCGTTTATACCAGGTTGTGATTCTACTCCCGATTCAACACGTTTTGCTTCTGTAAAATCGTAGAATCGCGATTTTAAGAACACTGATTTTGAGGGCTTATGGTTTTAATTTTAATTTAGTTCAAGGACTTAGGGTTTCTAAATTGAATGAAATATTTCATTTAATTACTTTTTTAATTTAAAAAAGGGTTCTTGTCGCGATGCTCTGAATGAGCCGTCGCTTATAGTGACTTTGGCTAGTAGACCGTTGCAAATAGTAGACTATATGGGATAATCAATATGAATAATCCATTGCATATAGTGACTATTTGTAACAGACGTTGCAAATATGTAACTCTTTACGGCGGTTACTGTGCAAACTCGTCGTGTATAGACACTATTTGTGATAGGTACAAGACCGTTCAAATAGTTCAATATTTAATATGGGCATTATCAAAAAGCCGTCACAATATGTTTTTTTAGCGAAAGCTACCTGTTATGGTAGGGGTTTGGAATTGGCCCCTACCCGTTTATTGATAATGGGCATGAATAGCCAAAGAGTACACGGTGGGGGACTTGACCCAAATCTCGGCATTGGTGGAAACAAATCCACTCCGAACACCCAGTAAAACAATAAAATATTGAAATATGTGAAAGTCGCCGCAATTAATTTACTATTTACGAACACATAGAGGCATGAAAAAAAGCATATGTTAACCGCTAAATATACAATCCACGCCAATACATTTTATTAACGATTCAAAGGTTGCTTCAAACGGTGAGGCTATTTGCAACCAGTTGTTGCAAATAGGTTGTTGGGTGACAGTTCTGGGGCTGTCGACAAAAATAGCGTCACAAATGCTGTTTTTTAGTGAGAATGTGCCAGATTAGTAATGAACCATAAGACAGATATTGATAAATATTAAGCTTGTACAAGAACAATGTTCTCCCCTGTGTTGTTATTCTTTTAGGGAAATCATTAATGCCTCCAGGCTATGGGCTATAAAATAAAATTGACTTGCTATTTTTTTTAAAGAATACGTTAAATTCTTTCATATTTATGCTATAATAGGTTATAAAATACTCTTAACCCCCTGTTTTTATAAAGGATTTCACCTTATTTTATACTTTTACCCCAAATTATAACCAATTATAGACAATTGATTGTCTATATTCTAGCTACCTAGCACTACCCATTCTTTTATTTTTCATTTTTTTGGAAAAAATGGCTCAGTTATTAATGATGAGGGACCATTTAAGGGGCTGCCCTACACAAAGGAACCATTCATCAACATTCAATGTCCTATGACAAGAGCAAGAGCAAGGAGGATTAATCAAACTATGTCTACATTCATCCATGAAGTTTAAGCTAAGGAAGATGCCAAGTTTAACTTACAAGTTGATATTCAAGTCAACCTCATTACTTTTCAAAGTGTCACACACGACCAAATTTAGAAAGTGGCTAAAAGGGCATTTTAGTAACTTTGTACATTAAAGTCTATTCTGGACTTTAATTCGATTTCCATCTTTCTATTTGCTATTTTTAGTCTTTTATGTCAAGTAATGTTAGTGAAGCTAGAATAAAGGACATGCTTTTCATTTATTTTGTTAGTGCTTCTTATATATCAAGTTTGTTATGCTAGAGATTGAAGTGCCCTAATTCGAATAGGACTCTTCCTTTGTAAGGCTTTTGAGCCGAATTGTTCCTCTATAAAAAGGACCATCCAGCCACCTTTATACTTACGTTAGATATATGATATTTTGGTTAAGGTTATTCCTTGGATACTTGTGAATTAAACTTCTATTTAGATTTTCATTCATTATTGAGTTACTATATCAATAAGTTAGTTTTACTTATTGTGGTGTTTCAACCCCCGTTGATAATCAATCTACTTAGTGTTGTGTTGATTATATTTCCCTCGAAACTATTTCAAGAAGACAATGATCCGAAGTCAACCTTTCGTTGTAGAATTTTGATACAAGTTATCCAGTTTCTTCATTAATTAGGAGGAGGTATCTGCCATCACAGAAAGATTACCTTATTGGTGTTAATCTCTTCACACAACAATTACAAAGTTTTTCAATTTATTCTTATCTAAATTGAGATGTGGAATGTGTGTCTAATCCATTTTTAGGTGAATATTACAACCGGAAAAAAATATTAGGTGAATATCCAAATATGAAAAGAAAACATATAATTTAATGCTCTCAAATTGATGTTAGATTTAAATAATATAAGGATTCATTTAATTTCACAATATAGAATTCGAAGAAAAATTTCACTTCCTCCCTTTTACCCCAAACTCTAATGAGTATTCTTGTAATTTGGTTATGTTGGGACACCGTATCCTACATCAATCTAGAATACGTGACAGGTCGAAGTGGCGGGACGACTACTCCCTAATATTTTCTATAGAAAATTTTATTTTTCTGAAATAATATTGAGAAAAATACATCCCCTCGCCCACCCCAAAAAAATAAATTTTAAAAATTTACTACATCGCCTTCCAAAAAATATTTCTTAGTCCGTCATTAACTAGAATTCTTTGGGTGGCAAATAGAGTTTCTTTTCAAATATTTATTTTTCTTCTTAAGAAAAAGTAAATGTTTTTGCAAAAACAAAATTAGGTGTAACCAAGATGAAGATTCTTCACTAATTTTCAAATTAAAACCTCTTATGCATACAATTTAATGTTCTACTACTAAAATACCCTCCTATAATTAATTAACCACTCAATTTACGTTCTCTTCATTTTATTGATGAAGCAAATATTCTCATAACATAAGAGGCTAGATACTAAATTGAGACCTCATAATCACATCAAACTAGTTTTTTGGTTTTTGTTTCTCTAAAGCTCCAAAGCCCGAAGGACCTTATTGCATATTAGGACAAATATATAGAAATAACAGGAATATTTTGCTAAAGATCATATGTTTCAAAGCAAACAAATTTTTTTTTCCCTACATATCATACAAACTTTCACAGTAAATACATATTTTATCCACAGCTGTAGCACCCCTGAAAGTTTCACTCTCTATGTTGTATGTTGTTGCAGCACAATTTTCTTCATCTTCTGATGAATGCACAAACAAAAATAACTTCTCCTCGCAAATTGATCAAAATCCATTTAAATTAATGTTATAGAATTGTTCCCAAGAACCATTTTCTTTGAGCATCCAAACATCCAAAGGAGAATCTCTCGTAATCTTTTTCACATCTACAATGCATAAATCTCTTTCATTGTCATTAATTCGATGAAATGCTTGTAATTCCTATGTGGCCAAGAAGATGGTTTTCGTATAATCTTGAAATTCTCTGTTAGGCTATCAAATAAGACGATCAAATCATCATTAGTTAGCCTATAAGTCGAGGCATATGCGCGAATCAACCAATAACCCATTGTATTTGTGAAAATGTTGCTGGAATAGACGCGCTGAGGACATTCTTTTTTCGAGGCTTGCAAATGAAGAACTGACCTTAAGAAGATCACTGAATGTAAAGATCTCGCATTCCATGCCATCGATTATAGATCCATCACCATAACGGCGTAAGAAAAAGTACGTGTACCACTTTGTATTCATTTGTTTATGGAGAACAGACAAATCCAAAATTTGAATACACTAAGGAAGAAGTTGATGTTTTAGGTTATATTTGAACTTGACTTTTACTAGGATTCAATAAGAAAATATCATTATCATTTGTTATAAAGAAAATTATGTCACAACTAATAGGGCATACATTTTAGGTATAACATTTGGACTCATGGTAGTTGTAAAATTGCTTATAAAGTTTTCGGAGTACCTTTCAGTATCCAATTCAAATACGAACAAAAATTTTATTTTATTTTTTTTGCAAAACATAGCAAGAGTTTTATTTTATTTTATTTTTTTTTAAATAGTTTTTTTTGGACCTCACCAGAGGAGGGAGCCCATGTAGGGAGAAAATTATATATATATAAGCGCCTCACAGAGGAGGTAGATTAGAAGACGGGCAGGCCAGTTTGCCCCATGAGGGGGAATATAAGTGTCTCACAGAGGAGGTAGATTAGAAGATCAGCATGCCGGTTGCCCCATGAGGGGGAATATAAGTCCCTCACATAGGAGGAAGATTAGAAGACCCATGTAGGGGAATATAAGTGCCTCACCCGAGAGAATCCAAGAAAAGGAAATTAAAGCATGCCCCTTGTGTGAGGAGGGTATCGAACCCACAACCTCACAGCTTCTTCATTGAATTTGCGAGATGAAGTGTACAAAAATCAAAAGCAGAAATCAAATCCACCCCATTTGTTTTAAACACCCTTAAATCTTTCAAGGGATTTAACGGGAAGTCTTGCAAGAAGATCAATTACAAGATCATGAGGACAGTGTGGAAACTTTTTATTCCCATAATTTTGTTGTTCTTTGAAACTCAATTTTGTTGGTTTTGAGGATACTAAGAAAGAGGTTCTTCTTATATAGTGTTTGTCTTATTGTTGATTTTGGTAATCATTAAATGATTTCTTGACTGTGGAATGGGTACTAGACTTTTTTTTATTCCTTTTTTTGAAAATATGTGTACTAGAATTTGGATCCCTCGTTGGTGGCTTTTGATGGAAATTAATATCCTATCTGTAAACTTTTTTCCAATTGATTGAGACTTTCGATAATTAAAGAAAATATTAAATTTCAGAAAATCAATGTATTGTAATTTTTTCATGAAATACTTCCTTTTTTAGAAATGTTTTTATGTAGAAGATATACACAATGCTTTTTCTTACCCCATTTTTGTCTTTTCTAAGATACGTTAGGACATTGTGGTTTTTAATCAAATTGACATCATGAATGTACCAAAATGAGAAAATAAGTAAATCATCTCCTCTCAAAAGATAAAAATATGAAAAGAATGTTATAAACACACCGCGAAGTAGTTAATGAGAATAAGGGAGTGAATAGTCTTTGATGAGAAATTTAATAAAAGAATACCCATCCCTTCCCCCCTCTCCCCGCCTCTTTGTTAATTTTTTTTTAAATTCAACTACTACCTCCTTTCTAGAATCTTTTTTCCCTTGTAAGTTTAACCTTTTATAGGCATCAAACTTTTTGTGTTTTAATAATCCAGTGAACAATAAAAGTGTGTTTGGACAAGATTTTAATCCAAAATTCAATAATAAAAAAATTCATGTGGAACCAGTCACTTCTAACTAATAACTTCTTTTTTGAAATTAATCTCAAATAAAAAAAAATTATCCATTAATTCCACCATTGATTTGTAGTTCAGAGTATTAAGATACACCATTAAGTTATACTTCACAATACTGGTTTGTGGGGTATGTATTTCTTATTCCTTTTTAGGGGAAGGGTATGTATCTGAGCTTCTGGGAATAAAAAATTGTAGGAATGAGAATTGGAAGAAAAATAAAAATTGCCTCTCGTCCCTTCAAAACGTTTTTTAATTTTTTTAGTTTCACCCTAAACGCATAAAATTCTAAATCCAATCTTGATTGGGATTGGCTTAGGAAAAATATTCAAAGAACATGCATGCGGATTACGTACACACTTACGACACTATATGGCTGGATGAGAGAGCATATATTTGTTATGAACACGACTTCAATCTTGTGTACCAGTACAGGGAATTATGGAAACACATGCAAAATATGGCATTGTATTGGATTAGACATGCAAAACAATTGTGTGATATGCTATTGGCAGTGGGAGATTCTGTCGGAGAAACTTTTGGTTTCCAAGAAAATAACAAATGTTAAAATTAAGAATAACCACTGTAAGCTACAATTATAACGGCTGTTATTAAAATTTACAAACAAAAAGAATTTCAGAATAATAGTTGTTATATATGGAAAAGTAACATCTGTTTAACCAAGTAAAATAACAGTTCTTAGATATAAGTAAAGCCGTTGTTACAAAATAAACACCCAAATAATGCTAACATATCAACAACTATAAGATGAATAACATAACAACTGTTAGATAAATAAACAACAATAGTTAATTAATAAAATATCCACTATTGGTTAGAGAATTCCAAACCAGTCTCGGATATAATTCCTGGACGAGACAGCAGTGTAACCACTTCCCCTAAAGTTCAATATGCCACGCCTTTCGATAGCTTCAGGCCTCTTGAACACTGAAACTCCCAAAGCACAACGCCCAATCTCACTATTTCTTTGAAAGTAGAAGAAACAGTCCCTTCGAATCTATGTATTTTAGCAGAACTCTTTTGGACACAATGTTTTAAAAATATGCAATAAGAATGCAGGATATGCAAGGGGAAAAGAGAATTTTGAGTGTTTTTTATATGCAAGGCAAAATGTGCCTTATAGGTTGAAAAAGAATGTAAACAGTCTTAGAATTAATTTTTTGAATGCAAACAGCCTGAGATAAATTCTCTGAATTCAAACAGGTACATATAAAATTCTCTGAATGTAGACTGTTTGAGGAGTGGCACAGTCCTGCAATAAATCTGTACATTTTTTTGTATTAGCTAACATATTAACAGCTATAAGATGAACAACATAACAACTGTTAGATAAATAAATAACAGTGGTTAATTAATAAAATAACCACTGTTGGGCTTGAGAATTCCAAACCAGTCTCGGATATAATTCCTTGACGAGATAGCAGTGTAACCACTTCCCCTTAAGTTCAATATGCCCCGCCTTTTGATAGCTTCAGGCCTCTTGAACACTGAACTCCCAAGGTACAACGCCCAATCACACTATTTCTTTGAAATAGAAGAAACAGTCCCTTCGAATCTATGTATAACAATAGAACTCTTTTGGACAAAATGTTTTAAAAATATGCAGTAAGAATGCAGTATATTCAAGGGGAAGAGATAATTTCGAGTGTCTATTATCCGCAAGGCAAATATGCCTTTTATAGGTGAAAAAGGAATGTAAACAGTCTTAGAAATAATTCTCTAAATGCAAATAGTTTGAGATAAATTCTCTGAATGCAAACAGGTAGAGATAAAAAAAAATTTTAATGTAGATTGTTGCAGGAGTGGAACAGTCCTGCAATAAATCTTTATTACCTCAACAGTTTGGAAGACCAAAAAACATAACAGTAGTAAAAAATTGTGTTAATGTAAACCTGTAGCATTTTTTCCTTATGTACTTTTGTTACCATATTTGCTAATCAACGTAACTATAAAAAGTGGAATCAAGGTAAAAAATTTAACTTTTATCTTTCCTTTCAAAAATATTTTCTTTTTGTTTGTTCTCTCATTAATACTTTCAAAAACTCTAGAATTATGTTTTTTGTAATAATGTGTAGGTTTGAAAGATCCATATTAGTCTTATACTTTAGTCGGAGATACCTAATTGGAGTTCGAGGTGATACATATACTTTTTGTTTCTTTAGGCAATGTCACATGTTGTGGTGGGGGTTTGGCATAGACCCTTAAAATATTATTAATTTAGTAAAAAAATTCAAGGAGGGAGACGAAGTCAAAATCTCCTACCAAGTGCAAACAAATCCATTTCGAAAAAGGGACCGGAATACAAAAAAAATGGAAAATACAAGTTTCTAGTATCTGTAGCAAAAAGCATAAATGAATAAATAGTACAAAAAAATATCATATGAGAGACCCGCAATATTCATCAAGTCATGCGAACATATGAAACTCACATTGTATCTTGGAGAAAACTTACATTTACCGAAGATGGTCAATCCGATTGTTGTTGCAAACTTACCACTTAGAATTTCTAATGGCAAACTGAACAACAAATTAAACTCAATGCATACTTTTTTTACCTTCATTAACATCAGGTTTTGATATGACTTCATTGTGTGTAGTAATCAAGGAATCAAAGTGTCGCAATAAAAGATTCCAACTGTTCCATAAAAAAAAACCTTCTTTATTTAGTTGGATACCATAATTAATGTTGTTATATTGAGATAATTGTAGGGAGCTTGACTTGATAGCCAATTAATTCAAACTAAATACATAAAAATCATGAATCTTAAATGAAAAAGAAGAAAGGATGAAGAAGAAGAAAGAAACTTAAAAAATAAATATTTGTTATATATTCATATCAAACTATACCAGTAAATGTATTATAAAAACTAAAGATAAACATTAATCATCAAACCATGAAGCAAGATAACAAATGGAATTTCCCTACTAAAATATTTGATGCAATGAAAAACGAATGTTGGAAGGAAATCCAAACAATTTTTGCGTGCCAATGTTAATTTTCTCTCCTTCATCGTTCAAACACTTAATTCTTCGAAACCAAAAGATAAAAGCCATGATAAGATTATTCTAGGCACACCTCAATTATTAGTTTCAAAACACACATTCATATCAACCCGATTATGCATCTTAAGAGATCTCAACATACACATCTTCATGACAAAAACAGGGTTGTAATGTCGAAAACTTTAAATGGGAATAATTTTGCGCTCGGGTGTCTAATTGAGGTGATGCAAGTAACCATTTTAGTTATTTATTTTAGACCAAGGCTTTATTTTGAAATTTAAGATCTGTAATTTTTTTGACCTTTTAATCTTAACATAACTCCTTATCCATGAGCCATAATTCGTTTTTTTTATTATCATAAGGTAGTTTTTTCCTCATACATCTAATTTCATTATTCAGTGATTGACTTTCAAAACTTTGGAAGTTGATAGATAATTTTAAAAATAGAAAATTGACCTCCTATAATATTCAATTCAATAAAAAAAGTATATTAAGAAAATAATATATAAGTAATTATATAATGTAAGTATACTATTAGTAAACTACATATTTGTATATAAGTAATTATATATGTGATTTTACTTACTACTTGTAATACTCATGTAGTAATTACTCCATAAGATATACTGTATATACTACACTATTATACTCCATAAATGATACGATATACTATATAATATACTATACTATATACAAATACTTTATACTATATAGTGTTCTACGATATATATATATATATATATATATATATATATATATATATATATATATATATATATATATATATATATATATATATAATATAGTGGAATATACCTAAACAATATATACTTGTATAGGTAATGTGGTACTATATATTAACAATACTGATTTTGAGGGCTATGGTTTTAATTTTAATTTAGTTCAGGGACTTAGGGTTTCTAAATTGAATGAAATATAACATTAATTACTTTTTTAATCTAACAAAGGGTTCTTGCCGCGACTTTTTAAATGAGTTGTAGCATATAATTACTACGGCTAGTAGACCGTTGCAAAACAGTAGACTATATGTGATTACCAATATACAAAATCCATTGCATATAGTGACTATTTGCAACAGAGGTCGGACTGTTGCAAATACGTAACTCTTTACGATGGTTGCCGTGCAAAACGGTCATATATACAGACTATTTGCAATAGTTACCCGTCCAAATAGTTCAATATTCACTATGGGCGTTATCAAAAAGCCGTCGCAAATTTTTTTTAACGTAGGCACCTATTATAAGGGGGGAGGGGGGGTCACATGGACCCCTACCCATTTATTGATAATGGGCATGAATAGGAAAAGAGTACATGGAGGGGGACTTGATCAAAACCTCTGCTTTGGTGGAACTAAATCCACTTCGTACACTAAGTATAAAATGAAAATATTGAAATATGTGAAAGTCGTCGCAAATAATTTACTATTTACGATCACATAGATGCGTTGCAAAAAAATGCCAATTTGCAACGCTAAATATGCTATCCTCGCCAGTACATTTTAATCACGGTTCAAGGGTCGTTGCAAACAGTGAGGCTATTGGTAACATGCTGTTGCAAATAGGTTGTTGGGTGACAGTTTTGGGGCCCTCGCCAAAAACCCGTCACAAATGCTGTTTTTTTAGTGAGAATGTACCAGATTAGTCATGAATCAAAAGACGGATATTCATAATGAATCATCTTGTAAAAGAAAAATGTTCTCCCTTTTGTTGTTATTATTCTATTTTTTCAATTTTTTAGGAAAAATTGCTTAATTATTAGGAGTAGGTATGTACCATCGTAGAAAGATTACCTTATTGGTGTTAGATTAGCTAAATATCCAAATATGAAAAGAAAACGTATAATTTTATGCTCTCTAATTGATGTTAAATTTAAAGAATATAAGGATGCATTTAATTTCACAATATAGAATTCAGAGAAAATTTCACTCCCTCCAGCTTTTACAACTCTAATGGTTATTCTTCTAATTTGTTTATGTTGGGATACCATATCCTACGTCAAGCTAGAATAAGTGACGGGTCGAAGTGACTACTCCCTAATATTTTCTAAAGAAAAAAATTATTTTTCTGAAAAAATCTTGAGAAAAATACATCCCCCCGGCCATACCAAAAAAAATTAAAATTTGAAAATTTACTACATCACCTCCCAACATAAAATTTCTTAGTCCGTCATTAACTAGAATTGTTTTTGGTGGCATATAGAGTTTCTTTTCAAAGATTTTTTTTTTCTTAAAAAAAAAAGTAAAGTTTTTGCAAAAACAAAATTAGGTGTAACCAAGATGAAGATTCTTCACTAGTTTTCGAATTAACCACCCAATTTACGTTCTCTTCATTTTATTGACGAAGCAAATATTCTCTTAACATAAATGGCTAGTTATTAAATTGAGGCCTCATAATTACATTAAACTAGTGTTTAGCTTCTTTGTTTTGTTCCTTTAAAGCCGAAGGTCCGAAGGACCTTATTCCATGTTAGGAAAAAGATATAGAAATAACATGAGTATTTTGCTAAAGATCATTTTTCTTATTTAATAAGTAAGAAAATTCTTTCAAACTATTCAGATCAAACATAGTGAAACAAATTTTTGTTTCCTTACATATCATACAAACTTTCCCAGTAAATACCTATGCTATCCACAACTTTTACACCCCTGAAAGTTTCCCTCTCTATGTTGTATGTTATTCAGCACAATTTTCTTTATCTTCTGATAAATGCACAAAGAAAACTTCTCCATCAAAAATATATTTTGGAGAAAATAATTTCTCCTCGCAAATTGGTCGAAAACAATTTAAATTAATGCTATAGAATTGTTACCAAGAACTATTTTCCTTGAGCATCCACACATCCAAAGCAGAATCTCTCATCATATTTTTCACATCTACAATGCATAAATCCTCTTTCGTTGTCATTAATTCGACGAAATGCTTGTAATTCCTATGGGGCCAAGAAGAGGGCTTCGGTATAATCTTGAAATTCTCAACTACGCTATCGAATGAGATGATCAAATCATCCTCAGTCAGCCTATAAGTCGGGGCATATGCGCGAACCAACCAATAAACCGTTCCATTTATGGAAATGTTGTTGGAATAGACGCATCGGGGGCATTCTTCTTTCGAGGCTTTCCAAGAAGAAGAATTGACTTTGAGACGATCACTGAATGTAAAGATCTCGCATTTTATGCCATTGGTTATAGATCCATCGCCATAACGGCGTAAGAACAGGTGTACCACTCTGTATTCATTTGTTGATGGAGAACATACAAATCCAAATTTTGAATAATCTAAGGAAGAAGTTGATGTTTTTGGTAATATTTGAACTTGTCTTGTACTGGGATTCAATATGCAAATAGCATTATAATTTGTTGTAAAGCAAATTATGTCACAACTAATAGGGCAGACATATTTAGGTATGACAATTGGACTCGTTGTAGTAGTAAAATTGCTTATAAAGTTTTCGACGTACCTTTTAGTATCCAATTGAAATACGAACACATAATTTTTATTTTTACAAACACAGCAAGAGTTTTCTTCTTCATTGAATTTTCGCGATGAAGCTTGCAAAAATCAGGACCAGAAATCTGTTAGTAGTGCCCTAGGACCATTAGCACATGTTGTGCGTTTTATTATCTTTTGAGCATGTAATTGAATAGTTAATTTTGCTTTTGATTATCAAATGTGTGATTTGATAGTAAAACTCATTAGCTTATGTAATTACTATTCTAGAAGTCCCTAGTTTTATGTAATGATTAATTACTATGAAATAAAACTAGTATGATTGTTGATTGATGATCTTGTTTTACTGATCATGTGTAATGGATACAAATCACATCATAGATGCAATATATAGGGATACATTGTATTGGACGTGATCCGTCAGAGAAGTAATACTTCATGGTCTTAAGTCATAAGTATTACTTCCTCAATACTATTTTAGAATCCTTAGACCTTATGTCTTCATTGATTCTAGTATGAATGGAGCCACGTTTTGACTCAGTCGGACGTTACTTGTAACAGAGTAATCAATACGACTAATGATCGGACGTAGTGTCCTATCATAGCTTGAATGTGAGAGACATTGTAAGGAATTTGTCCCTCTCTATTATTAGAGAGAGATATCCATGGGTCCCTCGATAGGGAAAGACTGTTTAAATGCATGGCCGTGCTCAAATGTATTTGATAAAGTGGTTATCAAATGCTATTTGTCGAAACAGTCTACCTGGAGATCGAGCATAAATACAATTAAGCTTAATAAGGGTTACGACCACCATGCCTTGTGCTTAATTAGGATATCGCGAGACAAAGGGATTAAATAGTAGATTGATATTAGGTTCCATTGTAAATTCATTCACTTTGGGTAGTCACAATGTCCTGCTAGGGACCGCTTGTGATTTATGAACTCACACTACTACTAAGTGTGTTTTCATTGCCACTGTGAGATGAACCTACAGGGTCACATGCATAGACGAGCTAACGAGCTTCATGTCCAGATTCAATGAATCTAGAATGTGTCTAGGTTCATTGTATCTGACATTCACCTTTCTGAGAATGATAAAGCGTTATCATTCGAATTAGAGATAAGGGGCATTTTCGGTATAGCTGGGATTACGTGGGAGTCATTATCCGATAAAGTCTCCCACTACCAGCAAAATTCTAGGGAACGTGGGAGTTAGAGACTCCCACTGCCGAGAGGAGTTGGGGATGTGAGAGTTGGTTATGGGAACAAACACTCACACCCTATATAATTATCTTTTGGCCGAAACCCTAGTGTATGGATTTTTCAGCCGCAACCTTTGCCATTCTCTGAAATCTGATTTCAATTTTGGTCTCCCTTTTTCTCTCTAATTTCCGAAAATCAGAAAGACGAAGAGCTAGCACTCGCCGCCCGTTTCGTCGCGTGGATACCGGTAGAGGGATATTCCGCAAAGGGAATTCCTTTTGGTGGCAGCAACACATCCAAGAAACATCATCCTCCATTCAAGAAGCAGCTTCTTGAATCCAAGAAATGTAAGTTTTTCCGCTATTTTTCGATTCGTTTACGTATGAGCGGATCCTTCAGGGGAGGATCCATGGGTGTTTGGAACGAGTTTCCGCCCATGGATCCCTTCAAAATCAAATCCCCCATGTGTTTGAAACACCCTTGAATCTTTCAAGGGATTTAACGGGAAGATCAATTACTAGATCATGAGGAAAGTGTGGTAACTTTTGCTTCCCATAATTGGCTTCCACAATTTTGTTGTTCTTTGAAACTCCATTTGTTGGTTTGAGGATACTAAGAAAGAAGTTCTTCTTATATAGTGTTTGTCTTATGATTTATTTTGGTAATCATTAAATGCTTTCTTGACTTTGGAATGGGTACTTGAATTTTTATTTTTATTCTTTTTTGAAAAGATGGGTACTAGAATTTGGAATACCGTTGGAGACTTTTGATGGAAATTAATATCATATCTGGCAACTTATTTCAATTGAGTAAGACATTTTATAATTAAAGAAAATATTCAATTTGAGAAAATCATTGTATTGTAATGTTTTTATGAAGGCTAAATAGTGTATTACGTCCCTAAACTATTTTCATTTGGTGACTAACGTCCTAAATCTTTGTTTTTGTATTTTATCATCCCTAAACAATTTACGTTTTGAATGAATCGTCCTTCTATTAAAACAATAGTTAGTCAACTGTGAATTCAAAAATTTGATCGGGTAAAAAAAAAAAGAGTTACAGGGGCATATTTGGTATATCAACAAAACTACCACTTAACCAATTTTTGCCCAACCCACCCCACACCACTTCCTTCTTCCTCCCCTCTTCCCCCACTCCCGCCATTGTCTTCAACCTCCACTTACCACTTGCCCCATCCCACCACCCCCTTTCTCAAGTCCCCCGCAGCCCACCAAGTCCGAAGATCACGAAGGTCGTGGGTTCAATACCCCAAAGGAAATGAAGAATCAGAACATGCAAATCATTATAAGCAGAAATCAACAACAAGAAGAAAATAAAAAAGCGGCTATTAAGTTTCACATCTTTATGTCTTGATCAACTGATTTTTAGAGGGTATTAAAGCAAGAATTTTTAGGAGTTTTGGGTTTTCTTGATTGTTTTTGCAATTTTAAGTATTAGGCTTGCTGTTAAGTAGGTTTAATTTATTGGGTTTATCTTAATTTGAAGTGGGATAATTGGTTTCTTACAAATTGAGGCGGTGGGGAGGGTAGGTTACAGTTGGGGTGGGGTGAAAGTGTGTGGGTCTTCTGAAATGGAGGAATATTCACTGATTGGTTTGGGATTTTAGAGTTTCGGTCTGAGAATGGTGTTGTTGTTGTTCTTGGATTTGGTGTTTTTCAGATATAATACTCACTGCGCTGTTACAACTTTTGAGAGTTGATGATGGCACTTATGAAATGCAGGAAAATGCAGCAGATTTTTTGGCTGGCCAGAGAAAAAGAAGAGAGGCTGCGTGGGTTGTTGGGGGATGGGGGATGGGGGTGTCATTGGTTGAAGAAGAAGAGATGTAGGTGGGTTGAAGTAGTGGTGAGGCTAGGGACGAAGGGAGGGTGGGATAAAAAGGGGTAAGGGGTATTTTTGGGGTGGGGCGGGGTATTTTTTATGTAATGTACCATAAATACCCCTGAATGTTTTTTGGGTTTACTCGATTTATTTTGTCCGAATTTTAGTTGACCGTCACTTTTTAGACGGAAGGACGATGCATACTAATTGTAAATTGTTTAGTAATGGTAAAATAGAAAAAAAAATATTTAGGATGTTAGTTCACCAATGAAAATAGTTTAGGGACGTAATACAGTATTTAGCCTTGTATGCAATACATCATTTTTAGAAGAATTTTTTTTGTAGAAGATAAACACAAGGCTCCCCCCCCCCCCCCGGTATTTTCTTAGATACGTTAGAACATTGTGGTTTTTATTCATATTCACATGACGTATGTACCAAAATGAGATAATAAGAAAGTATATCCTCTCTTCACAAAAGATAAAATTAAAAAAGAATGTCATAAACACACCGTGAAATGGTTAATGAGAATAAGGGAGTGAATAATCTTTGTTGAGAAATTTAATAAAAGAATACCCATCCCTTACCCCCACTCCTTTGTTTTTTTTTAATCTAACTACTTCCTCCTTTCTAGAATCGTTTTTCCCTCGTAAGTTTTACCTTATATAGTCATCGAACTTTTGGTGTTTTAAGAGTCCAGTGAACAATAAAAGTGTATTTGGACAAGATTTTAATCCAAAACTCAATAAAAATAAATTCATGTGGAACTGGTCATTTCTCACTAATAACTTCTCTTTTTCAAATTCATTTCAAATAAAAAATTTATCCATTAATTCCACCATTGATTTGTAGTTCAGAGTACTACGGTTCACCATTAAGTTATACTTCATAATAATAATGTTGTACTTTGGGTGCAACTTGAAGTGAACAATATTTTACCTTTTTCATTTCTAATGATAGGGTATGTATTTGTTATTCAATTTTAGGGGCAGAGGTATGTATTTGAGCTTCTGGAAATAAACAATTGTAGGAATGAGAAACAAATATTCAAGAACATGCAATGTCATTTTGCTGTTTTTCTATGGAAAAAGGTGTTTGGGTTACTTGGATTAGATTGGCGATTGTTTCACTCTTAGATCTCCTATTTCGCTTGTAAAGGCTCTGTGGTGGAAGGGCTATGGGAAATGGAAAGCTATTAATGTTTTTGTTTGCTCTAGTGTATGTTGGATATTGTGGCGAGCCAGGTGTCGTTTTGTATATGATGGATGCAAAGCCACTAATCATGCATTGTTTTGAGAGTTTGAATCATTCCTTCATCCTGCTCTTCGGTCTGCGAATTTGTATGTTGCCTATGTAGGCACCAGATCCCCGACTTGGGAGACTAGACGTACGGCTATGGTTGTCAAATGGCTGGTCTTTGAAAATATGGACAAATTGATTCTTAATGTTGATGGTGCCTCCAGAGGTAATCCGGGATGTTCAGGGGCTGGAGGAATTTTGCGTAAAGGGAATGGCGATTTCATATTTGCTTTTTATCGTTTTTTGGGGGATCAAATCACAAATAGTGTGGCTGAGTTGGAAGCAATGCTTCAGGGGATGCAAATGGCTATGCATATGGGTAATGCAGATATTCTGATTCAGACTGATTCTCAATTTTTAAAGGACTCCATATATCAGCGCCACATTAACAGTTGGAAATTGGATGGAGCTTTCCAGAGACTGCTTCAACTAATTAATCAGAGTCTGGTTCAACATGTCTATCGGGAAGGTAAAACGGTAGCTGATTTGCTCGCTAATACAGTGTGCAATACACGACCAGCTTGCGATTTTTTTTATTATTCTATGTTGCCTTTGGCTATAAGAATACAATGTAATATGGATAGAATAGGCATGCCTCATATTATATTTCTGCCCAGGTAAGGGATAGTTTCTTTATTAATCCCATCCTTTCACAGTGATGCGGTCCCATGTATCTTTTGAAGGCTTCAGCCTATTTTAATAAATGATTATAATATCGTTAAAAAAAAAGAACATGCAAAACATGACATTGTATTGGACTAGACATGCAAAACAATTGCGTGATATGCTATGTCCTTTTGGGGGAGAAAGTGACCAATTTAAAGGCAGAGATTGAGGCCCAAGGAGAGGGTCTGCGGCTCGCTCGCGGTCTGGGGCACTTGATCCTAAGTTTTTGGCGGACTCAATTCTTTGGGGAGATGTCTATTTATGGTTCTTAGATGCACGTTTCAATCAATTAATGTTGATTTTTCTCGGTGGTGCGAATGTGGAACATGTTTATAACGAATAAGGTTACGGATCTTTTAGCGAACATGGCGTGTGACACACGGCGAAGGTCCATGTTCCACAGGTTCTCGGATCTTCCCCAGGAGGCATGAGGACTATGCAATCTTGATCGTGAACGCGTCCCATACCTCAGAACCTGTTCGTTAGAAAGATGTAATAAGCTATAGGCTGTTATGGCTTTATTTTAGATCCAGTACTTGCACATCCAAAGGATATGTTCTTTGTTGATAGAATTCATGTATTATTTGAATCGTTGGAAGCCTTTCAAGAATAAAAGGCTTCTTTATTTAAAAAAGACATGCACAATGGGTATACTTTGATATAGTTGTGTCGGGGTTTGGGCTTGAGTCTGTGAATGAAATCACAAGTCAATGTTGTTAAAAAAGTTAGCTAATATGTGGATTCACACGATTCTATGAGTCTAGGAAACCCAAACGTGTTGAATCGGGGAGTAGAATCGCAATCTGGTTGAAGCAAAATAGAAACGTTGAATCGGATCACAAAATCGTAAAATTAGACGTTTCTACCGAGCCTGTACAAATTCCATTGAAATGAATTCTATTTCATTATGAACTTGTTCATTTGCTAAATAATGTTGTAATTTTTTTATTGAATGGGGAGTAGCTCGAAAGTTTGATGAATATAATCTTGATGATATTTCCTCGAACAATAGTTTGAGACTAAGACCAGAAATATCATACGCAGACTTAATGCAACCAGACTCAAAATGTTACTTACAAACCAATTTTGAGTACATTTCGGAGAACAAAAATTATGATACAATTGTAATTATTTATTTATTTCTTTATTATATTTACATGATAGTTCATTTTTTCGGTTATAAATGACATTATTTTATTGTTCAGCATATGACTCCTAAAATGATTGAGATGACACTGATTGGACTTGATGAAGTGTGACATTTGATCACTCATACATCAATTTTTCGAAATGCATATAACTATACCGTTTATTGTCGGTGTTTTATCTAAAACTAGAACAATCGTCTTGTAAATCAAGAAAAAAAATAGCAATTTCCAGTGTTAAATAACAAAGGGAAATCCATTTTCCCCAAATCCAAATCCTAGCCCACAAAATACATATTTTGAACATAAACACATACAACTTCATACACAAAGACATGTCAAACCCATATTCTCTCATATACAGTAATTGTACATAACATTTGCATGATGACTGATTATGCATGACGTGTACATATTTGGTCATGCATCACGTTATTCACAATCAAACTCAGATGACTGATTTCAATTCTATAGAACGCAACCATAACATTCTCGGTAGACTTGACAACCTAAATCTCTAACCTTTCAAACTCTGCCATTAGCTCCCGCTGTTTTGTGATCAAAGTTGCCAACTTCCCGAACTCTTCTTAGTAAGCGCGTCCACCCGTCGATTAGCTTTTCCCGGGTGGTAGGTAATCATAAAGTCATAGTCTTTCAACAATTCCAAACACCGTCTCTGCCTCATGTTAAGTTCCTTTTAGGTAAAAAGGTACTTCAAATTTTTGTGGTTGGTAAACACCACACAAGGTTCCCCGTACAGGTAGTGCCTCCAAATATTCAACGAAAAAACCACCGCTGCCAACTCAATATCGTGTTTTGGGTAGGTTTTCTCATACAGTCTCAGCTGTGTCAAGACGTAAGAATTCACCTTACCCTTCTGCATCAAAACACAACACAGACCAATCCCGAAGCATCGTTAGATATAAATGGTTAAATCGCTAGACTCTTCTGGTAAGGCCAAAATTGGAGTCGTAGTCAACTTTTCCTTAAGTTTCTGAAAACATTCGTCACACTACAAACCCCACACAAACTTCAGCCTTGTCTGTGTTAACCAAGTCAGCGAAACTGCAATTTACAAAAAAAACCTCCAACAAAATTCCGGTAGTAACCCGTTAACCGCAATAAACTTCGAATCTCTGCCACGTTGTTAGTCGAGGCCAATCTATAGTTTCCTCTATCTTAGCGGGATCCATTGATACCCCTCCATCGGATATTATGTGTCCCAAAAATGTTACACATCTCAACCAAAACTCACACTTGCTGAATTTGGCATGAAGGTTCTTCTTCCTCAAAATATATAGTGCCAACCTCAAGTGTACCTCGTGTGCTCCATCTGATGGAGAGTAAATCAGAATGTCGTCGATGCAGACCATCACAGACGTCCCCAAACAATCTTGAAAAACTCGGTTCATCATGTCCTGAATGTCGCCGATGTGTTAGGCATTCCGAACGACATCACAATGAACTCATAGTGCTCATGTCTCATACGAAAGGCCCTCTTCTGTATGTCTCCTGACTTTATCCTCAACTATTGATACTCTGATCTTAGGTCTATCTTGGAAAAGACCTTAACACCCTTCAAATGGTCAAAGAAATCACTGCAGCCCTTCTAGATGGACTTTTTAACCCTAATTGCTGAATAATCGGCAAACTTCGTTCACACTTCTCCCGTTCTTACCCCTTAAAATCAATAACCACCTTGTCGGTCGTCAGACACTGAATCCTCATCTCCGTACAGTCCACCAAATCATGATGGGCTGCCAACAAATGCATCCCCAAGATGATATCAAAATCAACCATGCTTAGGTGAATCAGATCCGCAGCTAACTCCTTTGATTCTATTTCTACCTGACACCTCTTATACACAAAGTTAGACTGTAAGAACTTCCCACTAGGCACCATAATTCTATAAGTATTCAAAACAGATGCAGGGAAAGTCCTAAGGATCTTAGCAACTCTACATGACACAACTTGATGTGTAGCCCCACAGTCAAACAACACATATTCAGGTACAAAAATAACCATAAGTGTACCTGTCACCATGTCAAAGCAGTCCCCACCTCTTGATGTGTAATGGCAAACACACTTGCATTAGGCCTCGTCCTTGAAACCTGAAGGTGTAGTCTGAACATCCCTTGCACTTTTTCGGTACACTGTCCAATCTTAGGCCCAATCTTTGGAATAGTATAATGCAAAAATACAACTATAATACAACTGTAAAATATATATATATATATATATATATATATATCAATACAAAAAAACCAATTACTATTAAATCTTTAAGAGTTAATGGCCATTTATGCCCCTTACGTATGTTTCAAAGCAAGTGTTAACCCTCGACTATTTTACGTGCTATTACTGCCCCTAACTATTTATGGGAGCCATTTCTGTCAAAAATCGGCGGAATGCGGCGAGGGAGGGCGGAGTTGCACATGTGCAATACGCACAAGCACATTTTCAGGGGTAAAAGCGTCATTGTAACCTCCTACAATATCATCTTAAACCTCTAGCTTTCTTCTCCCTCTTCCACTCCATTTCTTACAAAAAAATTGCCAAAATAAGAAAACCTTACAACAAAATTCTCAGATTCATCATCTTCCAATCAATATTCTCTTTCTAATTGCTCTAATTTTGAGATTCTTGATGTCTAACACGGATTCTAAATCTTCTAGTTTTTGAAATTGCGGAAGAACAAGAATCCATAATAGACATCAAGAACTCAAAATTAGAGTAATTATAAAGAGATTATTGATTGGAAGATGATGAATATGAGAATTTTGTTGTAAGGTTTTCTTATTTTGGCAAATTTTTTGGATGAAATGGAGTGGAAGAGAAAGAAGAAAGGCTAGAGGTTGAAGATGACATTGTATGAGGTTACATTGACCATTTTTCCCCTGGACAGTCGCATGTATTGCTTCTCTATGCATTTTGTTTTTTGCACCAAATTATTTCTCCATGTAAGGACGTGATTCTCATGGGAAAATTGTATTGCACATTCTGTTTTAAAAAATGATTTTGTTTTCTGACTGAATAATTATATGCTTCTTGCACGTGTCGCTCCCATTAAGAGTAATTTTATCAATTCAAGTCCTTTAGGACAACTGTGCAAAAGGTGCGGTCAATACTAGCTAAAACTTCAAAACTGTCATTGAGAAGACATAATAACCTCTAAGATCACCATAAGCATAAATTTCTCTTGAACTCTAGATTTTATTTTTCTAATTCAATCTACTAGTGAGTATCAGTCATTAGTTATTCAAATATGGTGATTTCTCCAATATATCTGTTGGTACAGATACCATACATAATGCTAATATATTGAAGACAGCCGTAGGGAGTTTGTGTTGATAGCCAAGTAATGCAAATTAATTGAATAAAACTCTTGAATCCTAAGGATTAAAAATGGAAAAAAGAAGATGAAGAAGAAGGAATCTAAAATAGAAATATTTGTTATTCATTCATGTAAAACTGTGTGAGTAAACTTATACACGAAAAGTAAAGATAAACATTAAGCATCAATCAATGATTCAAGATAATAAAGGGCATTTCCATACCAAACGCTCTGATGCATGAAACATAAAAGTGAAAAAGGTTAAATCGAAACAAATTTGCATTCCAAGGTTAATTTTCCATCATTCACCGTACATAAACTCATATCTCCAAAACCAAAAGGTAAATGTGGCGATGAGAACATTCTTCTAGTGAGGCACACCTCCATTATTAATTTCAAAACACATGTTCAAATCAACTCAATACTTCATCTCCATGACAAAAAAAGTTATTAATGTTTAAAGATTATGATTTTCATCTCCTGGTTTGCATACTTCACTTGTAAGTTTAAATAAAAAGAAAATACGTCCAGACAAACACTTCTTTTCTTTTATAGTGGGAATGGGAATTATATAAATATAACGAAATATTTAAAAGTTAACAACCCTATGCTCATTCATAGATGCGGAGATTAGTGTCTAAATTGTATGCCTAAGTTCTCGTAACCTAAGGTGCAAAGAAGAAATTTCCTCCTCTTAACCATATAGAAAAATTCTCCTTTCCCGCACCTATTCCCAACCTCCCACGCACACAAACACAAAAGAAAAAGCAAGAAAAAGCTATGCTAAGTAAATTCTTCAAGTGAGTAACACCTCAAATTACTAGAATTTATAAACTTCTTTCGCCTCATTCAAAAGTGTCAAATGAGTCTCAGTAAGACTAGCATCATAAGTAGACTCATCCAAAACCACCTATTGCTCAGCTTGCTTAACCCGCCTATTCCACTCTTCCAAACCATGTCAAATTCCACTCTTTAAAAGTTGCTTTAAGTCTTTTCAGTATCCCCAAGAGAACCACCATCCCGTTCCCATCCAGACTCCTCCCCCAACAGGTTGCTACAGTAGCATGAAAAGTATCGTGCTTCGAGCACATATTATGATATAGGAATGAAGAGGCATTAGTCTGCACCTCACAACTTATTTTATATAAAAGAGGACAATGATATGAGACGATGTGATGCAAATGTTCAATACTGGTCACTGCAAAAAGGTCATTCCACCGGGTATTAATTATAATCATGTCCAATCGTCTCAACAAGGGAGGTGAAGAACTCTGGCACCATGTGTAAGGGCTTCCTGAGAAAGTAATGTCAAAAAGACCACAGTCCCCCAAGGCTTCTGCAAACTCAGAAATAGGAAGCGATGCTGGAATAGAGCACAAGCTCTTTGAAACATTCAACACAACATTAAAATCGCCCCTAACAAACCAAGGGACATCATGAAGATAGCTAAAGTTGCGTAGCTCATCCCTCAATGCCATCTATTGTGTGTAAGAGCATTTAGCATAAACAAAAGAACATTAAACAGGATTGTTAACAAAGTTGTTCACTAAAACAGTCATGACTTCTTTAGAATTTCCCAATGTCGAGACATCAAAATCCCCATTCCAAAATAGCCATATCTTTCCCAAAGTATTACCCACTCCATAATAAAAACCCAAGCGTCTAACATACAATGGAAAATCATCAATATTCAACATAGGTTCCTAAATAGAAATCAAGGAAATCCTATGTTCAAATTTTATGTGTCGAATCCTGGCTATCGACTGAATATTACCAATTCTCCAAATATTCGAAATTGTAATATTCATAATTAAACATATAAAAATTGAGAAAAGAGTACAGGTCATTGGGTCAAATTTATTGCTTTACCCACATGTCTGGTGGACTTCCGAGATGCTACATATTGTTGTTTGTTGCGGGTCCTTGGAGGTCGCGCCCCTGCTCCACTACCCACTAAATATACTGAGAAAAATCAATAGTAATTTCCCCAGCAACTTCATGCCGAGGAATGGTCTGTTCCGTAGCCAATTCCAACTCCGGCATATAGATCCTAGATGTAAAATCAACAAACTTCCACCAAATGGCATCCCTACGATTATCATTAATGGATGTCGTTCTCTCAAAGCCAGCAGACCCGACTTGCCTTGCAGCCGCTACTGGCGTGGATGCTCCAATGCTGATATAAAAATTATCCTTCCCTAACATTTGATCCGGGAGAGAAATTAAATCCGACAAATAGGAAGGTCGTATCCCCTCATCATCCGCGCGTGAGCCATTGAAACTGGCGGTTCAATTTCTCTTGTAGCAGCCGTTCCCAAATCTTCTAATTGTCTGGGCATTGCTTGGCCCTGCACCAGTTCGACCTCCCGTACCTCAGAAGTCCCAATAACTGGGTCACACCAATATCCGATGCCCGAATAATTGAATCAATAACCTCTCATGTTACCACATCATCTAGGTTCCGGGCCATGTCAACCTCAATATGGACTCCCTGCACTTGAGCAGTAATATGCCCGACACCTAGGTCAATTCCCATACCCGTTGCCCAAATAACCGAATTACCATTCCCTCATGTACCCACATCATTAGTAACCACCATAGGATGATTATCAGTTCTTACTGGCCCAATGCCATCATCCTTAGTACCCAAACCCGAGGCCTCAACCCAATTCATAATTCTCTGATTCATGGGCAATGGTGGTCGAACTCTTTGAAACACAGAGACCCGTTTTTCTTTATCAACATCGGTTCCCTACTTCTCCTTGTCAACAGTCGCAGTTTCACGGCGGCTTGGCTTAGGGTTAGAATTTTTCATCTTAGGCGGCTGTGATTGCCCTTTTGTACAATTTCCATTTGAATGTCCCAGAGACATACAACCGGTGCAATAAGCCGGAAGATCATCGTACATTATAGATTGCAAAAATCCAGTCCCACTTTTGGCGTGCCGTATCCATATTCTATTCGATAATTCCTTCAACAAATCAAGCTCGACGCAAACACGAGCAACACTAGGTCACGTTAGATTCGTCATTGGTTCATCCAATGCTAAAGGCATTCCAACAACCGACGCCATAGTGAAAAGCTTCTCTTTATGGAAAAGATGCAGTGGAAGCCCCAGAAGCTTATCCACGCCGACACGATCGATGATTCCTCATGCACGCTGAAATCGAACGTCCATTTGAAAACCCGTATCCAAAGATTGCAGAATTTCCACTGTCCCCGATGCCAAAATTGACAATAACCCTCTTTTTGTTGAAGTCGATGACAATATGATTGCTATTAAGCCTGAAGGGATTCATGGGCAGAAACTCGTTCTCATACCATAGGAATCGAAAATATACGAAAAGGACTTACGTTTTCGGTTAAAGATTCTGTTTTTTCTCGCGCTTAGCTGCAACCACCAATGTCCTCCCTTGCGGAATTACTCCCGACCGGTATCCACCCGACGAAACGAGTAGCGAGTGCTAGCTCTTCGTTTTTCTAAGTTTTGGAATCTAGAGAGAAATGGAGGCAGAAAATCTGATTTTCAGGATTTTAGTTTTGCGGCCCAAGAAGGTCTAACCTAGGGTTTCGGCCAAAAGAGGTTTATATAGGGTGTGAAAGTTTGTTCCAAGAACCAACTCCCACATTCCATAAACCTCTGCTAGTAGTGGGAGTCTTTATCGCATAATAACTCCCACGTAATCACATCTATAACCAAATGCCGAAAATGCCACTCCTTAATCTCTAATTCGAATAAAAACGTTTTTTATACTCATAAAATCAATGTCAGATACATTGAACCTAGACACATTCTAGATTCATTGAATCTGGACATGAAGCTCGTTAACTCGTCTATGCGTGTGACCCTATAGGTTCATATCATAATGGCA
The DNA here is from genome assembly GCA_026122235.1 of Vinca minor. Taxonomy (NCBI): domain Eukaryota; kingdom Viridiplantae; phylum Streptophyta; class Magnoliopsida; order Gentianales; family Apocynaceae; genus Vinca; species Vinca minor. Next base: position 1,857,830 of record JAOCZM010000191.1, read on the forward strand.
ATGAAAACACACTTAGTAGTAGTATGAGTTCATAAATCACAAGCAGTCCCTAGCAGGACATTGTGACTACCCAGAGTTAATGAATGTACGATGGAACCTAATATCTATCCACTATTTAATCACTTTGTCTCAAATTAAGCATAAGGCATGGTAGTTGTCACCCTTATAAAGCTTAACTGTGTTTATGCTTGATCTCCAGGTAGACTGTTCCAGCAAACAGTATTTAATAACCACTTTATTAAATACATTTGAGCACGGCCATGCATTTAAACAGTCTTCCCTATCGAGGGGCCCATGCATATCTCTCTATAATAAGAGAGGGACAAATCCCTTACAATGCCTCTCACATTCAAGCCATGATAGGATACTACATCCGATCATCAGTCGTATTGATTACTCGATTAAAAGTAACGTCCGACAGAGTCAAAACGTAGCTCCATTCATGCTGGACACCATGGAGACAGAAGGTCTAAGGAATCTAAATAGTTTTGAGGAAGTAATACTTATGACTAAAGAACCATTAAGTATTACTTCTCTAACGGATCATGTCCGATACAATATATCGTATCTATGATATGATTTGTATTCATTACACATGATCAGTAAAACATAATCATCAATCAAACATCATACTAGTTTTATTTCATTTTAAAGAACATTACATAAAACTACAGACAATTAGACTAGTAATTGCATAAGCTAATGAGTCTTACTATCAAATCACGCATTTGATGTTAAAAATCAAAATTAAGTATTCAAATGACATGCTCAAAAAATTATAAAACGTACAACATATGCTAATGGTCCTAGGGCACTACTAACAAAGCTATCTTATCCAAAATCCACCTTTGAAACCCACCCGGCCGAGATCTTTCTTGAAGAGTTCTAACGGGGGCATCGCCGTTGAAACTTTCCTAAGCAAGCAAGACGCCATCGTGCCTCAAGAACCGGATGTTCTTCTTTTTCAATTGTTAAACTCGGCTCACTCTTGAATGTATCAAGAATTGTGATCGGTAAATTTAATGGTGTCGTGTTACCGTCTTTGGATTGTAGAATGATATCCGCAAAGGACTTCTTGTTCCAAGCCTCGCCCCCACCAGACGATGGGGGAGAAGTAACCATTGTCGGCGACGGCTCTAGGGCTCCATTAGCTTTCCGAGAATTGTGGAGAAAAATCTCCTTCATTGATTAAAAGTACATAAAACATCACAAATGAATATGGAGTAAAACTTAGAAACATAATGAACAAATACAACAATAAAAATAGACCTAAACACATTAAAAAAAATACCCCTGGACAATGGCTCAGACAATGCATCGTTCATACCCATCATCTGCACGATCCTGAACGAACAAAAAGTACCTTGCGATTGACCGATAGGTCGTCCAGGTTTAAGGTAGTAGCCCAGTATCAATCTTCCATACGATGCATCTCTACCCCCGGTCGACCGAAGTGATTGCCTGGAGTGCAGAAATAGCAATTTTCAGTGTTAAATAACGAAAGGAAATCCATTTTCTTCAAATCTGAATCCTAGGTGACAAAATACATATTTTGACCATAAACATATACAACTTCACACACATAAACATGTCAAACCCATATTCTCTCATGTACAACACTTGTACATAACATTTGTGCGATGAACATCACGATCAACCCACAATACTCATACAAAGTACACCTTATTAGACACGATGAATACAGATTTTTTAATGCATCACATTATTCACAATCAAACACTCATGACAGATTCCAACTCAATAGAACGCTACCAAAACGTTCTCGGTAGACCCGACAATCTCAATCTTCAACCTTTCAAACTCTGCAATCAGCTTCCGCTGTTCGGTGATCAAAGTTTCCAACTGCCCCGAACTATCCTACTAAGCGTGTCCACCACTCGATTAGCTTTTTCCCGGGTGGTAGCTAATCATAAAGTCATAGTCTTCCAACAATTCCAAACACCGTCTCTACCTTGTGTTAATTTCCTTTCGGTTAAAAAGGTACTTCAACCTTTTGTGGTCGGTAAACACCTCACATAGTCCCCATACAGGTAGTGCCTCCAAATCTTTAAGGAACAAATCACCGCTGCCAACTCAAGATCGTGTGTAGGGTAGGTTTTCTCAAACATTTTCAGCTGCCCCGAGGCGTAAGAAATCACCTTACCCTTCTACATCAAAACACAATCCATACTAATCTGAAGCATAGCTATAAATAGTGAAACACCCGGACACTTCTACTAAGGAAAAAATGGGAATGTTTCTGAAAACATTCTTCACACTCGAAATCCCACTCAAACTTCTCCCTTTTCTAGCCCTTAATCGAGTCAGTGGCGCTACAATTTTGAAAAAATCTTCAACGAACTTCCGGTAGTAATCCATTAACCCCAAGAAATTCCGAATCTCTGCAACCGTTGTTTGTTGAGGCCAATCCACAATTGCCTCTATCTTAGCGGGATACACAATTACCCCATCAGCTGATATTGTGTGTCCTAGAAATGTTACACATCTATACCTAAACTCACACTTGTTGAATTTGGCCCAAATGTTCTTCTTCCTAGAAATCTATAGTGCCCATCTCAAGTGTACCTCGTGAGCTTCATCTGATGGAGCGTAAATCAGAATGTCGTCGATGCAGACCACAAAAAACGTGTCCAAACAATCCCGAAAAATTCGGTTCATCGTGTCCATGGATATTGCCGATGCGTTAGTCATTCCGAACAGCATCACAATGAACTTATAGTGCCCATATCTCGTATGAAAGGCACTCTTCGGTATGTCTTTCGAATTGATCCTCAGCTGATAATACTATGATCTTAGGTCTATCTTGGAAAATACCTTAGCACTTTTCAAAAGGTCAAACAAATCGTTGCATCCCTTCTTCATGCACTTTCGAGCCCTGGTGGATGATATAATTGGCAAACTTTGTTCACACTGCTTCCGTTCCGACCCTTAAAAAATAATAACCTCCTAGTCAGCCGTCACAAACTGAATCCTCTTCTCCTTATAGTCCACCAAAGCATGATGGGCTGCCAAACAATCCATCCCCAACATGTTTAGCTAAATCAGATCCGCCTCTAACTCCTTTTAGTATATCTCTACCTGGCACCTCTTAAGACCTTCTAAGTAGGTGATACGGGACCATCTACAAAGATACATCATCCTTTACAAAGGATCCATAGACCAATGACTAGATCAAGAACAAGACAAAGGAATCAAGAACTAGCCACATTGGTCCGAGAGTTGAAGTCTAAAGAAGAAGCCAAGCTTCATTTAGAAGATGAAGTACAAGTTCAACTTCTAACTCTTGAAAGCATTCAAATCGGCCCAAACAAGCATTTTGGCTAAAAAGGGTATTTTGGTCTTTTCACATATTAAAGTCTATTCTAGACTTTAATTATATTTAGTATTGTTATTTTCCTATTTCTAGCCGTGTAATAGCAAGTATGCTAAATAAAGGACATGTTGTCCATAAGTTAGTTAGTTTGTTATTAAGAGTCCTAATGCAACTAGGACTCTTCATTATTTGGTAGTTATTTCTTTATTATGCCGCCAAGATAATAGGCACATGTCCCTATTATCTTGTTTAGGTAGTTACTTGATAGCAAGTTGTTATTCAAGAGTCCTACTTCTTCAAGGACTCTTATTTCCCTTTTCCTAGTTTGAGTTAGATTGGTTCTCTTGTAACCGAAATACTCTATTTAATAGAGATTTCGGCAGCCATGTAACTTAGACTTGATATATTGATATTTTGATTAAGGTTAAACCTTCGATACTTGTTTATGAACTTCCGGTTGAATTTCATAATCCTTTAAGTTACTGTATCAACTAGTTGGTTTATCTAGTTGTGGTGTTTCAACCTCCATTGATAATTAACCTTTCCGGGACTGTGTTAAGTATATTCTCCCATAAACCATTCGAGATAGAGAAAGATCTAAATTTCAGCCGAGTCTTGATATAACCCATCAAGATTTCGCATCAAGTGGCATCAGAGCAAAAGGTTGATCTCTATCTTGGTGTACCCTTTACAGTTTTTCTTGAAAAAAATTTCTTGTTTGCTTGAGAATAGCCGAAAGATAACACAAAAAAATTATTCCCCTACGAAAAAGCCACCCAGAAGTAAAGAAATTGGCAGCCGGGTTAGTACAAAGAAAAAGCCACTCGGATATAAAGAAATTGGCAACCGAGTTATCCCACAAAAGACAAGGATACAATCCAAAAGCAAACTTCCTTCAACAAGGAATTGGCTCTTGTTCCCTCTTCATCTTGAATTAGTCACCATCAAGGTAAAAATATCAAGGTAACATCTTCATACCATAGAAGTTCTTGATCTGTGTGGCCAAGATAAGGGTAAGTCTTGGGTAAGAAGGGAAGAAAGGCTTCAAGAAAAAGCAATTTCAAGAAGAAAGAAAATCAAGAAACATAAAGGTTACATCTTTTTCTTGCTCTTGTTACAATTACACTTATACCTTTTCCCTAGTCTTTTTGTTAAATCAAGAAAGTACTTCTTGATATATTTTTTCAGCCTTCCATCCTTATAACCATTCATTCATTCAAAGTTGGAAGTTCTCGACAAGTATTTTGAGGGATATTGAGAGAATAAAAATCTGATTACTATTCACTGGGTACTATTCACAGATTACTATTCCCAGATTTTGTGAAAAGATTCAATCTTTAATATCTTTTTCTACTAACGATTTTTGTGTGAATTTTTTCTTTGCAAAGATAATGTCTTTTAATGAAGGTACTTCGGAGCAAGGTGCCATGGAAAGCGATAAACTTTTCAAAGAATCAATGCAACACACAATGAAATCGGTATTGCAATCCATTGATGACTTAAAAGATCGAATGGATGTTCTTGAAATCAAGAACCATTCGGATAAAGGTAAAAGGGTTGTCCAAGATGATCAAGAAGATCAAGATTCTCAAACATCAATTGATCACAATGCAAGAATCAACCCTCGGCACAATGATGATTTTAAACCGAGAGTCGTCCCCAAGATGATTCCAAATCCGGCCTATGAACAAAGGCAACACCATCAAGATGTAAGGTATGATCCGAGACCTTTTGGTCATGAAGAGAGAATTGAGCCGAGACCATTCCATCATCAAGATCAAAGGTATAATCCAAATCCTCTTTTTAATAATGAACCGAGGCAAAACAATCAAAGGTATGATCCTAGACCCTTTGATCTTGATGAACCGAGACCAAATTATCAAGCTCAAAGGTTTGATAATAATCTTGGTTCAATCAAGACCAAGATTCCTCCCTTCCTTGGTACTAATGATCCTAATTTGTTTTTTTGATTGGACACGAAAAGTTAACCATGTTTTTTATGTCCATAATTATTCCGAAGAGAAAAAGGTTAAGTTAGCTGCCATGGAATTTGGAGACTATGCATCAATTTGGTGGGACCATGAAATCAGTGAGCGGATAAGAATGGATCAAAGACCAATTGATACATGGCATGATATGAAAGCGGTCATGACAAGAAGATTTGTACCTCAAAATTTTAACCGTGAGTTGTACAATCAACTCCAAAGATTGAGGCAAGGAACAAAGACCGTTGATGCATACTACAAAGAAATGGAGATGTCCATGATTAGAGCAAACATTCGGGAAGCTAGTGAAGCTACTTTGGCTCGTTTCTTGGCTGGTCTAAATGACAAAAATTAGACCAAAGGTAGAACGTGCTAACCTTACTTCTCTTATTAATATGGTTTATTTTTCTTTGAACAAGTTGAGAGGCGGCAAAAAGAGAAGAGTTCAAGGACTTATTCGCCCAATTTCCAATCTTGGAAACGGCCAAATCAGTCCCCTAAACAATTCTACTTGTTTTGCCGAGCCCAATTAATGCTAAGGGCAGTTTGGGAAATACAAAAGTGGCCACGGCTTCTTTTGGGGCAGCAAGGACATCAAACACTTCAAAACCGACCGATTTGCAAACTAAATCAACTACATCAAATGATCGGGAATGTTTTAAGTGTCAAGGCAAAGGACACTTTGCTCGGGATTGTCCTAATAAAAGTGCCATGATTATGATGGATGATGGAACTTGGGTAAGTGATGAAGAGGAAGCCGAGGACACATTATTGGGAGATGAAGCCGAGGGCAATGATGAGCCTCCCGCAGGTGATGGTAATTTTCTTTTGGTCAATATGCAACTTTTACATTCTCAACCATTAGATAATTTGCATCAACACCGTAGTAATCTTTTTCAAACTAAGTGCACTATTAAAGATAGAACATGTTTGGTTATTATTGATAATGGTAGCTGCACTAACGTTTGTTCTTACGAGATGGTAACCGCTTTAAATTTACCTACGAAAGCACATCCGATGCCATACAAGCTTTCTTGGTTAAACAATAGCGGGGAGATTAAAGTGGATAAACAGGTAGAATTTGACTTCGGCATTAGAAACTTTAAAGATACTGTTTTATGTGATGTGGTACCTATGACCGCAAGTCACATTATTCTGGGAAGACCTTGGCAATATGATAGGTTCGCGGATCATATTGGCCGAAAGAATGTCTACAAGGTTACCAAAGATAACATTTGGTACACATTGCTTCCTATGACATCGAATCAGGTTTGTGAGACTCAAAGACTACTAACCGAGGGTAGAGAAAAAAGAAGGAAAGAGCAAGCATTGATCAAATCACATACCCCTACACAAAAGGTAACATCCGAGGTAAGCAGTAATGAAAAAGCCGAGAGTTTAACAAAGCAAAAGGCATACTCACAAAGAGAAAAGAAATATTGTTTATTTATCAATTTTGCAAAGGTAGAAAGGGCTTTACGTGCAAATAAACCCCTTGTTTTACTTATTTTTAGAGAAACCGAGAGGTTATCTCTTCTTAATACTTTGAATTTTGATGATTTAACTTCTTTTCTTCCAAGTGTTTGTATTGATGTTTTGAAAGAATTCAAGGAACTTTTTCCAAAGGAGTTGCCGAAAGGTCTACCTCCAATCCGAGGCATCGAACATCAAATCGACTTCATTCGGGATCAAATCTACCAAATAGGGCAGCCTATAGAGCCAATCCAGATGAGACCCAGAAATACAAAGGCAAGTCGATTTACTCTTAGAAAAAAGAGCAGGTACGTGAATCTTTAAGTCCTTGTGCTAGTCCGGTTATTTTGGTACCTAAAAGAGAAGGCACTTTCGGTTTATGTACGGATTGTCGCGATATTAATAAGATAACTATTAAATATAGACATCCTATACCTCGCTTAGATGATATGCTAGATGAGTTAAGTGGTGCTTTAATCTTTTCTAAAATTGATTTAACTCAAGGCTATCACCAAATTAGAATGAAAGAAGGTGATGAATGGAAAACTGCTTTTAAGACTAAATATGGATTATATGAATGGATTGTAATGCCTTTTGGTCTAAGTAATGCACCTAGTACTTTCATGAGATTAATGAACTACATATTCAGACATTGTTTTGGTAAATTTGTTGTAGTTTATTTTGATGATATACTTGTATATAGTAAGACCTTAGAAGAGCATGTTGAACTTCTTAAGGCTGTTTTTACTATATTAAGGGAACAAACCTTGTATGCCAAGCTTGATAAATGTGTTTTTTGCACTAATTCTATTAACTTCCTTGGATACATTGTTAGTTCAAGTGGAATTCGAGTTGATCCAATCAAAATTGAATCAATTGTGAGCTGGCGAGGCCAACAAGTGCAACACAAGTGAGATCATTCTATGGTTTGGCAAGCTTTTATAGGCGTTTTGTTCGTGATTTTAGCTCAATTGCCGCACCATTAAATGAAGTTGTAAAGAAAGATATCTCGTTCTTTTGGGATAAAGCCGCAAGAAGATAGTTTTAATAAGCTTAAGCAATTACAAACTTCTTCCCCTATTTTATCTTTACCTAATTTTACACTAACTTTTGAAGTTGAATGTGATGCTTCGGGTATAGGTATTGGGGCTGTTTTGCAACAACAAGGGAAACTTTAGCATATTTTAGTGAGAAATTGAGTGGCGCTGCCCTTAATTATCCTACGTATGATAAAGAGTTATACGTTATTGTTCGAGCATTGGAAACATGGCAACACTACTTGGTGGGCCGAGAGTTTGTGATTCACACGGATCATGAATCCATCAAGTATCTCAAGGGACAAAGTAAGTTAAACAAGAGACATGCAAGGTGGGTTTCCTTCATTGATACCTTTCCATATGTGATCAAATACAAGAAAGGTAAGGAAAACGTTGTTGCCGATGCCCTTTCTAGAAGGTACTCTTTACTTTCTCTTCTACATACTAAATTACTTGGTTTTGAACATTTAAAAGCTTTGTATGTAGATGATAATGAGTTTTCAGATTTTTTTACATCTTGTCATGTCTCGGCAAAACAAGATTTTTACATATTTGAAGGCTTTTTGTTTAAAGGTAACAAACTATGTGTTCCATCATGTTCTATTAGAGAATTAATTGTTAGAGAGGCACATAGTGGCGGCTTAATGGGTCATTTTGGTGTTATTAAAACATTGGATATTTTACAAGAACACTTTTATTGGCCTAAAATGAAAAGAGATGTACAAAGAATTTGTGAACGTTGTTTTAAGTGCAAAGCGAGGCTAAAAAGTACTTCAAAGGCTCACGGATTACTCATGCCTCTTCCAATACCTTCTTCACCATGGATTGATATTTCCATGGATTTTATTTTGGGATTGCCGAAATCCACAAAAGGTAATGATAGTATAATGGTTGTTGTGGATAGATTTTCTAAAATGGCACACTTTATTTCTTGTAGGAAAACAAACGATGCTAGCCATGTTGCGGATCTATTCTTTAAAGACATCATTCGGCTACATGGTGTTCCAAAAACAATAGTAAGTGATAGGGATGTCAAATTCCTAAGTTATTTTTGGAAGACCTTATGGAGCAAATTGGGAACAAAACTTTTGTTTTCTACTTCCAGCCATCCACAAACCGATGGCCAAACTGAGGTAACAAATAGAACTTTAGGGGCTCTACTTAGGGCACTTATTCAAAAGAACTTGAAAAAGTGGGAAGAATGTTTACCTATAGCTGAATTTGCTTATAATCGTACGTTACATTCTACTACTAACAATTCACCTTTTGAAGTTGTTTATGGTTTTAACCCCCTTACCCCTTTAGATCTAATTCCTCTTTCTATTGATGGGTATTATAACATAGAAGGTGATTCAAGGGCTGACTTTGTTCAAAAGATACATTACGAAGTAGCTGAGAACATCAAGAAGAAAAATGACCGGAATGCACTTAAAATCAACAAAGGCCGAAAGGCTATCAATTTTGAAGTTGGTGATTGGGTATGGATACACTTTAGGAAAGAAAGATTTCCAAAGGAAAGGAAGTCCAAACTACATCCAAGAGGAGATGGCCCTTTTCAAATAATTAAGAAGATAAATGACAATGCAAGGTAAGTATGATGTTCATTCTACTTTTAATGTCACTGACTTATCTCCTTTTGATGTTTTGGATTACATAGATGAAGATGATGATGATTCGAGGTCGAATCCTTTTCAAGGGGGAGGGGATGATACGGGACCATCTACAAAGATACATCATCCTTTACAAAGGATCCATAGACCAATGACTAGATCAAGAACAAGACAAAGGAATCAAGAACTAGCCACATTGGTCCGAGAGTTGAAGTCTAAAGAAGAAGCCAAGCTTCATTTAGAAGATGAAGTACAAGTTCAACTTCTAACTCTTGAAAGCATTCAAATCGGCCCAAACAAGCATTTTGGCTAAAAAGGGTATTTTGGTCTTTTCACATATTAAAGTCTATTCTAGACTATTCTAGACTTTAATTATATTTAGTATTGTTATTTTCCTATTTCTAGCCGTGTAATAGCAAGTATGCTAAATAAAGGACATGTTGTCCATAAGTTAGTTAGTTTGTTATTAAGAGTCCTAATGCGACTAGGACTCTTCATTATTTGGTAGTTATTTCTTTATTATGCCGCCAAGATAATAGGCACATGTCCCTATTATCTTGTTTAGGTAGTTACTTGATAGCAAGTTGTTATTCAAGAGTCCTACTTCTTCAAGGACTCTTATTTCCCTTTTCCTAGTTTGAGTTAGATTGGTTCTCTTGTAACCGAAATACTCTATTTAATAGAGATTTCGGCAGCCATGTAACTTAGACTTGATATATTGATAATTTGATTAAGGTTAAACCTTCGATACTTGTTTATGAACTTCCGGTTGAATTTCATAATCCTTTAAGTTACTGTATCAACTAGTTGGTTTATCTAGTTGTGGTGTTTCAACCTCCATTGATAATTAACCTTTCCGGGACTGTGTTAAGTATATTCTCCCATAAACCATTCGAGATAGAGAAAGATCTAAATTTCAGCCGAGTCTTGATATAACCCATCAAGATTTCGCATCAGTAGGCACCATAACTCTATAAGTATTCAAAACACATGCAAGGAAAGTCCTATGTATCTTACCAACTCTACATGACACAAATGAATGCGTAGCCCCACAGTCAAACAACACATATGCAGGTAAAAAAATAACCAGAAGCGTACCTGTCACCACATCAACGTAGTCCCCACATCTTGATGTGTAAGGGCAAACACTCTTGCATTAGGCCTCGGCCTTTGCCTTGAATTCCCAACTCGTCGTGGAGAAGGTGTAGTCTGAACATCCCTTGCACGTTTTCGATACACTATCCAATCTGATGCCCAATCTTAGGAACAGTATAATGCAAACATACAACTGTAAAAAAAACTGTAAAAAAACCATTACAAATAAACCAAGTTACTATTAATTCTATAATAATCTATTGTTTCTATATGTATTTTGGGTTTTGCACCAAATTATTTTTCTCCGTGTAATGACGTGATTCTCTTGTAAAATTTTTATTGCACATTATGTTTTAAAAAATGATTTTGTTTCCTGACTAAATAATTATATGCTTCTTGCACGTGTCACTGCCATTAAGAGTAATTTAATCAATTAAGTCCTTCAGGACAACATGTGCAAAAGGTGCGGCCAATACTAGCTAAAACTTCAAAACTGTCATTGAGAAGACATAACCTCCAAGATCACCATAAGCATAAATTTCTCTTGAACTCTACTGTTTTTTTCTTCTAATTCAATCTACTAGTAAGAATCAGTTATTAGTTATTCAAATATGGTGATTTCTCCAATATATGTGTTGGTACAGATACCATACATAATGCTAATATATTGAGACAGTTTTAAGGAGTTTGTCTTGATAGACAAGTAATGCAAATTAATTACATACAAATGTTTAATCCTAATGATTAAAAATGGTTAAAAGAAGAAGAAGATGGAATATGAAATAGAAATATTTGTCATTCATTCGTGTAAAACTACGTGAGTAAACTTATATATGAAAACTAAAGATAAACATTAAGCATCAATCAATGATTCAAGATAATAAAGGGACTTTCAATACCAAACGCTTTGATGCGTGAAACATAAAAGTGAAAAGGGTAAATCGAAACAAATTTGCATGCCAAGCTTAATTTTCTATTCACCGTACATAAACTCGTTTCCCTAAATCCAAAAGGTAAAAGTTACGGTGAGAACATTCTTCTTGTGAGGCACACCTTCATTACTAATTTCAAAACACATGTTCAAATAAAGTCAATCCTTCATCTTCATGGCAAACATTACAAAGTTATTAATGTTTATAGATTATGACTTTCATCTCCTGATTGCATAATTCACTTGTAAGTTTAAATAAAAATTAAATACGTCCAGACAAACACTTCTTCTCTTTTATAGTGGGAATAAGAATTAAATAAATGTAATGAAATATTTAAAAGTTAACAACCCCATGCTCAGTCACAGATACAGAGATTAGTCTCTACATCTTATGCCTATGTTCTCGTAACCTAAGGTGACAAAATCGTAAAGTATAAATAAATAGTTTACTGATCAAAACAGTTATATTATATGAAAGCAATAGAAAACTTTAATAAGAAAACAAAATCTATTTGATTCTTCAAATAGATGGCATTCCTCGTTGGTCAAGCTTGCATAATCCGCGTGCTTTCAGAGGTAAATTGTCAAAGGTCATGAAGATGTGAGTTCGGTTTGTGTCACAAGCATGATTAGCTAAGGCATCCACGACGGTACATCCCTCTCGAAAAATGTGTTGCACTTGACCCCTTGTAGAAGTGCATATGCAGTGTTGAAATAGGCATCCAGATCCGATTGCACAACAAAATTCGAGTATGTTTGCATCCATATTGCCATGTAGCCCAGTGTTCGCGCAAGTCTAAGGCCATGCTCAATTGCCTTAAACCCGGATGAAGCTGCCACAATGAAATCCCAGTTACCATTCCTCAAGATGCAACCAACACTTGCAATACTTAGATTTACCCTTGCACCGTCAATATTCCTAATAAAAAATGAACTATCCATGGTGGATGTTAGCCATCTTAATAATGTGACACGGTGGTGGATCCCCAAGGCCCTTGCCTGAGTGAGGGCAATGCCCAAGGCTTTGCAAAGGTCTCCAACTAGAGTGACAAATTCATGTATGAGAACCGAGGCCTTCATTATACATCCTCAAAAGAGAATCGGTACTTGGCCTTCCATAATAGCCAACAAGGCGTGGTTGACGAAACGATGAGTAGAATCCCCTGCCTCCCAGCTCCTCCCATTCACCAGGTCTTTAGCATCTCATGCGGGGAGGCAATTGGCCTTGGCTGCCGTATGTACCAAAAAATATGAGTATAAGAATCCGTACCGCGCTTGCATAAACACCAATATACCACATTCTAGCCATGTCGATGCAGGGTTTCCTCTAGAGCCAAGAATTTGTTAAGAAAACATCATAAGAAGATTGAAAGGGAGAGCGACAATTATTTTGTCCAAAATAAGGTTTCTTCTGAATATTTTATAGATATCATGTTAAGTCAAAAACAAAATGAAATAATTAAGGAATAACTTTAAAAGGTACCCTTTCAAACACATTGCGTGTTGCACTGAAAAATTGTTCTGACATGGAAAATGCAATTTTGTAAATTTATACCAAAAACCAAGTTAAAGTTTGACCTTATTCGGTGTTGAAGTTTATATGATAATTGGCTAAAACTTACCTCTCAAATTTACCATTGACAAAACAAGCAATAGATTAACATCGATGAACAATTTTATTGTCTTCACGATCATCAAGCTTTGATATGACTTCCTTTTATGTAGGAATCGAGCTAGAATGAAAGTGTAGGAATTAAAAATTCCAACTATTTCGTCAAAACATCTTGTGAAGACCAATAGGCCATTATAAGAATACATTGCACTGTAAATGGAAGCAAAGAGTGAGTCTCGTGGTTATCGCAAGTCCTAAAGTTGAGTGTCATGGATGGCCATTTGGCTTTCATTAACCACTGATACATGAGATTCATCATTTTAACTTGACTTTAGTCTCTCCTACAAAGGTTAATGTGTAACCGGACTGTTCTTGTATGGACTTCGTTTTCTTCTTATCTTTACCTTTAATATTCCAGGTACATAACTCTCTATCCATAGAATACCAATATTTTCAAACTCTACGAAAAAAGCAATCCTAGTGATTTGTTTCTTCTACCCCTTGTGCTTGGTCTTAACCTCATCAACTCTAACATTATATATTTGTATACTAGAATCCTCATTTTGACAACAAAAAGAAAAAATTGAAAACGCGAAAATCCTCTTTCTTTATTTGAATATTGTTCATCTATGTTCAAAAAATGGTGTGCTCATTAATAACTTCATTGCAAAACTTTTATTTTCCTGCAAATAAAAAAAAAGAAGCTAGAGTTATTTTAACTATTCGTTAGTTTGTCTCCCTCAAATTTTGTTGCTGCCATTGTTTAGTTCTTTTTTCTCCCTTTAAATTTTGAAACTATTGTTTTCTTCTCGGGATCTCATTTTCGAGTTGTCACTTTTAACATTTTGTTTTTTATTTAATATTTTGTAAGTAAATGACATATGAGTCCAATATAAGTTGTAATATTTCATTTTCAACGTGTTCTCTTTAATATTTTATATTTTTAGTAGCGCGTGCACAAATGAGATATGGGGTTTGGTTTTCTTTACCATCTTTTTTTTAATTGTGCGTGCAAAATGAGAAATGAGTTCTTTTAAGGATTTTCCATAAAGAAGATAACTATTTTCTTTTATGCAAATCGAGCTCTATCTAACTTTCAATTTAACTTATCAACACGGTTTTCTGAACTTTTGGAGGTGTTGTGGTTACGGGAAGCTTTGAATTTGTTGGACTTGGAGCATGTTTTCCAGTCGGAATCCAGGTTTTTTATTCGTGCACTTCAAGGGGTTGTGAGCTGTCGATGGAAGTATGATGCTAATTTTGTTCGTATTCAAACTATCATTCGACTTCTCCCGGTTCGGTTTTGTAATTTCTAATAAACTTTTTATTTGATTTGATTAATCAAAACAATTTACAATAATATATCTTGATATTCTCTTATCTCTTTCTTGATTGTGATTTTCCTTGGTATTTCATGAACTATTTTTTTTTGCGTTTTTCTTGTGTTTTTGTCTTTAATTTAGTAGATATGTGAATGTTCATATTCGTACGAATATGTAGAGACTTTTCAACTATACAAAAATCATTTGAATATATATTTGTTTTTTTTACTTTGGAATATCATATGAGAGACCCGCAATATTCATCAAGTCATGCAAACATATGAAACTCACATTGTATCTTGGAGAAAACTTACATTTACCAAAGATGGTCAATCCGATTGTTTGTTAGTAGTGCCCTAGGACCATTAGCACATGTTGTGCGTTTTATTATCTTTTGACCATGTAATTGAATAGTTAATTTTGCTTTTGATTATCAAATGTGTGATTTGATAGTAAAACTCATTAGCTTATGTAATTACTATTCTAGTAGTCCCTAGTTTTATGTAATGCTTAATTACTATGAAATAAAACTAGTATGATTGTTGATTGATGATCTTGTTTTACTGATCATGTTTAATGGATACAAATCACATCATAGATGCAATATATAGGGATACATTGTATTGGGACGTGATCGGTCGAGAAGTAATACTTCATGGTCTTAAGTCATAAGTATTACTTCCTCAATACTATTTTAGAATCCTTAGACCTTATGTCTTCATTGATTCTAGTATGAATGGAGCCACGTTTTGACTCGGTCGGACATTACTTGTAACGAGTAATCAATACGACCGATATCGGATGTAGTGTCCTATCATAGCTTGAATGTGAGAGACATTGTAAGGAATTTGTCCCTCTCTATTATTAGAGAGAGATATCCATGGGCCCCTCAATAGGGAAAGAGTGTTTAAATGCATGGTCAGTGCTCAAATGTATTTGATAAAGTGGTTATCAAATGCTATTTGTCAAAACAGATCTACCCGGAGATCGAGCATAAATACAATTAAGCTTAATAAGGGTGACGACCACCATGCCTTATGCTTAATTAGGATATCGCGAGACAAAGGGATTAAATAGTGGATTGATATTAGGTTCCATTTGTATATTCATTCACTTTGGGTAGTCACAATGTCCCGCTAGGGGACCGCTTGTGATTTATGAACACACACTACTACTAAGTGTGTTTTCATTGCCATTATGAGATGAACCTACGGTGGTCACACGCATAGACGAGCTAACGAAGCTTTATGTCAGATTCAATGAATCTAGAATGTGTCTAGGTTCATTGTATCTGACATTTGTCTTTATGAAAATAATAAAGTGTTTATTATTCGGATTAGAGATAGGGGCAATTTTGGTATTTTACCTATAGCTGGGATTACGTGGGAGTTATTATCCGATAAGGACTCCCACTACCAGTAGAAGTCTAGGGGACGTGGGAGTTAGAGACTCCCACTGCCGAAAGGAGTTGAGGATGTGAGAGTTGGTTATGGGAACAAACTCTCACACCCTATATAATGATCTCTTGGCCGAAACCCTAGGTTATGATTTTTCAGCCGAAATATTACCAAGTCTCTGAAATTAGATTTCAGTTTCAGCCTCTCCCTTTTTCTCTCTAATTCCCGAAAATCAGAAAAGACGAAGAGCTAGCAATCGCTACACGTATCGTCGCGTGGATACCGGTAGAGGGACTTTCCGCAAAGGGAGATCAATCAGTAGCAGCATCCGATCCAAGAAACGTCATCCTCCATTCAAGAAGTAGCTTCTTGAATCTAAAACGTAAGTTTTTCTCGCTGTTTCCGCTGTTTTTCGATTCGTTTACGTATGAGCGGATCCTTCAGGGGAGGATCCATGGGTGTTTGGAACAAGTTTCCGCCCATGAATCCCTTCATTGTTGTTGCAAACTTACCACTTAGAATTTCTAATGGCAAACTGAGCAACAAATTAAACTCAATGAATACTTTTTTTACCTTCATTAACATCAAGTTTTGATATGACTTCATTGTGTGTAGTAATGAAGGAATCAAAGTGTCGCAATAAAAGATTCCAACTGTTCCATAAAAAAAAACCTTGTTTCTTTAGTTGGATACCATAATTAATGTTGTTATATTGAGATAATTTTAGGGATCTTGACTTGATAGCCAATTAATTCAAACTAAATACATAAAAATCATGAATCTTAAATGAAAGGATGAAGAAGAAGAAAGAAACTTAAAAAATAAATATTTGTTATATATTCATATCAATCTATACCAGTAAACGTATCTATAAAAACTAAAGATAAACATTAATCATCAAACCATGAAGCAAGATAACAAATGGAATTTCCCTACTAAAATATTTGATGCAATGAAAAACGAATGTTGGAAGGTTACATCCAAACAATTTTTGCGTGCCAATGTTAATTTTCTCTCCTTCATCGTTCAAACACTTAATTCTTCGAAACCAAAAGATAAAAGCTATGATAAGATTATTCTAAGCACACCTCAATTATTAGTTTCAAAACACACATTCATATCAACCCGATTCTGCATCTTCAAAGTTCTCAACCTGCATCACATACACATCTTCATGACAAAAAACGGGGTTGTAATGTCGAAAAATTTGAATGGGAATAAATTTGCGCTCGGGTGTCTAATTGAGGTGATGCAAGTAATCATTTTAGTTATTTATTTTAGATTAAGGCTTTATTTTGAAATTTAAGATCTGTCGGAATTTTTTTGACCTTTTAATCTTAACATAACTCCTTATCCACGAGCCATAATACGTTTTTTTATCATAAGGTAGTTTTTTCCACATACATCTAATTTCATTATTCAGTGATTGACTTTCAAAACTTTGGAAGTTGATAGATAATTTTAAAAATAGAAAATTGACCTCCTATAATATTCAATTTTTCAATTCAATAAAAAAGTATATTAAGAAAATAATATATATAATTATATAATGTAAGTATACTATTAGTAAACTACATATTTATATATAAGTAATTATATATGTGATTATACTCACAACTTATAATACTCATGTAGTACTCTATAAGATATACTGTATATACTACACTATTATACTCTATAAATGATACGATATACAATATAACATACTACACTCTATACAAATACTTTATACTATATAGTATTCTACGATATATATATGTATATATATATATATATATATTGTATAGTGGAATATACCTAAACAATATATGCTGTATAGGTAATGTGGTACTATATATTAACAACATTGATTTTGAGGGCTTATGGTTTTAATTTTAATTTAGTTCAGGGACTTAGGGTTTCTAAATTGAATGAAATATAATATTAATTATTTTTTTGATCTAACAAAGGGTTGTTGCCGCGACTTTTTAATGAGTCGTAGCATATAATTACTACGGCTAGTAGACCGATGCAAAATAGTAGACTATATATGATAACCAATATACAAAATCCATTGCATATAGTGAGTATTTGCAACAGAGCTCAGATTGTTGCAAATGGGTAACTCTTTACGGTGGTTGCCGTGCAAAACGGTCGTATATACAGACTATTTGCAATAGTTACACGGTCGTTAAAATAGTTCAATTTTCACTATGGGCGTTATCAAAAAGCCGCTGCAATTTTTTTTAGAGAAAGGCACCTATTATGTGGGGGGGGGGGGGTTCACATGGACCCCTACCCATTTATTGATAATGGGCATGAATAGGAAAACAGTACATGGAGGGGGACTTGATCAAAACCTCTGCTTTGGTGGAAATAAATCCACTTTGTACACTAAGTATAAAATGAAAATATTGAAATATGTGAAAGTCGTCGCAAATAATTGTTAGTAGTGCCCTATGACCATTAGCATATATTGTACGTTTTATTTCTTTTGAGCATATCTCTGAATAGTTAATTTTGCTTTTGAACATCAAATATGTGATTTGATAGTAAAACTCATCAGCTTATGCAATTACTATTCTAGTTGTCCCTAGTTTTATGTAATGTTCTTTACAATGAAATAAAACTAGTATGATGTATGATTGATGATCATGTTTTATACATCATGTGTAATGGATACAAATCATATCATAGATGCAATATACAGGGATACATTGTATTGGACGTGATCCGTTAGAGAAGTAATACTTCATGGTCCTTAGTCATAAGTATTACTTCCTCAATACTATTTTAGAATCCATAGACCTTATATCTCCATTGATTCTAGCACGAATGGAGCCACGTTTTGACTCAGTCGGACGTTACTTTTAATCGAGTAATCAATACGACTGATGATCAGATGTAGCGTCCTATCATGTCTTGAATGTGAGAGGCATTGTAAGGAATTTTTCCATCTCTATTATTAGAGAGAGATATCTATGGGCCCCTCGATAGGCAAAAACTGTTTAAATGCATGGTCGTGCTCAAATGTATTTGATAAAGTGGTTATCAAATACTATTTGTTGGAATAGTTTACCCGGAGATCGAGCATAAATACAATTAAGCTTAATAAGGGTGGCGACCACCATGCCTTATGCTTAATTAGGATACAGAGGGATTAAATAGTGGATTGATATTAGGTTCCACCGTAAATTCATTCACTTTGGGTAGTCACAATGTCCTACTAGGGACCACTTGTGATTTATGAACACATACTTCTACTAAGTATGTTTTCATTGCCATTGTGATAAGAACCTACAGGGTCACACGCATAGACGAGCTAACGAGCTTCATGTCCAGATTCAATGAATCTAGAATGTGCCTAGGTTCATTGTATCTGACATTTATTTTTCTGAGTATAATAAAGTGTTATTATTCGAATTAGAGATAAGGGGCACTTTCGGTATAGCTGGGATTACGTGGGAGTTATTATCCGATAAAGACTCCCACTACCAGCAGAAGTCTAGAGGACGTGGGAGTTATAGACTCCCACTGCCAAAAGAGGTGGATAGGATGTGGGAGTTGTGCTTGAAACAACCTCTCACTCCCTATATAAACTTCTCTTGCCTGAAACCCTAGGGGTTAATGCATTTCAGCCGAAATACCAAATAGACCTAGAAAATCAGATTTTCTATTTTGCCCTCCCGAAACTCAAAAAAACGAAGAGCTAGCAATCATTGTTCGTTTCGTCGCGTGGATACCGGTAGAGGGACATTCCGCAAAGGGAAATCCATTGGTGGCAGCAACGTATCCAAGAAACAGCATCTTTCATTCAAGAGTCAGATTCTTGAACCCGAAAAGTAAGTTTCTGTCTAGATTTTTCAATTCCTATGGTATGAGCGGATCCTTCGGGGGAGGACTCATGGGTGTTTAGAACAAGTTTCTGCCCATGAATCCCTTCAATAATTTACTATTTACGACCACATAGAGACGTTGCAAAAAATGCCAATTTGAAACACTAAAAAACTATCCTCGCCAGTACATTTTATTCACGGTTCAAGGGTCATTGCAAACAGTGAGGCTATTGGTAACATGCTGTTGCAAATAGGTTGTTGGGTGACAGTTTTGGGGATGTCGCCAAAAACTCGTTGATGAGGGACCATCCAAGGGGCTGCCATACAAAGATCCAAAGCTTCACGGACCAATGACAAGACAAAGAACAAAGTTGGTGAATCAACTTATTTCAAGATTGGTCCGAGACATCAAGGTTAAAGAGGAAACTATACTTCAACTTAAAGATGATGATAAAGTCAACCTCTTAACTCTTCAAAGCGTGCAAAACGGCCCAAACAAGCAAAGTGACTAAGAAAGGGCATTTTAGTCTTTTTATGTAAATTTAAAGTCTATACTAGACTTTAATTATTTTCAGCATTTTATTTACATTGTTTAGGCATGTAATAGCAAGTAGATGCTATAATAAAGGAAATGTTGTCCATGTGTTAGTTAGTTGGTTATTAAGAGCCCAAATGCAACTAGGACTCTTCATAAGTTTGTTAGCTTATACTAGAATAGCCGCCTAGTTTTACAAGAGTTCTACTTGATAGCAAGTTGTTTGTTCAAGAGTCCTAATTCTTCAAAGACTCTTATTTATTATTTCTTGTAACCGAATTGTTACTCTATTTAATAGAGGGTTCGGCCAAGATGTAATGGTACGTTAGATATATTGATATTTTGGTAAGGTTATTCCTTAGCTTCTCGTGTTTGAACTTCTAAGAAGAAATTCATTCATTATTGAGTTACTGTATCAACAAGAATAGTTTCTCTTGTTATGGTGTTTCAGCCTCCTTTGTTAATTAGCCATCATTAGCGTTGCGTTGATTAAATTCCCTTAGAAACTAGTTCGAGAATTGAAGAATGATCGGGCTCAAACTTAAAGTCGAATTCTTTGGTACATTGTACCATTCGGTTCTTCATCAGGTGGTATCGGAACAAAAGGTTCTTCTCCAATTCTCGGTGTACCCTACGCACAAATTTTTTTTTCTTGTTTGCTTGAATCGACAGAAAAGACAAAAAAAATAAATTACTACGAAAAAGCCGACGGTGTAAAGAAATTGGCACCCGTGTTGTTATTGAGAGAGATCAGTGATTCAAGCCAAAAGCAAACCTCTTGGTTCCTTTTGAACATTCAAGAGTTGATATTGTCACCCCTTAAACTTGTCATAGCCGTGTACAATTATTATACATCTTGGTTCTTCGTGAACATTCAAGATAACACACGGTCAAGAGAGGGTAAGTCTATAAATAAATAAATAAAAAAAATAAAAGGTACTATTCACAGATTACTGTTCACGTTTACTGTTCACAGATTGCTGTTCACGGAATACTATCCATCTGAAATCAAGAAGATCAAGATCATCAAGAACCGGTTTCCATTCTCGATTAGGATTTCGTTTCTTCATCTTTTTCTTTCTAAAGCTTTTTTTGTTTAGGTCTAAGATAGGATTTCTTTCCTTATTTTTTCAACTTTGTGTCAACGCAACAAGTTAGGAACCCATTCTTTAATATAGAGTTTGAAGTTCTATACGAGCGGTGTTGGAATAAAGAGTGAATCTTTCTTTGCTATCTAACGATTTTTGTGTGTTTTTCTTGAATTATAAAGATGTCTTTTCAGGGATCTCCATCAAAGAAAGGTGAAACCTTTGATTTAGAAAAGTTATATCATATGATTGCGGAGATGTCAGGACAAGTAGCTGAATTAAAGGGAGACATGGCGGAGATGAAAATTCAAAATTAGCAACGTCTTCCTCAAGACAATGCCGAGATCAACCTTCAAAGAGTTGAGAACATGGAACCGCCAAGGGAACCACAATTTCCGACGGGCAAATATGGCAAATCCGGCAATTCAAGCAAATCGGATTATCAACAATCGGGTATATCAGCCGATAAGAGGAGATTATATTCCGCAAGAAGATTGAAAGAGAGAGCGACAATTCTTTTGTCCAAAATAAGGTTTCTTCATATAGAGAATACAAAAACTTACTTCTTAATATTTTATAGATATCATGTTAAGTAAAAAAACAAAATGAAATAACTAGGGAATAAAATTAAAAAGTACCTTTCAAACGCATTGCTTGTTGAACTAAAAAATTCTGCAGACTTGGAAAATGCAATTTCGTAAATTTATACCAAAAACCAAGATAGATTTTGACCTTATTATGTATCGAAGTTTATATGATAATTGACTAAAACTTACCGCTCAAATTTATCACTGACAAAACAAGCAACAAATTAACATCAATGAATAATTTTATTGTCTTCACGATCATCAAGCTTTGATATGACTTCCTTTTATGTAGGAATCGAGCTAGAATGAAAGTGTGGGAATAAAAAATTCCAACTATTCCATCAAAAAATCCTGTAAAGACCAATATGCCTTTATAAGAATACATCGCACTTTAAATGGAAACAAAGACCCTCTTTATGTATTTGAATGTTGTTTATCTATGTTCAAAAGAGGGCGTGCTCATGAAGAACTTCACTGCTAAACTTTTATTTTCCAGCAAATAAAAAAGGAAGCTAGAGTTATTGTAACTATTTGTTAGTTTGTCTCCCTCAAATTTTGTTGCTTCCATTGTTTAGTTCTATTTTCTCGCTTTAAATTCTGAAACTATTGTTTTCTTCTCGGGATCTCATTTTCGAGTTGTATCTTTTAACATTTTCTTTTTTTATTTAATATTTTGTAATAAATGACATATGAGTTCGATATAAGTTGTTGTAAGATTTCATTTTGAACTTGTTCTCTTTAATAATTTATAATTTTAGTAACCGTGCACAAATGAGTTATAGGGTTTGTTGTTCTACCATTTTTATTTTTTTTAATTGTGCGTGTACAAATGAGAAATGAGTTTTTTAAGTATTTCACCTAAAGAAGATAACTATTTTCTTTTATGCAAATAGAGCTCTATACAAAATTCAATTGAAGTAATCTAGACGGTTTTCTGAACTTTTGGAGGGGTTGTGGTTACGGAAGGCTTTGAATTTGTTGGACTTGGAGCATGTTTTCCAGTCGGAATCCAAGTTTTTTATTCCTGGTCTTCGAGGGATTGTGCGCTGTTGATGGAAGTATGATGCTAATTTGGTTCGTATTCCTACTATCATTCGACTTCGCATAGTTCGGTTTTGTCATTTCTAATAATATTTTTTTTTAAAAATCCACCAGCGTGGCCCCGTTTATTAATTTAGCCAAAATTTGGCGGAAAAATAGAAGGAGGGGGACTTAAACCAAAACCTCCCAAAAGGATGGAAAAAATATACCCCTTACATAAATGTTAGAAGAAAAAAAATATATATAAATGCAACCTTAAGCATTTATAATATGCATAAGGGTGATACATAGTATTCTATGTTAAAATGCAAAGCCATAAATTCCGACTAAGACCATTTTTAGAATGGTCTAGCCGAAAAGTTACAAAAGAGACGATTACCATCCCATGAGTCTGCAACATTAAATAAGCCGTACATAAGGCATTCCTAGTTTGCCAAGACGAAGTAAACTTCTAATCTCTGCTGGTAACATTGCCGAGTCCTCAAAGGTTTGATTCTCACAATATGCACAAGCTAAGTTGGCTAATGCATCCCCAACAGAATTTAGCTCACGATATATATGAGTTTCTAATAAATTTTGATTTGACCAATCAAAACAATTGACAATAAGATATCTCGATCTTCTCTTATCTCTTTCTTGATTATGATTTTCCTTGGAATTTCATTAACTGTTTTTTGCATTTTTCTTTTGTTTTTGTCTTTTATTTAGTAGATATGTGTGTGCGCATATTCATACGAATATATAGAGATTTTCAACTATACAAAAATCATTTGAATATATATATATTTGTTTTAGTTTTACTTCGGAATCATTTTGATGAAGAGATAGATTCCAATTAAGTTTAGCTAAAAACCTTTGTGGGAATCAGAAAATTGTGTTAATGCAGACCTTTAATCTTTTTTCCTTATGTACTTTTTTTTTTACCATATTTGCTAATCAACGTAACTCTGAAAGGGAAATCAAGGTAAAAAAAACTTAACATTTAGCTTTCCTATAAAAAAATAATTTATTTTTGTTTGTTCTCATTAATACTTTGAAAAACTCTTGAATTAAGTTTTTTGTAATAATGTGTAAGCTTGAAAGATCCATATTAGTTTTATACTTTAGTCGGAGATACCTAATTGGAGTTCGAGGTGATACATATTCTTTTTGTTTCTTTTGGAAATGTCACATGTTGTGGTGGAGGGTTTGGCATAGACCCTTAAAAATTTATTAATTAAGAAAAAAAAATACAAGGAGGGGGACGAAGTCAAAAACCCCCTAACATGGTGCAAACAAATCCGTTTCAAAAAAGGGTACCGGAAAACGAAAAATAGAAAATACAAGTTTCTAGTATCCGTATAAAAAGCATAAATGCATAAATAGTACAAAAAATATCATAATAGACACCCGCAATATTCATCCGGCCATGCGAACATATGGAACTCACATTGTATCTTGGAGAAAAAGTACATTTACCAAAGATGGCCAATCCGGTTGTTGTTGCAAACATAACACTAATAATTTCTAATGGGAAACTGGGAAACAAATTAAAGTCAATGAATACATTTTTTTACCTTTACTAACATCAAGCTTTGATATGACTTCATTGTATGTAGTAATCAAGTAGTCAAAGTGTCGCGATAAAAGATTCCAACTGTTCCATAATAAAACCTTCTTTCTTTAGTTGGATACCATAATTAATGTTGTTATATTGAGATAACTGTAGGGAGATTGACTTGATATCCAATTAATTCAAACTGAATACATAAAAGTCATTGAAAAGGAAAAAAGATGAAGAAGAAGAAAGAAACTTGAAAAATAAATATTCTTCATATATTCATATCAAACTATGCCAGTAAACGTATCTATAAAAACAAAAGACAAACATTAATCATCAAACTAAAGATAACAAATGGCATTTCTCTAGTAAAATATTTGCTTCAATGAAAAACGCATGTTGGAAAGGGTAAATCCAAACAATGTTTGCGTGCCAATTTTAGTATTCTACGATATATATATATATATATATATATATATATATATAGTGGATTATACCTAAACCTTATATATATAGGTATTAGTAAACTACATATATGTATATAAGTAATTATATATATGATTATACTAACTACGTATAGTACTCTATATAATATACTGTATATACTACACTACTATACTCTATAATAGTTACGATATACTGTATACTATATTATACTATATACAAATACTTTATATTATATAGTATTCTACGATATATATATATATATATAATAAATATATAGTTGTTATAGTATATACAATAGTAATAATGACAATAGTAATTATCGTTATTACTATTGTATATACTATACCAACTATATATTTAGTATTATATATATATATATAGTGTAAAATACTAAATATATAGTTGGTATAGTATATACAATAGTAATAATGATAATATACTGTATTGCATATTATATATACTATACCAACTATATATTTAGTATTTTACACTATATATATATATATATATATATTATATAGTGGAATATACCTAAACCTTATATATAGGTAATGTGGTAATATATACAAAATACTATCTACTAATAGAGGACCCATTATGCATGTCACTTTAAGCATGCATAAAGT
Organism: Vinca minor; assembly: GCA_026122235.1. Lineage (NCBI taxonomy): Eukaryota > Viridiplantae > Streptophyta > Magnoliopsida > Gentianales > Apocynaceae > Vinca > Vinca minor. The sequence continues at coordinate 1,883,305 of JAOCZM010000191.1, forward strand.
CGGCCTTGGTAGACTCGGTAGAAACGTACATTTTTATGTTTTTACGATCTGATTCAACGATTCTACCTCGTTTCTACCAGATTATGATTCTACTCCCGATTCAACACGTTTTGCTTCTGTAGAATCTTGCGATTCCCGTGCTAACTCGCGATTTTAACCACACTAATTTTAAAGGCTTATGGTTTTAATTTTAATTTAGTTCAGGGAGTTAGGGTTTCTAAATTGAATGAAATATTTATATTAATTACTTTTTTAACTTAACAATGGGTTCTTGCCGCGACTTTTTGAATGAGGCATCGCATATAGTTACTACAACTAGTACATTGTTGCAAATAGTAGACTATATGCGATAATCAATATACAAAATCCATAGCATGTGGTGACTATTTACAAATAGATCTCGGATCGTTGCAAATAGGTAACTCTTTATAGTGGTTACCGTTCAAAAAATCGTCTGTATATAAAGACTATTTGTGACAGGTACACGACCGTTCAAATAGTTCAATATTTACTATGGGCATTATCAAAAACCCGTCGCAATTGGTTTTTAGCGAAAGCCACCTATTATGGGGGGGCATGGACCCCTACCCGTTTATTGATAATGTGCATGAATAGTCAAAGAGTACATGGAGGGGAACTTTACCAAAACCTCCGTTTTGGTGGAAACAAATGCACTTCAAACACCAAGTAAAACAATTAATTTACTAGTTACGCCACATAGAGGCGTTGCAAAATAAGCCAATTTTCAACACTAAATATACTATCCTCGCCAATACAATTTATTCACAGTTCAAGGGTCGTTGCAAACAGTGAGGCTATTTGCATCATGTTGTTGCAAATTGAAGGGATTCATGGGCGGAAACTCGTTCCAAACACCCATGAGTCCTCCCCTGAAGGATCCGCTCATACAAAACGAATCAAAAAACAGCAAGAAAAGACTTACGTTTTGGGTTCAAGAATCGGATTCTTGAATGGAAGAAGCTGTTTCTTGGATCGGATGCTGCCAAAGATTGATCTCCCTTTGCGGAAAGTCCCTCTACCGGTATCCACGCGACGAAACGGGCAGCGATTGCTAGCTCTTCGCTTTTCTGAGTTTCGGGAATTAGAGAAAAAAAGGGAGAGGCAGAAAACTGTTTTAGCAGTGGGAGTCTTTAACTCCCACGTCCCCTAGACTTCTGCTGGTAGTGGGAGTCCTTATCGGATAATAACTCCCACGTAATTCCTGCTATACTGAAAATGCCCCTTATCTCTAATTCAAATAATAACACTTTATTATTCTCAGAAAAGTGAATGTCAGATACAATGAACCTAGACACATTCTAGATTCATTGAATCTGGACATGAAGCTCATTAGCTCGTCGATGCGTGTGACCCTGTAGGTTCATATCACAATGGCAATGAAAACACACTTAGTAGTAATGTGAGTTCATAAATCACAAGCGGTCCCTAGCAGGACATTGTGACTACCCAAAGTGAATGAATATACAACGGAACCTAATATCAATCTACTATTTAATCCCTTTGTCTCGCGATATCCTAATTAAACATAAGGCATGGTGGTCGTCACCCTCATTAAGCTTAATTGTATTTATGCTCGATCTCCAGGTAGACTGTTTCGACAAATAGCATTTGATAACCACTTTATCAAATACATTTGAGCACGGCCATGCATTTAAACAGTCTTTCCCTATCGAGGGGCACATGGATATCTCTCTCTAATAATAGAGAGGGACAAATTCCTTACAATGTCTCTCACATTCAAGCTATGATAGGACACTACATCTGATCATCAGTCGTATTGATTACTCTGTTACAAGTAACGTCCAACTGAGTTAAAACGTGGCTCCATTCATACTAGAATCAATGAAGACATAAGGTCTAAGGATTCAAAATAGTATTGAGGAAGTAATACTTATGACTTAAGACCATGAAGTATTACTTCTCGACGGATCACGTCCCAATACGAGTGTATCCCTATATATTGCATCTATGATGTGATTTGTATCCATTACACATGATCAGTAAAACAAGATCATCAATCAACAATCATACTAGTTTTATTTCATAGTAATTAAGCATTACATAAAACTAGGGACTTCTAGAATAATAATTACATAAGCTAATTAGTTTTACTATCAAATCACACATTTGATAATCAAAAGCAAAATTAACTATTCAATTACATGCTCAAAAGATAATAAAACGCACAACATGTGCTAATGGTCCTAGGGCACTACTAACACAAATATTTTTTTTAGTGGGAATGAACCATAAGACTGATATTGATCACGAATCATCTTGTACAAGAAAAATGATCTCCCTTTTGTTGTTTTCTTCTATTTTCATTATTTTGGAAAAATGGCTCAATTATTAGGAGCAGGTATGTGCCTTCGCAGAAAGACTACCTTATTAGTGTTAGATTAGGTGAATATCCAAATATGAAAGAAAACGTATAATTTTATGCCCTCATATTGATGTTAGATTTAAAGAATATAAGGATCCATTTAATTTCACAATATAGAATTCGGAGAATATTTTACTCCCGCCCCTTTTACCCCAAACTCTAATGGTTATTCTTCAAATTTGTTTATGTTGGGATAGCATATCCTACATCAAGCTAGAATAAGTGACATGTTGAAGTGACTACTCTCTAATATTTTTTTTAAATCCTCATATTTTCTATAAAAAAAATTAATTTTTCTTAAAAAATCTTGAGAAAAATACACCCCCCCTCACACACACACGAAAATAAAATTTCAAAATTCACTACATCGCCTCCCAACATAAAATTTCTTAGTCCGTCATTAACTAGAAATGTTGTTGGTGGCATATAGAGTTTCTTTTAAATTTTTTTTTTTTAAAAAAGTAAAGTTTTTGCAAAAAGAAAATTAGGTGTAACCAAGATGAAGATTCTTCACCAGTTTGGAATTGAAAACACTTATGCATACAATTTAATATTCTTCTACTAAAATACCCTTCTATAATTAATTAACCACCTAATTTACGTTCTCTTCATTTTATTAATGAAGAAAATATTCTCATAACATAAAAGGTTAGATATTAAATTTAGACCTCGTAATCACATTAAACTAGTTTTTTACTTTTTTTGTTTGTTCCTCCCAAAGCCCGAAGGACTTTATTCCCTGTTAGGACAAAGATATAGAAATAACAGGAATATTTTGCTAAAGATCATATGTTTCTTATTCAATACATAAGAAAATTCTTTCAAACTATTCAGATCACTGAAAGTGAAACAAACTTTTGTTTCCATGAATAAAATGTACTGATCCAAGTAAATATCTATGCTATCCGTAGTTGTTACACCCTGAAACTTTCACTCTCAATGTTGTATATTATTGCAGCACAATTTTCTTTATCTTCTGATGAATGCACAAATAAAACTTCTCCATCAAAAATATATTTTGGAGAAAATAATTTATCCTCGCAAATTGATCGTAAACCATTTAAATTAATTATATAGAACTGTTCCGAAGAACCATTTTCCTTGAGCATCCAAACATCTAAAGCAGAATCTCTCATCATCGTTTTCACTTCTACAATGCATAAATCCTTTTTCATTGTCATTAATTCAATGAAATGCTTGTAATTCCTATGTGGCCAAGAAGAGGGCTTTGGTAAAAACTTGAAATTCTCAGTTAGGCTCTCGAATGAGACGATCAAATCATCCTTAGTCAGCCTATAAACCGAGGCGTATGCGCGAACCAACCAATAAACCATTCCATTTAGGGAAATGTTGTTGGAATAGACGCGCTGAGGACATTCTTCTCTCGACGCTTTCCAAGATGAAGAATTGACCTTAAAACGATCACTGAATGTAAAGATCTCGCATTGCATGCCATCGGTTGTAGATCCATCACCATAACGGCGTAAGAACAAGTGTACAACTTTGTATTTATTTGTTGACGGAGAACAAACAAATCCAAATTTCGAATAAACTAAGGAAGAAGTTGATGTTTTTGGTAATATTTGAACATGTCTTGTACTGGGATTCAATAAGCAAATAGCAATTATCATTTGTTATAAAGAAAATTATGTCACAAATAATAGGGAAGATATATTTAGGTATCACATTTGGAGTCATTGAAGTTGTAAAATAGCTTATAAAGTTTTCAACGTACCTTTTAGTATCCAATTGAAATACGAAGACAAAATTTTTATTTTTGCAAAACGCAGCAAGAGTTTTCTTCTTCATTGAATTTTCACGATGAAGCTTGCAAAAGTCAGGATTAGAAATCAAACCCCCCATGTGTTTGAAACACCCTTGAATCCTTCAAGGGACATAACCGGAAGTCTTGCAAGAAGATCAATTATAGGATCATGAGGAAAAAACAGCAAGTCAATTTTATTTTATAGCCAATAACCTTGAGGCATTAATCATTTCCCTAAAAGAATAACAACAAAGGGGAGAACATTGTTCTTGTACAAGCTTAATATTTATCAATATCTGTCTTATGGTTCATTACTAATCTTTCACATTCTCACTAAAAAACAGCATTTGTGACGCTTTTTTTGTGCACTGCCCAGAACTGTCACCCAACAACCTATTTGCAACAGCCTGTTGCAAATAGCCTCACCGTTTGCAACAACCTTTGAACCATGAATAAAATGTATTGGCGAGGATTGTATATGTAGCGGTTAAAATATGCTTTTTTTCCATGCCTCATTAAATAGTAAATTAATTGCGGCGACTTTCACATATTTCAATATTTTATTGTTTTACTTGGTGTACGGAGTGGATTTGTTTCCACCAATCCGGAGATTTGGGTCAAGTCCCCCACCATGTACTCTTTGGCTATTCATGCCCATTATCAATAAACGGGTAGGGGCCTATTCCAAACCCCCACCATAACAGGTAGCTTTCGCTAAAAAAACAAACTGCGACGGCTTTTTGATAATGCCCATAGTAAATATTGAACTATTTGAACAGTCTTGTACCTGTCACAAATAGTCTCTATATACGATGGGTTTGCACGGTAACCGCCGTAAAGAGTTACCTATTTGCAACGTCTGTTACAAATAGTCACTATATGCAATGGATTTTTCATATTGATTATCCCATATAGTCTACTATATGCAACGGTCTACTAGCCACAGTCACTATATGCGAAGGCTCATTCAGAGTGTCGCAGCAAGAACCCTTTTTTAAATTAAAAAAATAATTAAAATAAATATTTCATTCAATTTAGAAACCCTACGTCCTTGAACTAAATTAAAATTAAAACCATAAGCCCTCAAAATCAGTGTTCTTAAAATCGCGAGTTAACTCGTAGAAACGCACAATTCTACGATTTTACAGAAGCAAAACGTGTTGAATCGGGAGTAGAATCACAACTTGGTATAAACGGGGTAGAAACGTTGAATCGTATCATAAAGTGACATGCATAATAGGGACTCTCATTTCGAGGGGCTCAATAAATTTTAAAATCACTTTAAATATTAGTAGATAGTATTCAGTATATATTATCACATTAAATATATAGTATATAAGGTTTAGTTGTATCCAATAGCATATCACACAATTGTTTTGCATGTCTAGTCCAATACAATATCATCTTTTGCATGTTCTTTGAATATATTTTTTCTCATTCCTACAATTGTTTATTCCTAGAAGCTCAAATACATACCCCTTCCCCTAAAATGTTATAAAAAAATACATACCCCATCATTAGAAATGAAAAAGGTAAAATATTTTTCACTTCAAGTTGCATCCAAATTACAACATTATTATTATGAAGCATAACTTAATGGTGAACCGTAGTACTCTGAACTACAAATCAATGGTGGAATTAATGGATAATTTTTTTATTTGAAATGAATGTCAAAAAAGAAGTTATTAGTGAGAAATGACTGGTTCCACATGAATTTTTTTTATGTAATTTTGGATGAAAATTTTGTCCAAATACACTTTTATTGTTCACTTGACTCTTAAAAAACCAAAAGTTTGATGACTATATAAGGTAAAACTTACAAGGGAAAAATGATTCTAGAAAGCAGGTAGTAGTTAGATTAAAATAAACAAAGGAGTGGGGTAAGGGATGGGTATTCTTTTATTAAATACGTTAAATTCTTTCATATTTATGCTATAATAGGTTATAAAATACTCTTAACCCCCTGTTTTTATAAAGGATTTCACCTTATTTTATACTTTTACCCCAAATTATAACCAATTATAGACAATTGATTGTCTATATTCTAGATACCTGGCACTACCCATTCTTTTACTTTTCATTCTTTAGGAAATAATGGCTCAATTATTAATGACAAGGGACCATCTAAGGGGCTGCCCTACACAAAGGAACCATTCGTCAACATTCAATGTCCTATGACAAGAGCAAGAGCAAGGAGGATTAATCAAGCTATATCTACATTTATCCGTGAAATTAAAGCTAAGGAAGAAGCAAAGTTTAATTTACAAGATGATGTTCAAGTCAACCTCATTACTTTTCAAAGTGTCACACACGGCCCAATTTCACAAAGTGGCTAAAAGGGCATTTTAGGAACTTTGTACATTAAAGTGTATTCTAGACTTTAATTAGATTTCCATCTTTCTATTTTCTATTTTTAGTCTTTTTTGTCGAGTAATGTTAGTGATTCTAGAATAAAGGACATGTTGTCCATTTATTTAGTTAGTGTTTCTTATATATCAAGTTTGTTATGCTAGAGATTGAAGATCCCTAATTCGAATAGGACTCTTCCTTTGTAAGGCTTTTGAGCCGAATTGTTCCTCTATAAAAAGAACCATTCAGCCACCATTATACTTACGTTAGATATATGATATTTTGGTTAAGGTTATTCCTTGGATACTTGTGAATTAAACTTCTATTTAGATTTTCATTCATTATTGAGTTACTATATCAATAAGTTAGTTTTACTTATTGTGGTGTTTCAGCCCCCATTGATAATCAATCTACTTAGTGTTGTGTTGATTATATTCCTCTCGAAACTATTTCAAGAAGAGAATGATCCGAAGTCAACCTTTCATTGTAGAATCCTGATACAAGTTATCAAGGTTCTTCATCAATTAGGGGGAGGTATGTGCCATCACAGAAAGATTACCTTATTCGTGTTAATATCTTCACACAACAATTACAAATTTTTTCAATTTAGTCTTATCTAAATTGAGATATGGAATGTGTGTCTAATCCATTTTTAGGTGAATATTACAACCGGAATAAAATATTAGTTGAATATCAAAATATGAAAGGAAAACATATAATTTAATGCTCTCAAATTGATGTTAGATTTAAATAATATAAGGATCCATTTAATTTCACAAGAGTTATGGTCATACCAGAGGAGATACCAACACAACAAGATATTATTGAAGCACAAGATATTCCAAAAATATTACAACAAAAAAGAGTAGTAAATTTGAAGGTAATTTTCCAAGAGCTAAGGAATACTTATGAATCTAGAAACCCTATATGGATGTATTATAGTAGAGACCAAAAATTGATTTACTCTATGAGTAAAATAACCAAACCAGATGCAGAAGAAGAGGTAAGGAGATGGTTAGAAACTATAGTACTACCAGATGAAGTACCGAAGACTAGAGCTATGAAAAAAGAATGGTTAACAGAAGAAGCTAAACCACAGCTATGCAGAAACTTCAACAATGTACTAGAACATAATTGTCGCCACTGCGGAGGACAAGATAATGAGGTACCTGACATAAAGTTGGAATAGTACCTCAATAATGTAATCTTTAGATAAAACAAATAGTAAAGATTCGGAAAGATGTAACTTTAGATAAAGAAAACAATAGAAGCAAATAATGTAAGGTCATAGACCCCAACTATCTAAATGTAATTGGTAGTTTAGATTTAAAGTAAGATTCGTCCTTATTCCTAGAGGGTTATAAAAGGAGGAAGCAAAATAGAAGGAGGGCATAGAAAAATCCTTCCCAGCGCACCAGCATTTGTAAAATCATTCCATCATCTTTATAAAAATTTCAGTTACCGAAAAACCTTTCTAAGTTATTTCTTATCTGAAGCTATGGAAGAAAATAAGAACACAGATAAGGTATGTTTGTTTTATATGAGCTAAATTGATATTCGTACTACTGTTATAATCCAGTTTTCATATCTGAAACTATAATATAACTTTGCTAATTTATTTCTATGTACTAATTCTTATAGCCAAAGTACTAACTAATAACATAAGGTTGTACAAGGTCAGCATGGTAGCCACCGTTTTTCCCGTTGTGCCAGGATGGCTGTAGGGAATTTTTGGCAAACCAATTTGAATGAATTACCATATGTTATGAAGAAGGTATTAAGTGAAAAAGAAAATAAAATATAGAAATATATAGTGCTAGAGGATTTCCCATAGAAAATATACACTTTAGAGAAGCTATACCTTTCATATTAGCAGGATATGGAGGATTACAAGAACATAAGCAGTCAAATTGGACAAATTTATTCTTATATGATAAATTAGGTAAAGATGCTAACTTATATGATGAGATAAAAGAGGCTATAGAAAGTAATCATTCGATAGCCTAACTGAGAATTTCAAGATTATACCGAAACCCTCTTCTTGGCCACATAGGAATTACAAGCATTTCGTCGAATTAATGACAATGAAAGAGGATTTATGCATTGTAGATGTGAAAAAGATGATGAGAGATTCTTCTTTGGATGTGTGGATGCTCAAGGAAAATGGTTCTTGGGAACAATTCTATAGCATTAATTTAAATGGTTTTCGATCAATTTGCTAGGAGAAATTATTTTCTCCAAAATATATTTTTGATGGACAAGTTTTCTTTGTGCATTCATCAAAAGATAAAGAAAATTTTGCTGATTTTAACCATATAGCCCTGAGGTACATACAAAATAGTAAAACAGTTATTGATTTTTTAAACACAAAACCAACCCAGTTACCTATAGAACAATTCTAGCATGTTCTCTTTTACTAACTATATAGTATTCTTCAGTTTCTTTAGATAATAATTTTCTTAATACTGGTATACTAAATACTTTATCTTTAGTTATACTAAAATCCTGTTTTCTATTTGTTGAAATATCTTTTTATCAAATATAAGTTTTATATTACTACTTTCAGTATTATTATTTTCTTCTGTATTAATATTTTCATTACTAATTTCCCTAGGCCCTTCTATTTCACTCATTTTCAGAACTACTTTCATATATATCACTTATTTCAGTTTCACTATTACTTTCACTTTCATATAATGTATCAGAATCACTTAATTGTATGTTTTCTACATGTAATATTTATATATTTATAAATTCTTCTTCTAACATGTTTACTTCTTTCTTTTTAGGTCATTTACAGTCTTTTGCTATATGTCCTAATTTTCCACAATTATAACATCGGCACTTAAAGGGATTCTTTTTATATTTTTCTAGTCTTTTCTTATTGGTTACATAAGATTTCTTTTTATAATTCCTAGATTTGTATGCTTTTCTTTTATATTTCGTTTGATATTGTTTGTTCTTCTTTTTAGATTTCTTTTTCTAGGATATTGTTTACTACATCCTAATTTTGGTACCTCATATTTTGAGTAGCATCTAACATTTTCTGCCAATGATTTCTTTAATCTTTTAAATTTTCTATAATCAGCACATTGGTTTCCAAACCAATCTCTTAAATATTCTATCATAACTCCTAAAGTATCTGTTCTAGGTTTTTTGTCAAATTCTACTAGTATTTCTTCATTAAATGGATAAGGTAATTTATTATAAAATAAATTATTAAATTGTTTTTTCTCAGTATCTGTTAATTTAGCCTTATAGTAATAATCCTTATAGGCACATAAATATTCTTCTAAATAACACATATCACATATAACTATTTTTACTAAGCTCATTTTAGCTTTTTCTTTTTGTTTATTTATTAAACCTGATTCACTATTTAAATTACTAAATTCTTTATAAAAATTTCAGTTACCGAAAAACCTTTCTAAGTTATTTCTTATCTGAAGCTATGGAAGAAAATAAGAACACAGATAAGGTATGTTTGTTTTATATGAGCTAAATTGATATTCGTACTACTGTTATAATCCAGTTTTCATATCTGAAACTATAATATAACTTTGCTAATTTATTTCTATGTACTAATTCTTATAGCCAAAGTACTAACTAATAACATAAGGTTGTACAAGGTCAGCATGGTAGCCACCGTTTTTCCCGTTGTGCCAGGATGGCTGTAGGGAATTTTTGGCAAACCAATTTGAATGAATTACCATATGTTATGAAGAAGGTATTAAGTGAAAAAGAAAATAAAATATAGAAATATATAGTGCTAGAGGATTTCCCATAGAAAATATAGACTTTGGAGAAGCTATACCTTTCATATTAGCAGGATATGGAGGATTGCAAGAACATAAGCAGTCAAATTGGACAAATTTATTCTTATATGATAAATTAGGTAAAGATGCTAACTTATATGATGAGATAAAAGAGGCTATAGAAAGTAATCATTCGATAGCCTAACTGAGAATTTCAAGATTATACCGAAACCCTCTTCTTGGCCACATAGGAATTACAAGCATTTCGTCGAATTAATGACAATGAAAGAGGATTTATGCATTGTAGATGTGAAAAAGATGATGAGAGATTCTTCTTTGGATGTGTGGATGCTCAAGGAAAATGGTTCTTGGGAACAATTCTATAGCATTAATTTAAATGGTTTTCGATCAATTTGCTAGGAGAAATTATTTTCTCCAAAATATATTTTTGATGGACAAGTTTTCTTTGTGCATTCATCAAAAGATAAAGAAAATTTTGCTGATTTTAACCATATAGCCCTGAGGTACATACAAAATAGTAAAACAGTTATTGATTTTTTAAACACAAAACCAACCCAGTTACCTATAGAACAATTCTAGCATGTTCTCTTTTACTAACTATATAGTATTCTTCAGTTTCTTTAGATAATAATTTTCTTAATACTGGTATACTAAATACTTTATCTTTAGTTATACTAAAATCCTGTTTTCTATTTGTTGAAATATCTTTTTATCAAATATAAGTTTTATATTACTACTTTCAGTATTATTATTTTCTTCTGTATTAATATTTTCATTACTAATTTCCCTAGGCCCTTCTATTTCACTCATTTTCAGAACTACTTTCATATATATCACTTATTTCATTTTCACTATTACTTTCACTTTCATATAATGTATCAGAATCACTTAATTGTATGTTTTCTACATGTAATATTTCTATATTTATAAATTCTTCTTCTAACATGTTTACTTCTTTCTTTTTAGGTCATTTACAGTCTTTTGCTATATGTCCTAATTTTCCACAATTATAACATCGGCACTTAAAGGGATTCTTTTTATATTTTTCTAGTCTTTTCTTATTGGTTACATAAGATTTCTTTTTATAATTCCTAGATTTGTATGCTTTTCTTTTATATTTCGTTTGATATTGTTTGTTCTTCTTTTTAGATTTCTTTTTCTAGGATATTGTTTACTACATCCTAATTTTGGTACCTCATATTTTGAGTAGCATCTAACATTTTCTGCCAATGATTTCTTTAATCTTTTAAATTTTCTATAATCAGCACATTGGTTTCCAAACCAATCTCTTAAATATTCTATCATAACTCCTAAAGTATCTGATCTAGGTTTTTTGTCAAATTCTACTAGTATTTCTTCATTAAATGGATAAGGTAATTTATTATAAAATAAATTATTAAATTGTTTTTTCTCAGTATCTGTTAATTTAGCCTTATAGTAATAATCCTTATAGGCACATAAATATTCTTCTAAATAACACATATCACATATAACTATTTTTACTAAGCTCATTTTAGCTTTTTCTTTTTGTTTATTTATTAAACCTGATTCACTATTTAAATTACTAAATTCTTTATAAAAATTTCAGTTACCGAAAAACCTTTCTAAGTTATTTCTTATCTGAAGCTATGGAAGAAAATAAGAACACAGATAAGGTATGTTTGTTTTATATGAGCTAAATTGATATTCGTACTACTGTTATAATCCAGTTTTCATATCTGAAACTATAATATAACTTTGCTAATTTATTTCTATGTACTAATTCTTATAGCCAAAGTACTAACTAATAACATAAGGTTGTACAAGGTCAGCATGGTAGCCACCGTTTTTCCCGTTGTGCCAGGATGGCTGTAGGGAATTTTTGGCAAACCAATTTGAATGAATTACCATATGTTATGAAGAAGGTATTAAGTGAAAAAGAAAATAAAATATAGAAATATATAGTGCTAGAGGATTTCCCATAGAAAATATACACTTTAGAGAAGCTATACCTTTCATATTAGCAGGATATGGAGGATTACAAGAACATAAGCAGTCAAATTGGACAAATTTATTCTTATATGATAAATTAGGTAAAGATGCTAACTTATATGATGAGATAAAAGAGGCTATAGAAAGTAATCATTCGATAGCCTAACTGAGAATTTCAAGATTATACCGAAACCCTCTTCTTGGCCACATAGGAATTACAAGAATTTCGTCGAATTAATGACAATGAAAGAGGATTTATGCATTGTAGATGTGAAAAAGATGATGAGAGATTCTTCTTTGGATGTGTGGATGCTCAAGGAAAATGGTTCTTGGGAACAATTCTATAGCATTAATTTAAATGGTTTTCGATCAATTTGCTAGGAGAAATTATTTTCTCCAAAATATATTTTTGATGGACAAGTTTTCTTTGTGCATTCATCAAAAGATAAAGAAAATTTTGCTGATTTTAACCATATAGCCCTGAGGTACATACAAAATAGTAAAACAGTTATTGATTTTTTAAACACAAAACCAACCCAGTTACCTATAGAACAATTCTAGCATGTTCTCTTTTACTAACTATATAGTATTCTTCAGTTTCTTTAGATAATAATTTTCTTAATACTGGTATACTAAATACTTTATCTTTAGTTATACTAAAATCCTGTTTTCTATTTGTTGAAATATCTTTTTATCAAATATAAGTTTTATATTACTACTTTCAGTATTATTATTTTCTTCTGTATTAATATTTTCATTACTAATTTCCCTAGGCCCTTCTATTTCACTCATTTTCAGAACTACTTTCATATATATCACTTATTTCATTTTCACTATTACTTTCACTTTCATATAATGTATCAGAATCACTTAATTGTATGTTTTCTACATGTAATATTTCTATATTTATAAATTCTTCTTCTAACATGTTTACTTCTTTCTTTTTAGGTCATTTACAGTCTTTTGCTATATGTCCTAATTTTCCACAATTATAACATCGGCACTTAAAGGGATTCTTTTTATATTTTTCTAGTCTTTTCTTATTGGTTACATAAGATTTCTTTTTATAATTCCTAGATTTGTATGCTTTTCTTTTATATTTCGTTTGATATTGTTTGTTCTTCTTTTTAGATTTCTTTTTCTAGGATATTGTTTACTACATCCTAATTTTGGTACCTCATATTTTGAGTAGCATCTAACATTTTCTGCCAATGATTTCTTTAATCTTTTAAATTTTCTATAATCAGCACATTGGTTTCCAAACCAATCTCTTAAATATTCTATCATAACTCCTAAAGTATCTGATCTAGGTTTTTTGTCAAATTCTACTAGTATTTCTTCATTAAATGGATAAGGTAATTTATTATAAAATAAATTATTAAATTGTTTTTTCTCAGTATCTGTTAATTTAGCCTTATAGTAATAATCCTTATAGGCACATAAATATTCTTCTAAATAACACATATCACATATAACTATTTTTACTAAGCTCATTTTAGCTTTTTCTTTTTGTTTATTTATTAAACCTGATTCACTATTTAAATTACTAAATTCTTTATAAAAATTTCAGTTACCGAAAAACCTTTCTAAGTTATTTCTTATCTCAAGCTATGGAAGAAAATAAGAACACATATAAGGTATGTTTGTTTTATATGAGCTAAATTGATATTCATACTACTGTTATAATCCAGTTTTCATATATGAAACTATAATATAACTTTGTTAATTTATTTCTATGTACTAATTCTTATAGCCAAAGTACTAACTAATAATATAAGGCTGTAAAAGATCAGCATGGTAGCCACCGTTTTTCCCGTTGTGGCAAGAGGGCTGTAGGGAATTTTTGGCAAACCAATTTGAATGAATGACCATATGTTATGAAGAAGGTATTAGGTGAAAAAGAATTACTACATCAAGAAATATAGGAGCCAGGCTATACTATAGTTAACAAATATGGAAAATGGAAAGTAATAGTAGTATGATATACTGAAATACCAGATAATGAATTGGAATTAGTACAAGAAAGAATAGATGAAAGTAGTAGAAAATGGAAAATTTGAGATTATCAATGTTGTATATACAATCAATGGACAGAAGTTAGAAGGAATCCCAGAAGTTAAAACAGCATCCAAGACATATTTGGGAATTACAGAGGCTAATATGATTTATGTTAGATTTTACTCAGCACCAACAGAGATACATAAATGTTAATTTTGTATCATCAGTTAAATGTTCAAACCATAGTTTTACTACACCCATAAAACTTCTTTCTATATAACTTGGTGTTTCTGATAATCTGGTTTCTATTTTCCTTTTTCCTAATATTTTATACTTATTACTTACTACGTATACATTTTTACACTTAACTGTCATTACCTTACTATTTTTTAACATCTCTATTCCTGATAATTTCCAATATAATACAAATGCTTTATCTATATTTTGATCTACTAAACTTATAGCATAATTTCCACTAATAATAAATTTTAAGTTTTGATATAAAATAAATTATTAAATTGTTTTTTCTCAGTATCTGTTAATTTAGCCTTATTGTAATAATCCTTATAGGCACATATATATTCTTCTAAATAACACATATCACATAAAACTATTTCTTCTAAGCTCATTTTAGCTTTTTCTTTTTGTTTATTTATTAAACCTGATTCACTATTTAAATTACTAAATTCTCCTCTTATACCCATAAAGCCGGCCTTGGTAGACTCGGTAGAAACATTCATTTTTATATTTTTACGATCTGATTCAACGATTCAACCTCGATTCTAGCAGATTATGATTCTACTCCCGATTCAACACGTTTTGCTTCGGTAAAATCGTAGAATCATGCAATTCCCGTGTTAACTCGCGATTTTAACCACACTAATTTTAAAGGCTTATGGTTTTAATTTTAATTTAGTTCAGGGAGTCAGGGTTTCTTAATTGAATGAAATATTTATATTAATTACTTTTTTAATTTAACAAAGGGTTCTTGCTGCGAATTTTTGAATGAGTCATCGCATATAGTTACTACAACTAGTACACCGTTGCAAATAGTAGACTATATGCGATAATCAATATACAAAATCCATTGCATATAGTGACTATTTGCAACAGATCTCGGATCGTTGCAAATAGGTAACTCTTTACGGCGGTTACCGTGCAAAAAAATCGTCGTATATAAAGACTATTTGTGACAGGTACACAACCGTTCAAATAGTTCAATATTTATTATGGGCATTATCAAAACCTCGTCGCAATTGTTTTTTAGCGAAAGCCACCTGCAAGAAGATCAATTACAAGATCTTGAGGAAAGTGTGAAACCTTTTGCTTTCCATAATTTTTTTGTTCTTTGAAACTCCATTTGATGGTTTGAGGATACTAGATGGGTACTAGAATTTGGACTACCGTTGTTGACTTTTGATGGAAATTAATATCCTATCATTTTTTTTTGAAGCCCGATTGAACGGTTGCCCCATATAGGAGAGAGAGAGAGAACTGACTCAGACGAGGAGAAGATAGCCCTAGAAAGGGAGATTAAAGCTTGCCGCACGCAGGCGGAGGGTATCGAACCCACGACCTCAAGGTTATGGGCGCCTGTCCCACTGGGCTAAAACACCTTTGATATTTTAATTAATATCATATCTAGAAACTTTTTTCAATTGATTGAGACTTTTGATAATTAAAAAAAATATTAAATTTGAGAAAATCATTGTATTGTAATGTTTTGATGAAATACATCATTATTTAAAAGAATTTTTATGTAGCAGATATACACAAGGCTTCCTCCACATCCCCCCCCCCGGCCGTCTTTTCTTAATTTTTTTTATAACATTGTGCGTTTTAATCAATTGACATCATGAATGTACCAAAATGAGATAATAAGAAAGTATATCCTCTCTTCACAAAAGATAAAAATAAAAAAAGAATGCCATAAACACACCGTGACATGGTTAATGAGAATAAGGGAGTGAATAATCTTTGTTGAGAAATTTAATAAAAGAATACCCATCCCTTACCCCACTCCTTTGATTTTTTTAATCTAAATACTACCTCCTTTCAAGAATCGTTAGATCTAATGCTCTCAAATTGATGTGAGATTTAAATAATATAAGGATCCCTTTAATTTCACAATATAGAATTCGAAGAAAATTTCACTTCCTCCCTTTTACCCCAAACTCTAATGGGTATTCTTGTAATTTTTTTATGTTGGGACACCATATCCTACATCTAGCTAGAATACGTGACAGGTCGAAGTGGCGGGACGACTACTCCCTAATATTTTCTATAAAAAAATATTTATTTTTCTGAAAAAATATTGAGAAAAATACATCACCTCGCCCACCCAAAAAAAATAAATTTTACATCGCCTCCCAAAAAATATTTCTTAGTCCATCATTAACTAGAATTCTTTGGGTGGCAAATAGAGTTTCTTTTCAAATATTTATTTTTCTTCTTAAAAAAAGAAAATGTTTTTGCAAAAACAAAATTAGGTGTAACCAAGATGAAGATTCTTCACTAATTTTCAAATTAAAACCTCTTATGCATACAATTTAATGTCCTGCTACTAAAATACCCTCCTATAATTAATTAACCACTCAATTTACGTTCTCTTCATTTTATTGATGAAGAAAATATTCTCATAACATAAGAGGCTATATATTAAATTGAGACCTCATAATCACATCAAACTAGTTTTTTTGGTTTTATTTTTTTTTGTTTCTCTAAAGCCCCAAAGCCCGAAGGACCTTATTCCATATTAGGACAAAGATATAGAAATAACAGGAATATTTTGCTAAAGATCATATGTTTCTTATTTAATACATAAGAATATTCTTTTAAACTATTCAGATCATAAAAAGTAAACAAAATTTTTTTTCCCTACATATCATACAAACTTTCATAGTAAATACCTATGTTATCCATAGCGGTTACACCCCTGGAAGTTTCACTCTCTACGTTGTATGTTTTTGCAGCACAATTTTCTTCATATTCTGATGAATGCACAAACAAAAATAATTTCTCCTCGCAAATTGATCAAAATCCATTTAAATTAATGTTATAGAATTGTTCCCAAGAACCATTTTCTTTGAGCATCCAAACATCCAAAGGAGAATCTCTCATAATCTTTTTCACATCTACAATGCATAAATCTCTTTCATTGTCATTAATTCGAAGAAATGCTTGTAATTCCTATGTGGCCAAGAAGATGGTTTTCATATAATCTTGAAATTCTCTGTTAGGCTATCAAATAAGATGATCAAATCATCATTAGTCAGCCTATAAGTCGAGGCATATGCTCGAATCAACCAATATACCATTGCATTTGTGAAAATGTTGATGGAGTAGACGCGCTGAGGACATTGTTTTTTCGAGGCTATGCAAAAGAAGAACTGACCTTAAGAAGATCACTGAATGTAAAGATCTCGCATTTCATGCCATCGATTATAGATCCATCACCATAACGGCGTAAGAACAAGTACGTGTACCGCTTTGTATTCATTTGTTTATGGAGAACAGACAAATCCAAAATTTGAATACACTAACGAAGAAGTTGATGTTTTAGGTTATATTTGAACTTGACTTTTATGTATTTTATTAGAACTCTTTTGGACAAAATGTTTTAAAAATATGCAATAAGAATGCAGGATATGCAAGGGGGAAAGAGAATTTTGAGTGTTTTTTATCTGCAAGGAAAATGTGCCTTATAGGTTAAAAAAGAATGTAAACAGTCTTAGAATTAATTCTTTGAATGCAAACAGCCTGAGATAAATTCTCTGAATTCAAACAGGTACAGATAAAATTCTCTGAATGTAGACTATTGCAGGAGTGGCACAGTCCTGCAACCTGCAATAAATCTGTACATATTTTTTGTATTTGCTAACATATTAACAGCTATAAGATGAACAACATAATAATTGTTAGATAAATAAACAACAGTAGTTAATTAATAAAATAACCACTGTTGGGTAGAGAATTCCAAACCAGTCTCGGATATAATTCCTGGACGAGACAGCAGTGTAACCACTTCCCCTTAAGTTCAATATGCCCCGCATTTTGATAGCTTCAGGCCTCTTGAACACTGAACTCCCAAGGTACCCAATCTCACTATTTCTTTGAAGTAGAAGAAACAGTCCCTTCGAATCTATATATAACAATAGAACTCCTTTGGACATAATGTTTTAAAAATATGCAGTAAGAATGCAGGATATTCAAGGGGAAGAGAGAATTTCGAGTGTCTTTTATCTGCAAGGCAAATGTGCCTTTTATAGGCTGAAAAAGAATGTAAACAGTCTTAGAAATAATTCTCTAAATGCAAACAGTCTGAGATAAATTCTCTGAATGCAAACAAGTAGAGATAAAAAAATTTTAAATGTAGACTGTTGCAGGAGTGGAACAGTCCTGCAATAAATCTTTATTATCTCAACAGTTTGGAAGACCAAAAAACATACCAGTAGTAAAAAATTGTGTTAATGTAAACCTGTAGTCTTTTTTCCTTATGTACTTTTGTTACCATATTTGCTAATCAACGTAATTATAAAAAGGGGAATCAAGGTAAAAAATTTAAATTTTATCTTTCCTTTCAAAAATATTTTATTTTTGTTTGTTCTCATTAATACTTTGAAAAACTCTTGAATTAAGTTTTTTGTAATTATGTGAAGGTTTGAAAGATCCATATTAGTCTTATACTTTAGTCGGAGATACCTAATTGGAGTTCGAGGTGATACATATTCTTTTTGTTTCTTTAGGCAGTGCACATGTTGTGGTGGGAGTTTGGCATCGACCCTTAAAAAATTATTAATTTAGTAAGTCAAAATCTCCTAACTAGTGCAAACAAATCTATTTCGAAAAAGGGACCGGAATACAAAAAAAATGGAAAATACAAGTTTCTAGTATCTGTAGAAAAAACATAAATGAATAAATAGTTCCAAAAAATATCATATGAGAGACCCGCAATATTCATCAAGTCATGCGAACATATGAAACTCACATTGTATCTTGGAGAAAACTTACATTTACCGAAGATGTAATGTGGTACTTTTTTTTACCTTCATTAACATCAAGTTTTGATATGACTTCAGTGTGTGTAGTAATCAAGGAATCAAAGTGTCGCAATAAAAGATTCCAATTGTTCCATAAAAAAACCTTATTTCTTTAGTTGGATACCATAATTAATGTTGTTATATTGAGATAACTGTAGGGAGCTTGACTTGATAGCCAATTAATTCAAACTAAATACATAAAAATCATGAATCTTAAATGAAAAAGAAGAAAGGATGAAGAAGAAGAAGAAGAAAGAAACTTAAAAAATAAATATTTGCCATATATTCATATCAAACTATACCCAGTAAACGTATCTATAAAAATTAAAGATAAACATTAATCATCAAACCATGAAGAAAGATAACATATGGAATTTCCCTACTAAAATATTTGATGCAATGAAAAACGATTGTTGGAAGGGGTAAATCCAAACAATTTTTGCGTGCCAATGTTAATTTTCTCTCCTTCATCGTTCAAACACTTAATTCTTCGAAAACGAAAGATAAAAGCCATGATAATATTATTCTAGGCACACCTCAATTATTTGTTTCAAAACACACATTCATATCAACCCGATTATGCACCTTAAAAGATCTCAACCTGCATCACATACACATCTTCATGACAAAAATAGGGTTGTAATGTCGAAAACTTTAAATGGGAATAAATTTGCGCTCGGGTGTCTAATTGAGGTGATGCAAGTAACCATTTTAGTTATTTATTTTAGACTAAGGCTTTATTTTGAAATTTAAGATCTGCCGGAATTTTCTTGACCTTTTAATCTTAACATAACTCCTTATCCACGAGCCATAATACGTTTTTTATCATAAGGTAGTTTTTTCCTCATACATCTAATTTCATTATTCAGTGATTGACTTTCAAAACTTTGGAAGTTGATAGATAATTTTAAAAATAGAAAATTGACCTCCTATAATATTCAATTTTTCAATTCAATAAAAAAAGTATATTAAGAAAATAATATATATAATTATATAATGTAAGTATACTATTAGTAAACTACATATTTGTATATAAGTAATTATATATGTGATTATACTCACTACTTATAATACTCATGTAGTACTCTATAAGATATATTGTATATACTAAACTATTATACTCTATAAATGATACGATATACTATATAATATACTATACTCTATACAAATACTTTATATTATATAGTATTCTACGATATATATATATATATATATATACCTAAACAATATATACTGTATAGGTAATGTGGTACTATATATTAACAACACTGATTTTGAGGGCTATGATTTTAATTTTAACTTAGTTTAGGGACTTAGGGTTTCTAAATTGAATGAAATATAATATTAATTACTTTTTTTATATAACAAAGGGTTTTTTCCGCGACTTTTTTAATGAGTTGTAGCATATAATTACTATGGCTAGTAGACCGTTGCAAAACAGTAGACTATATGTGATTACCAATATACAAAATCCATTGCATATAGTGACTATTTGCAACAGAGCTTGGACAGTTGCAAATAGGTAACTCTTTACGGTGGTTGTCGTGCAAAACGACCGTATTTACAGACTATTTGCAATAGTTACATGTCCGTTCAAATTGTTCAATATTCACTATGGGCGTTATCAAAAAGCCGTCGCAATTTTTTTTAGCAAAGGCACCTATTATAGGGGGGGGGGTCACATGGACCCCTACCCATTTATTGATAATGGGCATGAATAGGAAAATAGTACATGGAGGGGGACTTGATCAAAACCTCTGCTTTGGTGGAAATAAATCCACTTAGTACACTAAGTATAAAATGAAAATATTGAAATATGTGAAAGTCGTCGCAAATAATTTACTATTTACGACCACATAGAGACGTTGCAAAAAATGCCAATTTGCAACGCTAAATATACTATCCCCGACAGTACATTTTATTCACGGTTCAAGGGTCGTTGCAAACAGTGAGGCTATTGGTAACATGCTGTTGCAAATAGGTTGTCGGGTGACATTTTTGGGGCCCTCGCCAAAAACCCGTCACAAATGCTGCTTTTTCAGTGAGAATGTACCAGATTAGTCATGAATCAAAAGACAGATATTCATAACGAATCATCTTGTAAAAGAAAAATGTTCTCCCTTTTGTTGTTATTATTCTATTTTTCATTTTTTAGGAAATATTGCTCAATTATTAGGATCAGGTATGTACCATCGCAGAAAGATTACCTTATTGGTGTTAGATTACGTAAATATCCAAATATGAAAAGAAAACGTATAATTTTATGCTCTCTAATTGATGTTAAATTTAAAGAATATAAGGACGAAGCAAATATTCTCTTAACATAAATCCTCTTTCATTGTCATTAATTCGACAAAATGATTGTAATTCCTATGTGGCCAAGAAGAGGGCTTCGGTATAATCTTGAAATTCTCAGTTACGCTATCAAATGAGATGATCAAATCATCCTTAGTCAGCCTATAAGTCGGGGCATATGCGCGAACCAACCAATAAATCGTTCCATTTATGGGAATGTTGTTGGAATAGACGCGCTAGGGGACATTCTTCTTTCGAGGCATTCCCAGAAGAAGAATTGACTTTGAGACGATCACTGAATGTAAAGATCTCGCATTTCATGCCATTGGTTATAGATCCATCACCATAACGGCGTAAGAACAAGTGTACCACTTTGTATTCATTTGTTGATGGAGAACATACAAATCCAAATTTTGAATAAACTAAGGAAGAAGTTGATGTTTTTGGTAATATTTGAACTTGTCTTGTACTGGGATTCAATAAGCAAATAGCATTATAATTTGTTGTAAAGCAAATTATGTCACAACTAATAGGGCATACATATTTAGGTATGACAATTGGACTCGTTGTAGCATTAAGATTGCTTATAAAGTTTTCGATACCTTTTAGTATCCAATTGAAATACGAACACATAATTTTTATTTTTACAAAACACAGCAAGAGTTTTCTTCTTCATTGAATTTTCGCGATGAAGCTTGCAAAAATAAGGATCAGAAATCAAATTCCCCCATGTGTTTGAAACACCCTGAATCTTTCAAGGGATTTAACGGGAAGTCTTGCAAGAAGATCAATTATAAGATCGTGAGTAAAGTGTGGAAATTTTTGCTTCCCATAAATTGGCTTCCATAATTTTGTTGTTCTTTGAAACTCCATTTGTTGGTTTGAGGGTACTAAGAAAGAAGTTCTTCTTAAATAGTGTTTGTCTTATGATTTATGTTGGTAATAATTAAATGCTTTCTTGACTTTGGAATGGGTACTTGAATTTTTTTTTTTATTCTTTTTTGAAAAGATGGGTACTAGAATTTGGATTACCGTTGGAGACTTTTGATGGAAATTAATATCATATCTGGCAACTTATTTCAATTGATTGATACTTTTTATAATTAAAGAAAATATTCAATTTGAGAAAATCATGGTATTGTAATGTTTTTATGGAGGCTAAATAGTGTATTACGTCCCTAAACTATTTTCATTTGGTGACTAACGTCCTAAATCTTTGTTTCTGTATTTTATCATTCCTAAACAATTTACGTTTTGTATGCATCGTCCTTCTATTAAAAAAATAGTTAGTCAACTGTGAACTCAAAAATTTGAGGGGGTAAAAAAAAAACGAGTTACAGGGGCATATTTGGTATATCACCAAAACTACCACTTAACCAATTTTTACCCAACCCACCCCCACCACTTCCTTCTCCCTCCCCTCTCCCCCACTCCCGCCACTGTCTACAACCTCCACTTACCACTAGCCTCATCCCACCACCCCTTTTCTCAAGTCCCCCGCAGCCCACTAAGTCCGATGATCACGAAGGTCGTGGGTTCAATACCCCAGAGGAAATGAAGAATCAAAACATGCAAATCATTATAAGCAGAAATCAACAAGAAGAAGAAAATAAAAAAGAGCCTATTAAATTTCACATCTGTATGTCTTGATTAACTGATTTTTAGAGGGTGTTAAAGCAAGAATTTTTAGGAGTTTTGGGTTTTCTTGATTGTTTTTGCGATTTTAAGTATTGGGTTTGCTGTTAAGTAAGTTTAATTTATTGGGTTTATCTGAATTTGAAGTGGGATAATTGGGTTCTTACAAATTGAGGCGGTGGGGAGGGTAGGTTACAGTTGGGGTGGGGGTGAAGGTGTGTGGGTCTTATGAAATGGAGGAATATTCACTGATTGGTTTGGGATATTAGAGTTTTGGTCTGAGAATGGTGTTGTTGTTGTTCTTGGATTTGGTGTTTTTCAGACATAATACTCACTGCACTATTACAACTTTTGAGAGTTGATGATGGCACTTATGAAATGGATGAAAATGCAACAGATTTTTTGGCCGGCCGGAGAAAAAGAAGAGAGGCTGCGTGGATTGTTGGGGGATGGGGGTGTCATTGGTTGAAGAAGAAGAGAGGTAGATGGGTTGAAGTAGTGGTGAGGCTGGGGACGAAGGGGGTGGGATAATGTACCATAAATACCCCTGAATGTTTTTTGGGTTTACTCGCTTTATTTTGTCCCAATTTTAGTTGACCGTCACTTTTTAGACGGAAGGACGATGCATACAAAATGTAAATTGTTTAGAGATGGTAAAATAGAAAAACAAAGATTTAGGATGTTAGTCACGAATGAAAATAGTTTAGGGACGTAATACACTATTTAGTCTTTTATGAAATACATCATTTTTAGAAGAATTTTTATGTAAAAGATATACACAAGTCTCCCCCGCCGCGTATTTTCTTAGATACGTTAGAACATTGTGGTTTTTTTTTTCAAATTGACATGACGTATGTACCAAAATGAGATAATAAGAAAGTATATCCTCTCTTCACAAAAGATAAAAATAAAAAAGAATATCATAAACACACCGTGAAATGGTTAATGAGAATAAGGGAGTGAATAATCTTTGTTGAGAAATTTAATAAAAGAATACCCATCCCTTACCCCCATTCCTTTGTTGTTTTTAATCTAACTACTACCTCCTTTCTAGAATCGTTTTTCCCTCGTAAGTTTTAGCTTATGTAGTCATCGAACTTTTGGTATTTTAAGAGTCCAATGAACAATAAAAGTGTATTTGGACAAGATTTTAATCCAAAACTCAATAAAAATAAATTCATGTGGAACTGGTCACTTCTCACTAATAACTTATTTTTTTCAAATTCATTTCAAATAAAAAAAATTATCCATTAATTCCACCATTGATTTGTAGTTCAGAGTACTACGGTTCACCATTAAGTTATACTTCATAATAATAATGTTGTACTTTGGGTGCAACTTGAAGTGAAAAATATTTTACCTTTTTCATTTCTAATGATAGGGTATGTATTTGTTATTCAATTTTAGGGGCAGAGGTATGTATTTGAGCTTCTGGAAATAAACAATTGTAGGAATGAGAAACAAATATTCAAAGAACATGCAAATGTCCTTTTGCTATTTTCTATGGAAAAAGGTGTTTAGGGTTACTTGGATTGGATTGGCGATTGTTGCACTCTGAGAATCTCCTATTTCGCTTGTAAAGGCTATGTGGTGGAAGGGCTGTGGGAAATGGAATGCTATTAATGTTTTTGTTTGCTCAAGTGTATGTTGGATATTGTGGGGAGCCAGTTGTCGTTTTGTATACGATGGATGCAAAGCCACTAATCATGCATTGTTTAGAGAGTTTGAATCATTCCTTCATCCTGCTCTTCGGTCTGCGAATTTGTATGCCGCCTATGTAGGCACCAAATCCCCGACTTGGGAGACTAGACGTACATCTATGGTTGTCAAATGGCTGGTCTTTGAAAATATGGACAAATTGATTCTTAATGTTGATGGTGCCTCCAGAGGTAATCCGGGATGTTCAGGGGCTGGAGGAATTTTGCGTAAAGGGAATGGCGATTTCATATTTGCTTTTTACCCTTTTTTGGGGGATCAAATCACAAATAGTGTGGTTGAGTTGGAAGCAATGCTTCAGGGGATGCAAATGTCTATGCATATGGGTAATGTAGATATTCTGATTCAGACTGATTCTCAATTTTTAAAGGACTCCATATATCAGCGCCACATTAACAGTTGGAAATTGGATGGAGCGTTTCATAGACTGCTTCAACTAAATAATCAAAGTCTGGTTCAACATGTCTATCGGGAAGGTAACACAGTAGTTGATTTGCTCGCTAATACAGCGTGCAATACACGATCAGCTTGCGATTTTTTTGATTATTCTCTGTTGCCTTTGGCTATAAGAAACCAATGTAATATGGATAGAATAGGCATGCCTCATATTAGATTTCTGCCTAGGTAAGGGACAGTTTCTTTATTAATACCCATCCTTTCACAGTGATGCGGTCCCATGTATATTTTGAAGGCTTCAACCTATTTTAATAAATGCTTATAATATCGTTAAAAAAAAAAAAAAAGAACATGCAAAATATGACATTGCATTGGACTAGACATGCAAAACAATTGCGTGATATGCTATGTCTTTTTGGGGGACAAAGTAACAAATTTAAAGGCAGAGATTGAGGCCCTAGGAGAGGGTCTGCGGCTAGCTTGCGGCCTGGGGCAATTGATCCCAAATTTTTGGCGGACTCAATTCTTTGGGGATATATCTATTTATGGTTCTTAGATGCACGTTTCAATCAATTGTTGATTTTTCTTGGTGGTGCGAATGTGGAACATGTTTATATAGAGGCAAATAAGGTTACAGATCTTTTAACGAACATGGCGTGTGACACACGGCGAAGGTCCATGTTCCACAGGTTCTCGGATCTTTCCCAGGAGGCACGAAGACTATGCAATCTTGATCGTGAACGCGTCTCATACCTCAGAACCTGATCATTAGAAAGATGCATTAAGCTATAGGCTGTTATGGCTTTATTTTAGATCCTGTACTTGCACATCCAAAGGATATGTTCTTTGCTGATAGAATTCATGTATTATTTGAATCCTTGCAAGCCTTTCATGAATAAAAGGCTTCTTTATTTAAAAAAGACATGCACAATGGGTATACTTGGATATAGTTGTGTCGAGGTTTGGGCTTCAGTCAGTGAATGAAACCATAAGTCAATGTTGTTAAAAAGACTAGCTAATACGTGGATTCACACGATTCTACGAGTCTAGGAAACCAAAACATATTGAATCGGGGAGTAGAATCGCAATCTGGTTGAAGCGAGATAGAAACGTTGAATTGGATCACAAAATCGTAAAATTAGACGTTTCTACCGAGCCTGTACAAATTCCATTGAAATGAATTCTATTTCATTATGTACTTGTTCATTTGCTAAATAATGTTGTAAATTTTTTATTGAATGGGGAGTAGCTTGAAAGTTTAATGAATATAATCTTTATGATATTTCCTCGAACAATAGTCTGAGACTAAGACCAGAAATATCAAACGAAGACTTAAGGCAACCAGACTCAAAATGTTACTCACAAACCAAATTTTGTTGTTTCCTTAATCTCTTTTGGGCTCGTATCTACACGGCAGGTAAATCATAGTAGTTTCTAGCCATTCAGGAGTTCCCATCGAGACGGTAAATCTCTCACATATATAATTAGTCAACAACAAAGTTCGATTTGTATGTCACACATTATAAAGATTAGGGATATTTAAGCTAATGGAGGATTTAGGAGGTGGTCGTTCCTTAATTTTCTTGAACTAATTTGTTTTATACAAGAAATTTTTAATTTTTTATATTTTCTATAAATATTTTATCTCCCCCTACCTTAAAAAAAACTCTTTTTCAGTACGTAATTCGTATCTCAAACCCTGGGTTCTAAATCCTCCAATGATTTATACCCTGATACATCTACGAAAAGCTTTTGAACAATCTAAGTCTGAGTGATATTTCCTGCACAAACAACACTCAGTTACAAAGGCTTATAACTCCTATGAATTTTAGACTCAGGGGCGGTTTAAGGAGATTACGAGATATTCCAGAACTTTTGAGTACATTTCTGAGAACAAAACTTATGATACAATTTTAATTATTTATTTATTTCTTTATTATATTTACATGATAGTTCATTTTTTCGGTTATAAATGGCATTATTTTAATGTTCAGCATATGACTCCTAAAATGATTGAGATGACACTGATTGGACTTGATGAAGTGTGACATTTGATCACTCATACATCAATTTTTCGAAACGCATATAACTATAACGTTTATTGTCAGTGTTTTATCTAAAACTAGAACAATTATCTTGTAAATCAAGAAAAAAAATAGCAATTTCCAGTGTTAAATAGCAAAGGGAAATCCATTTTCCGCAAATCCGAATCCTAGCCCACAAAATACATATTTTGAACATAAACACATACAACTTCATACACAGAGACATGTCAAACCCATATTCTCGCAAATACAGCAATTGTACATAACATTTGCATGATGACTGATTATGCATGATGAATACATATTTTGTCATGCATCACGTTATTCACAATCGAACTCAGATGACTGATTCCAACTCTATAGAACGCAACCAAACATTCTCGGTAGACCTGACAACCTAAATCTCCAACCTTTCAAACTCTGTCATTAGCTCCCGCTGTTCTGTGATCAAAGTTGCCAACTTCCCGAACTCTTCTAAAAAAAGAACATGTGGTCCATTTAGCAAGTAGTTTATGCTTTAGCATATTCTTTAGCAAGTAGTTTATTCTTTAGCATATTATATGCTAAAGCATAAACTACTTGCTAAATGGACCACATGTCCTTTATTTAAGTAATATTTCGAAATTAATAATATACTAAAATCTGGAAATTAAATAAATGCTAAACTTTGAAAAACAAGATTAATTCTCGCTGAAAATCTGGACAGCATGGTGTAGTAAGTTGCACGACAATTTAGGACTTCATAAAGGCATAATCTGATCTTGTGTTCTTCATGAAAGTTGTAGATATGCCTCTTATCTTTCCATATCATCTAGAAAGAGCTTCATTGGATTCCCGGATCGCAAGTTATGACAATTACACCAAACTGTTACAAAGCTGAATTTAATGTTTATCCAAGTTGATGATAGTCTTCATTCTTTTGAGTCTTTTGGGCCTCCAAAATGAGTGATGTGATGTTAAATCTTGCCTCCTATATCTCCTTTTAGACATTACCCAAACCTCATCATTCTTTAAAGGAACCGTATATAAGTTCTCATCATTTCGGCTAAAAGATGTTATATAGAGTGTGAGAGTTTGTTCCCAGAACAACTCCCACGTCCACTCAACTTCTCTCGGCTGTGGGAGTCTCTGACTCCCACGTCCCCTAGACTTCTGCTGGTAGTGGAGTCCTTATCGGATAATAACTCCCACGTGACCCCAGCTATAGTTAAAGGTCGAAATTGCCCCTATCTCTAATTCGAACAATAACGCTTTATTATTCTCTGGAAAAATGAATGTCAGATACAATGAACCTAGACACATTCTACATTCATTGAATCTGGACATGAAGCTCGTTGGCTCGTCTATGTGTGTGACCCTGTAGGTTCATATCACAATGGCAATGAAAACAAACTTAGTAGTAGTTTGAGTTCATATCCCTAACAGGACATTGTGACTACCCAAAGTGAATCAATTTACAACGGAACCTAATGTCAATCCACTATTTAATCCCTTTGTCTCGCGATATCCTAATTAAGCATAAGGCATGGTAGTCGTCACCCTTATTAAGCTTAATTGTATTTATGCTCGATCTCTAGGTAGACTGTTCCAACAAACAATATTTAATAACCACTTTATTAAATACATTTGAGCACGGCCATGCATTTAAACAGTCTTTCCCTATCGAGGGGCCCATGGATATCTCTCTCTTATAATAGAGAGGGACAAATTCCTTACAATGCCTCTCACATTCAAGCCATGATAGGACGCTACATCCGATCATCAGTCGTATTGATTACTCGGTTAAAAGCAACGTACGACTGAGTCAAAACGTGGCTCCATTCATGCTAGAATCAAATGGAGACATAAGGTCTAAGGATTCAAAAAATAGTATTGAGGAAGTAATACTTATGACTAAGGACCATGAAGTATTACTTCTCTAACG
Source organism: Vinca minor (assembly GCA_026122235.1). Lineage (NCBI taxonomy): Eukaryota > Viridiplantae > Streptophyta > Magnoliopsida > Gentianales > Apocynaceae > Vinca > Vinca minor. The sequence continues at coordinate 1,912,618 of JAOCZM010000191.1, forward strand.
GATCACGCCCGATACGATATATCTCAATACATTGTATCTATGATATGATTTGTATTCATTACACATGATTAGTAAAACGTAATCATCAATCAAACATCATACTAGTTTTATTTCATTGTAAAATAGATTACATAAAACTAGGGACAACTAGAATAGTAATTACATAAGCAAATGAGTTTTACTATCAAATCACGCATTTGATGTTCATAAGCAAAATTTACTATTCACATGAAATGCTCAAAAAGATGAAAAACGTACAACATGTGCTAATGGTCCTAGGGCACTACTAACACACCAGACGTGCAACAAATTTGACCCAATGACCTGTACTCTTTACTCAATCTTTATATGTTTAATTATAAATATTACAATTTCGAATATTTGGAGAATTGGTAATACGTGGGAGTTAAAGACTCCCACTGCTGGGAGAGTTGGCCGAAACCCTAGGGTTAATTCTTTTCAGTCGCGAAATACCAAATACTCTGAAATACTGATTTCAGTATTCTGCATCCTTTTCTCTCTTAATTCCAAAACTCAGAAGGACGAAGAGCTAGCACTCGCTGCCCGTTTCATCGCGTGGATACCGGTAGAGAATAATTCCAAAAGGGAGGACTCCAGGTGGTTGCTGCTGAGAGCCGAAAGATACATCCTTTAAGCCGAAAAACTTAAGTCCTTTTCCCGATTTTTCGATTCGTTTATGTATGAGCGGATCCTTCAAGGGAGGACTCATGGGTGTTTGGAACGAGTTTCCGCCCATGAATCCCTTCAGTGGTATCAGAGCCTTGTTCATACGATTCGAATTCGATATTGTTAATCACATCATAACACTATCAATTCCGATTTGGTATATGTGTGTGTGGAAACAGAAAGATTGTATCTTTTGTTCAATATATGTGATATTTGCATAAACTGATTTCGTATAATCTGTTTACATGTTTTTGTATATCCTGATATGCATAAATTGTTTTAATTCGATTATATTGCATGAACTGATGTTATTAATCCGATTATTCTGCATAAACTGTTTATGTTAATCTGTTAATGCATGAACTGCTAATGTGTGATTAACACGATTATTCTGCATAAACTATTTCTGTGATTCCGTGAATTAATTTGATTAATTCGGTTATTACGCATAAACTGATTGTATGTCTCCTGCCGTTAATCTGATTAACCAATGCATAATCCGATTATGTAAGTAAGGCAATTGAGGGGTAAATCGGGGTCGAAAAACTCATTCGTCGCGGTGATTCGTTGTTCCGCTGACCTAAGACTTTGTATATGTACTCGTTATTAATTTCATTGTGCTTTATGTGATTTTAGCATGGTGAATAGCATGGCCTACTATACCCCATTTTTTACATAGTTTTGGTTGTAATTTTATAATACGGCCTGCGAGCTGTTTTTCAATGTTGTAAAATTGTAATCGCTTTCTTAGATTAACTTTATTGCTTTACATTGAAGGCTGGGTATGCCCATGAAACTATGTAACAAGGCTGGAGGTTGCTGGATCGAAGACTTTATCCATGAGATCGATATTGACTTAGATTGACCCTTGGCTCCCACAAGGCTCGTGGGAGTCATCATAGGATTAGGCCATGCTATCCCACGTTTAATTTTTATGCTTTATATATTGCATGAGATGCTTGTATAATTGTATTACGCGTTTAAATGTCTTATTCAAACCGAATGTTTTAACTAAGTCTTAAAATGCCTACCATACTCTAAGCACTCATTGAGCTTGGATCATCATTTTGTCTGCTTGCCAAAGCAACAGACAAGTGGTTATCTAAGCAAAAGGAGATGGGAAAATAGTGATTTCAATAAGCTTAGACATGGTTCAACTTAGCTAGGCCATCAAAATAGTTTTGGGCCTAGGGCAGAAAATGGGAAATAGCCGGGACATATAGATGTCATTTTCATTAGATGATTTTACTTTAATTATGGGTGTTAAGCCAAAGCTTTCCTATAACTATTGTAAAATGTTTTCCTCCACTATTTATAAAGTGTTGAAATTGTGGAAAAGATTTTTTGCTCAAAACTAATAACTTTGCAAATAATTTAATGTAGATAATGGCAACCAATACATCACAAAATTCATTGCGATCCGTCCTTGAGAAGGAAAAACTAAACGGGACCAATTTCCTTGATTGGTCCTGCAACTTAAGGATTGTCCTTAAGCAGGAAAGAAAGCTATACGTTCTTGATACGGACATTCCTGAACAACCTGCAAACAACGCCCCTAGAGCGGAAAGAGATGCTTGGAAGAAGCATTTTGATGACTCTAACGATGTGACTTGTCTCATGTTAGTCACAATGAGCACTAACCTTCAAAAACAGTTTGAAGGAGTTAAGGCTTTCCAGATGATGGGCCAGCTCAAGGAAATGTTCCAAGAGCAAGCTCGTCATGAAAGATTCCTTACTACTAAGGCTTTGAATAGTTGCAAAATGGCCCCTGACACCTCTGTAAGTGCACATGTTCTTAAGATGAAGGGCTATTTTGACCAACTTGAGAAACTTGGGGCTCCCGTAGGTCATGACATGGCCACATATATGATCTTGGGCTCGCTCCCACCGGAGTATGACCAATTTGTTATGAATTTCAACATGCATGCCATGGAGAAGACCATACATGGAATACACGGGATGCTCAAGCAGGCTGAACTGAACATTAAGAAGACCCCCTCAAGTCTTAATGGTTCAAAAAGGGAATTTCAAGAAGAAAGGAAAGGGAAAGTCCATGGCCAAGAAGGGCAAAGGCAAAGGCAAAGGCAATGACAAGCCCAAGCCCAAGCCCAAAGCCAAGGCACCAAAGAAAGGGGTTTGCTTCCATTGTGGCGAACCAGGCCATTGGAAACGCAACTGCAAACTCTACTTGGAAGAAAAGAAAAAGTGGAACGCCAGTTTGACTGTCTCTCCAAGGTATTTATGTTATTGAAATTAACATGTCTGCTCCTACTTCATGGGTATTAGATACCGGTTGTGGATCTCACATTTGTGCAAATGTGCAGGGGTTCAAAAGGAGTAGATCACTAGCAAAAGGAGAAGTGGACCTGAGAGTAGCAAACGGAGCAAGAGTTGTTGTTGTAGCTACCGGGACATTTAATTTAGTTTTGCCAAGTGGCCTTATTATAGAACTGAATAATTGTCTTTATGTTCCAACTTTGAGTAGGAATATTTTTTCAGTTTCTTGTTTGGATATTGAAGGTTTTGAATTAAATATTATGAATAAAATTTGCACCATTCCTAAAGATCGTATCTTTTATGGAGATGCCTCTTTGATGAATGGGCTTTATATTCTTAACCTCGATGATTCCATTAAAAGGCCCATCTATAACATTAATACTAAGAGGTTTAAATCAAATGACTTAGACCGAACCTATTTTTGGCACTGTCGTTTGGGCCACATAAATGAGAAACGCATATGAAAGCTCCATACAGAAACATGTGATTTTTGGCACTGTCGTTTTGACATCATTTGACTTAGAGTCTTATGAAACATGTGATTCTTGCTTGTTAGGCAAAATGACTAAAGCTCCCTGTACTGGACAAAGTGAGAGAGCTTCTAATTTGTTGGGCCTCATACATACAGATGTATGTGGACCAATAAACAGAAGTGCTAGAGAAGGGTTATAGTACTTCATCACATTCACAGATGATTTCAGTAGATATGGCTACGTCTATCTAATGAAACATAAATCAGAATCTTTTGGAAGATTCAAAGAATTTCAAAATGAAGTACAAAATCAATTTGGTAAAAGTATTAAGATATTTCGATCAGATCGAGGTGGCGAATACCTTAACCAAGAGTTTGACGAACATCTTAGATGTTGTGGAATTGTTTCACAATTAACTCCTCCTGGCACACCACAATGGAATGGCGTGTCAGAACGGAGGAATCGTACCTTATTAGATATGGTTCGATCTATGATGAGTAAGACCAATCTTCCAATTTCCTTTTGGGGCTACGCCCTCAAAACTGCTGCATTTATATTGAATAGAGTTCCTTCTAAAGCGGTTCAGAAAACTCCATATGAGATATGGACTGGGAAACGACATAGTTTGTCATTTCTCAAAATTTGGGGATGCGAGGCGTATGTAAAACGCTTGTTATCTGACAATCTCGCCCCTAAATCTGACAAGTGTTTGTTTGTGGGATATCCTAAAGAAACTAAAGGATATTACTTCTATCTTCCATCAGAGAACAAAGTGTTTCTTGTTCGTAATGGTTTATTTCTTGAAAGGGAATTTATTTCCAAAGAGGATAGTGGGAGTAAGATCCATCTTGAGGAAATTCAAGATCCCCAAACAACATCTGAACCAACTTTGGAATTTCAAGCAAGCTCACGTGGCGAGCATCGAGCTTCAAACTTTGACACAAGGCCCGAGGAGGTCGAGTCCCGAGTACATCAACAACCTCGAGAGATATGGATTTCGTGATCGATGATCATCAAAGGGTTGAGCAGTTGATCAAGATGAACCCACTACCTACAAAGAGGCAATTCGTAGTTCTGAGTCAGATAAGTGGCTAGAAGCTATGAAGTCTGAGATGCAATCCATGTACGATAACCAAGTGTGGACTTTGGTTAACCCACCCGAAAGGGTGTAAGGTCATTGATAACAAATGGTGTTTCAAAAAGAAAACCGACATGGATGGTAATGTACACACTTTTAAATCTCAACTAGTAGTTAAAGGTTATAGACAAGTTCATGGTATTGACTATGACGAAACCTTTTCTCCTGTTGTTATGATAAAGTCTATTAGGATTTCACTTGCCATAGCCGCATATTATGACTATGAGATATGGCAAATGGATGTTAAGACTGCGTTTCTTAATGGAAACCTTCTCGAGGATGTGTATATGACACAACTTGAGGGGTTTGTTGATCCAAAGGTCCATTTATGGATTGAAGCAAGCATCTCGAAGCTGGAATCGTCACTTTGATGAACGTATTAAAGAATTCGGTTTTATAAAAAACAAAGACGAGACTTGTGTTTATACGAAAGTAACTAATAATGTAGTAGTGTTCCTTGTGCTTTATGTGGATGACATCTTACTGATTGGAAACGACATCCCCACATTACAAAGCGTAAAAGCTTGGTTGGGGAAATGCTTTTCCATGAAAGACTTATGCGAGGCTACATACATTTTGGGTATAAGAATCTATAGAGATAGATCTAACAAAATGATTGGCCTAAGCCAGAGTGGATACATTGACAAAGTGCATCGAAACGATTCGGTTTGCAAGACTCCAAAAAGGGATTCTTGCCCATGTCACATGGCATTAAACTCAAAGCAGAACCCAAGGACCTCCCACAAAGGAGGACCAAGAGCGCATGAGTAAGATCCCATATGCTTCAGCCATTGGGTCTATTATGTACGCCATGATATGCACTCGCCTGCATGTCTCATTTGCTTTAAGTATGACTAGCGAGATATCAATCGATCCTCGGAGAGTCACATTGGGATCGCAGTCAAGATCATTCTTAAGTACTTGAGAAGGACTAAAGATATGTTCTTAGTTTACTGGGAGGTCATGAAGGAAGTCCCGGTTGTAAATGGTTACACAGACGCAAGCTTCAGAACCGACGTAGATGATTATAGATCGTAATCTGGTTTGTGTTTTGTTTGAATGGAAGTGCTGTGAGTCGGAAGAGCTCAAAGCAAGAAACCGTGGGCCGCTCTACAATGAAGCCGAGTATCTAGTCTGCCTCGCAGCGCTAAAGAAGTTGTTTGGATCGGGAAGTTTGTTGATGAATTAGGTGTCGTCCCTAGCATTGTGAACCCAGCGGACCACTATTGTGATAGTACTGGTGCCATTTCACAAGCTAAGGAACCTAGATCTCACCAACGATCCAAACACATTCTCAGGCGTTTCAATCTGATTAGAGAGATCATTGACAGGGGAGACGTTAGTATTTGCAAAGTTCATACAGACGACAACATTGCAGATCTATTGACCAAGCCCACTCCCACGACTCTAAACATGAGAGTCATACTAGGTCAATGGGATTGAGGATCATGTATGATTGGACCTAGGGCAAGTGGGAGATTGTTAGTAGTGCCCTAGGATCATTAGCATATGTTGTACGTTTTATATCTTTTTGAGCATTTCATCTGAATAGTTAATTTTGCTTATGAACATCAAATGCGTGATTTGATAGTAAAACTCATTTGCTTATGTAATTACTATTCTAGTTGTCCCTAGTTTTATGTAATCTACTTTACAATGAAATAAAACTAGTATGATGTTTGATTGATGATTATGTTTTACTAATCCTGTGTAATGAGTACAAATCATATCATAGATGCAATGTATTGAGATATATCGTATCAGACGTGATCCGTTAGAGAAGTAATACTTCATGGTCCTTAGTCATAAGTATCCTTTCCTCAATACTATTTTAGAATTCTTAGACCTTATGTCTCCATTGATTCTAGCATGAATGGAGCCACGTTTTGACTCAGTCGTACGTTGCTTTTAATCGAGTAATCAATACGACTGATGATCGGATGTAGTGTCCTATCATGGCTTGAATGTGAGAGGCATTGTAAGGAATTTGTCCCTCTCTTATTAGAGAGAGATATCCATGGGCCCCTCGATAGGGAAAGTCTGTCTAAATGCATGGCCATGCTCAAACGTATTTGATAAAGTGGTTATCAGATACTATTTGTTGGAACAGTCTACCTGGAGATCGAGCATAAATACAATTAAGCTTTATAAGGGTGACGACCACCATGTCTTATGCTTAATTAGGATATCGTGAGACAAAGGGAATAAATAGTGGATTGATATTAGGTTCCACCGTAAATTCATTCACTTTGGGTAGTCACAATGTCCTGCTAGGGACCGCTTGCGATTTATGAACACACACTTCTACTAAGTGTGTTTTCATTGCCATTGCGATATGAACCTACAAGGTCACACGCATAGACGAGCTAACGAGCTTCATGTCTAGATTCAATGAATCTAGAATGTGTCTAGGTTCATTGTATCTGACATTTATTCTTCTGGGAATAATAAAGCGTTATTATTCGAATTAGAGATTAAGGAGGGCATTTTAGGTATTTGGTTCGTGCTGGGATTACGTGGGAGTTGTTATCCGATAAAGACTCCCACTACCAGCAGAAGTCTAGGGGCCGTGGGAGTTAAAGACTCCCACTGCTGGGAGAGCTGGTAGGGACGTGGGAGTTGTTTTTTAAACAACCTCTCACACCCTATATAACCTCTCTTGGCCGAAACCCTAGTGTTAATTCTTTTCAGCCGCGAAATACCAAATACTCTGAAATACTGATTTCAATTTTCTGCCTCATTTTCTCTCTTAATTCCAAAACTCAAAAGGACGAAGAGCTAGCACTCGCTGCCCGTTTCGTCGCGTGGATACCGATAGGAAGTAATTCCGCAAGGGAGGACTTAAGGTGGTTGCTGCTGAGAGCCGAAAGATACAACCTTTAAGCCGAAAAACGTAAGTCCATTTCCCAATTTTTCTAGTCGTTTATGTATGAGCGGATCCTTCAGGGGAGGACTCATGGGTGTTTGGAACGAGTTTACGCCCATGAATCCCTTCATGGTTGACTTCCGAGATGCTACATTTTGTTGTTTGTTGCGGGTCCTTGGAGGTCGCGCCCCTGCGCCACTACCCACTAAATATACTGAGAAAAATCAAAAGTAATTTCCCCCGTAACTTCATGTCGAGGAGTGGTCTGCTCCGTAGCCAATTCCAACTCCGGCATAGAGATCCTAGATGTAAAATCAACAAACTCCCCCCAAATGGCATTCCTACGATTATCACTGATAGATGTCGTTCCCTCAAAGACAGCAGACCCGACTTGCCTTGCAGCCGCTACTGGCGTGGATGCTCCCATGCTGATATCAAAATTATCCTTCCCTAACCTTTGAGCCGGGAGAGAAATTAAATCCGGCAAATAGGAAGGTCGTACCCCCTCATCATCCACGCAGTGAGCCTTTCAAATTGGCATTTCAATTTCTCTTGTAGCAGTCGTTCCCGAATCTTCCAATTGTGTGGGCATTGCTTGGCCCTGCACCAGTTCGACCTCCCGTACCTCAGAAGTCCCAATAACTGGGTCACAACCAATATCCGATGCCCGAATAATTGAATCAATAACCTCTCATGTTACCACATCATCTAGGTTCTGGGCCGTGTCAACCTCAATATGGACTCCCTACACTAGAGCAGTAATATGCCCGACAGCTAGGTCAATTCCCATACCCGCTGCCCAAATAACCGAATTACCTTCCCTCATGTACCCACATCATCAGTAACCACCATAAGATGATTATCTGTTCTTACTAGCCCAATGCCATCATCCTTAGTACCTAAACCCGATGCCTCAACCCAATTCATAATTCTCTGATTCATGGGCAATGGTGGTTGAACTCTTTGCAACACAGAGACCCATTTTTCTTTATCAACATCGATTCCTTACTTCCCCTTGTCAACATTCGTAGTTTCACGGCGGCTTGGCTTAGGGTTAGAATTTTCCATCTTAGGCGACTGTGATGGCACTTTTGTACAATTGCCATTTCAATGTCCCAGAGACATACAACCGGTGCAATAAGCCGGAAGATCATCGTACATTATACAATGCAAAAATCCAGTCCCTCTTTTGGCGTGCCGTATCCATATTCTATTCGGTAATTCCTTGAACAAATCAAGCTCGACGCAAACACGAGCAACACTAGGTCACGTTAGATTCAACAAATCAAGCTCGACGCAAACACGAGCAACACTAGGTCACGTTAGATTCGTCGTCGGTTCATCCAATGCTAAAGGCGTTCCAACAACCGACGCCAAAGTGAAAAGCTTCTCTTTATGGAAAAGATGTAGTGGAAGCCCCAGAAGCTTATCCACGCCGACACGATCGATGATTCCTCATGCACGCTGAAATCGAACGTCCATTTGAAAACCCGTATCCAAAGATTGCAGAATTTCCACTATCCCTGATGCCAAAATTGACAATAACCCTCTTTTTGTTGAAATCCATGACGATATGATTGCTATTAAGCCTGAAGGGATTCATGGGCAGAAACTCATTCTAAACACCCATGAATCCTCCCTTGAAAGGATCTGCTCATACCATAGGAATCGAAAATATACGAAAAGGACTTACATTTTCGGTTAAAGATTCTATTTTTTTCAGCGCTTAGCTGTAACCACCAATGTCCTCCCTTGCGAAATTACTCTCGACCGGTATCCACGCGACGAAATGAGCAACGAGTGCTAGCTCTTCATTTTTCTGAGTTTTGGAATCTAGAGAGAAAAGAAGGCAGAAAATCTAATTTTTAGGATTTTAGTTTTGCGGCTCAAGAAGGTCTAATCTAGGGTTTCAGCCAAAAGAGGTTTATATAGGGTGTGAGAGTTTGTTCCCAGAACCATCTCCCACTTCCTCAACCTCTTTCGGACTCCCACGTCCCATAAACCTCTACTGGTTGTGGGAGTCTTTATCGCATAATAACGCCCACGTAATCACAGCTATAACCAAATGCCGAAAATGCCCCTCCTTAATCTCTAATTCGAATAAAAACGTTTTATTATTCTCAAAAAATCAATGTCAGATACAATGAACCTGGACACATTCTAGATTCATTGAATCTGGACATGAAGCTCGTTAACTCGTCTATGCGTGTGACCCTATATGTTCATATCACAATGGCAATGAAAACACACTTAGTAGTAGTATGAGTTCATAAATCACAAGCGGTCCCTAGCAAGACATTGTGACTACCTAGAGTGAATGAATGTACGATGGAACCTAATATTTATCCACTATTTAATCCCTTTGTCTCGCGATTCGAAATTAAGCATAAGGCATGGTAGTTGTCACCCTTATAAAGCTTAACTATGTTTATGCTCGATCTCCAGGTAGACTGTTCCAACAAATAGTATTTAATAACCACTTTATTAAATACATTTGAGCACGGCCATGCATTTAAGCAGTCTTACCTATCGAGGGGCCCATGGATATCACTCTCTAATAAGAGAGGGACAAATCCCTTACAATGCCTCTCACATTCAAGCCATGATAGGATACTACATCCGATCATCAGTCGTATTGATTACTCGATTAAAAGTAACGTCCGACTGAGTTAAAATGTAGCTCCATTCATGTTCGAAACCATGGAGACATAGATGTTCTTCTTTTACAATTGTTAAACTCGGCTCACTCATGAATGTAAACAGGTCTAAGGATTCCAAATAGTATTGAGGAAGTAATACTTATGACTAAAGAACCATTAAGTATTACTTCTTTAACGGATCACGTCTGATACAATATATCTCAATATATTGTTTGTATGATATGATTTGTATTCATTACACATGCTCAGTAAAACATAATCATCAATCAAACATCATACTAGTTTTATTTCATTGTAAAGAACATTACATAAAACTAGGGACAAATAGTGATACGGGACCATCTAGAAGGATACATGATCCTTTACAAAGGATCCATAGACCAATGACTAGATCAAGAACAAGACAAAGGAATCAAGAACTAGCCACTTTGGTCCGAGAGTTGAAGTCCAAAGAAGAAACCAATCTTCATTTAAAAGATGAAGTACAAGTTCAACTTCTAACTCTTGAAAGCATTGAAATCGGCCCAAACAAGCATTTTGGCTAAAAAGGGTATTTTAGTCTTTTCACATATTAAAGTCTATTCTAGCCTATTCTAGACTTTAATTATAGTAATTATTATTATTTTCCTAGTTCTAGCCGAGTTATAGCAAGTTTGCTAAATAAAGGACATGTTGTCCATAAGTTAGTTAGTTTGTTATTAAGAGTCCTAATGCAACTAGGACTCTTCATTATTTTGGTATTTATTTATATTTAAAGTCGCCAAGATAATAGGCACATGTCCCTATTATCTTGTTTAGGTAGTTACTTGATAGCAAGTTGTTATTCAAGAGTCCTAATTCTTCAAGGACTCTTATTTCCCTTTTCCTAGTTTAAGTTAGTTTGGTTCTCTTATAGCCGAATTCCTCTATTTAATAGAGCTTTGGGCAGCCATGTAACTTAGACTTGATATATTGATATTTTGATTAAGGTTAAACCTTTGTTACTTGTTTATGAACTTCCTGTTGAATTTCATAAACCTTTAAGTTATCAGTATCAACTAGTTGGTTTCTCTAGTTGTGGTGTTTCAACATTCATTGATACTTAACCTTTCCGGACTCGTGTTAAGTATATTCCCATAGAAACCATTCGAGATAGAGAAAGATCTAAATTTCAGCCGAGTCTTGATATAACCCATCAAGATTTCGCATCAAGTGGTATCGAGCAAAAGGTTGATCTCTATCTTGGTGTACTCTTTACAGCTTTTTCTTGAAAATTTTTTTTTCTTGTTTGCTTGAGAAAAGCCGAAAGATAACAAAAATATTCTACCCAACGAAAAAGCCACTCGGATATAAAGAAATTGGCAGCCGAGTTATCCCATAAAAGACAAGGATACAATCCAAAAGCAAACTTCCTTCAACAAGGAATTGGATCTTGTTCCCTCTTCATCTTGAATTAGTCACCATCAAGGTTAAAATATCAAGGTAACATCTTCATCCCATAGAAGTTCTTGATCCGTGTGGCCAAGATAAGGGTAAGTCTTGGGTAAAAAAGGTAAAGAAAGGCGTCAAGAAAAGCAATATCAAGAAGAAAGAAAAATCAAGAAGCGTAAAGGTTACATCTTTTTAAAGATTACTCTTTTTTTTTCTTTCTTACCTTTGTCAATTAGATCAAGAAAACACTTCTTGAAATCTTTTTTCAGCCTTCCATCTTTATAACCATTCTACCATTCAAAGTTGGAAGTTCTTGACAAGTATTAGTGGAAAAACCGAAAGAAAGATTCAATATTGAGAGAATACAAAATCTGATTACTATTCACAGATTACTATTCACGGATTACTATTCACAGATTACTATTCTCAGATCACTATTCACAGATTACTATTCACAGAACACTATTCACAGATTACTATTCCCAGATTTTGTGAAAAGATTCAATCTTTTATATCTTTTTTCTACTAACGATTTTAGTGTGAATTTTTCTTTGCAAAGATAATGTCTTTTAATGAAGGTACTTCGGAGCAAGGTGCCATGGAAAGTGATAAACTTTTCAAAGAATCAATGCAACACACAATGAAAGCGGTATTGCAATCCATTGATGACTTAAAAGATCGAATGGATGTTCTTGAATTCAAGAACCATTCGGATAAAGGTAAAAAGGCTGTCCAAGATGATCAAGAAGATCAAGACTCTCAAGCATCAATTGATCACAATGCAAGAATCAACCCTCGGCACAATGATGATTTTAAGCCGAGAGTTGTGCCAAAGATGATTCCAAATCCGCCTATGAACAAAGGCAATCCCATCAAGATGTAAGGTATGATCCAAGACCTTTTGGTCATGAAGAGAGAATTGAGCCGAGACCATTCCATCATCAAAATCAAAGGTATGATCCAAATCCTCTTTTTAATAATGAACCGAGGCCAAACAATCAAAGGTATGATCCTAGACCCTTTGATCTTGATGAACCGAGACCAAATTATCAAGCTCAAAGGTTTGATAATAATCTTGGTTCAATCAAGACCAAGATTCCTTCTTTTCTTGGTACTAATGATCCTAATTTGTTTTTTTGATTGGACACGAAAAAGTTAACCATGTTTTTTGATGTCCATAATTATTCGAAGAGAAAAAAGGTTAAGTTAGCAGCCATGGAGTTTGGAGAATATGCATCCATTTGGTGGGATCATGAGGTAAGTGAAAGAAGAAGAACGGAGCAAAGACCAATTGATACTTGGGATGACATGAAAGCGGTTATGTCACTGACGCTTTTGTACCCTGAATTTTAACCGTGAGTTGTATAATCAACTCCAAAGATTGAAGCAAGGGACAAAGACCGTTGATGCATATTTCAAGGAGATGGAGATTTCCATGATAAGAGCAAACATTCAAGAAGCTAGTGAAGCTACTTTGGCTCGTTTCTTGGCTGGTCTAAATGACAAAATTAGACCCAAGGTAGAACGTGCTAACCTTACTTCTCTCATTAATATGGTTTATTTTGCTGAACAAATTGAGAGGCAGCAAAAAGAGAAAAGTTCAAGGACTTATTCGGCCAATTTCCAATCTTGGAAAAGGCCGAATCAGTCCCTAAACAATTCTACTGTTTTGCCGAGCCCAATCAATGCTAAGGGCAGTTTGGGAAATACAAAAGTGGCCACGGCTTCTTTTGGGGCAGCAAGGACTTCAAACACTTCAAAACCGACCGATTTGCGAACTAAATCTACTACATCAAATGATCGGGAATGTTTTAAGTGTCAAGGCAAAGGACACTTTGCTCGGGATTGTCCTAATAAAAGCACCATGATCATGATGGACGATGGATCGTGGGTTAGTGAAGATGAGGAAATAGCCGAAGACACAATTCAGGAGGAAGAAGCCGAGGACACTCGACCGGATAATGGTAACAATTATCTTTTGGTAAATATGCAACTTTTACATTCTCAACCTTTAGATAATTTGCATCAACAAAGGAACAATCTATTTCAAACTAAATGCACAATTCAAGGAAAGATTTGTTTACTTATAATTGATAGCGGTAGTTGTACTAACGCTTTGTTCTTTTCGAGATGGTTACGGCTTTAGATTTACCCTTGAAAGCACATCCAACGCCCTATAAGCTTTCTTGGTTAAATGATAGCGGAGAACTTAAAGTTGACAAACAAGTGGAACTAAATTTCAGCATTGGCAACTATAAAGATTCGGTCACTTGTGATGTGGTCCCAATGACCGTAAGTCACATCATTTTGGGAAGACCTTGGCAATATGATCGAGATGTAGATCATAAGGGTAAAAGGAATATTTATGCGGTGACAAGGGATAAGATTCGCTATAATTTACATCCTATGTCACCCATTGAAGTTTGTGAGATGCAACAAAGGATGGCCGACGGTAGAGAGAAAAGAAGACAAGAGCGGGAGTTGATCAAATCACATACCCCTGCCCAACCGGCCAAAACCGAGGTAAAAAGGGCTGAAAAAGCCGAGAGTTTAACAAGCAAAAAGGTATACTCGCAAAAAGACAAGAAAGATTGCTTATTTATCAATTTTTGCAAAGGTAGAAAGGGCTTTACGTGCAAATAAAACCCCTTGTTTTACTTGTTTTTAGAGAAGCCGAGAGGTTATCTCTTCTTAACACTTTGAATTTTGATGATTTAACTTCTTCTCTTCCTAGTGTTTGTATTGATGTTTTGAAAGAATTCAAGGAACTTTTTTCCAAAGGAGTTGCCGAGAGGTCTACCTCCAATACGAGGCATCGAACATCAAATCGACTTCATTCCGGGATCAAATCTTCCAAATAGGGCAGCCTATAGAGCAAATCCAGATGAGACCCGAGAAATCCAAAGGCAAGTCGATTTACTCTTAGAAAAAGAGCAGGTACGTGAATCTTTAAGTCCTTGTGCTAGTCCGGTTATTTTGGTACCTAAAAGAGAAGGTACTTTCAGATTATGTACTGATTGTCGCGATATTAATAAGATAACTATTAAATATAGACATCCTATACCTCGCTTAGATGATATGCTAGATGAGTTAAGTGGTGCTTTAATCTTTTCTAAAATTGATTTAACTCAAGGCTATCACCAAATTAGAATGAAAGAAGGTGATGAATGGAAAACTGCTTTTAAGACTAAATATGGTTTATATGAATGGATTGTAATGCCTTTTGGTCTAAGTAATGCACCTAGTACTTTCATGAGATTAATGAACTACATATTCCGTCATTGTTTTGGTAAATTTGTTGTAGTTTATTTTGATGATATTCTTGTTTATAGTAAAACCTTAGAAGAGCATGTTCAACATCTTAAGGCTGTTTTTACTATATTAAGAGAACAAACATTATATGCCAAGTTAGAAAAATGCGTTTTTTGCACTAATTCTATTAACTTTCTTGGATATATTGTTAGTTCAAGTGGTATTAAGGTTGATCCGGTCAAAATTGAGTCCATTACAAGCTGGCCGAGACCAACATCAGCCACACAAGTCCGATCATTCTATGGTTTAGCAAGTTTTTTATAGACGTTTTGTGCGTGACTTTAGCTCAATTGCTGCACCATTGAATGAAGTTGTGAAGAAAGACGTCTCTTTCTTTTGGGATAAACCGCAAGAAGATAGTTTCAATAAGCTTAAGCAATTACTAACTTCTTCTCCTATTTTATCTTTACCTAATTTTACACTAACTTTTGAAGTTGAATGTGATGCTTCGGGTATAGGTATTGGGGCTGTTTTGCAACAACAAGGGAAACCTTTAGCGTATTTTAGTGAGAAATTGAGTGGCGCTGCCCTTAATTATCCTACATATGATAAAGAGTTATACGCTATTGTTCGAGCATTGGAAACATGGCAACACTACTTGGTGGGCCGAGAGTTTGTGATTCACACGGATCATGAATCCATTAAGTATCTCAAGGGACAAAGTAAGTTAAACAAGAGACATGCAAGGTGGGTTTCCTTCATTGATACCTTTCCATATGTGATCAAATACAAGAAAGGTAAGGAAAACATTGTTGCCGATGCTCTTTCTAGAAGGTACTCTTTACTTTCTCTTCTACATACTAAATTACTTGGTTTTGAACATTTAAAAGCTTTGTATGTAGATGATAATGAGTTTTCAGATTTGTTTACATCTTGTCAAGTCTCGGCAAAACAAGATTTTTACATATTTGAGGGCTTTTTGTTTAAAGGTAACAAACTATGTATTCCATCATGTTCTATTAGAGAATTAATTGTTAGGGAGGCACATAGTGGCGGCTTAATGGGTCATTTTGGTGTTATTAAAACATTGGATATTTTACAAGAACACTTTTATTGGCCTAAAATGAAAAGAGATGTACAAAGAATTTGTGAGCGTTGTTTTAAGTGTAAACAGGCTAAAAGTACTTCAAAGGCTCACGGTTTACTCATGCCTCTTCCCATACCTTCTTCACCTTGGATTGATCTTTCCATGGACTTTATTTTGGGATTACCGAAATCCACAAGAGGTAATGATAGTATAATGGTTGTTGTGGATAGATTTTCTAAAATGGCACACTTTATTTCTTGTAGGAAGACAAATGATGCTAGCCATGTTGCGGATCTATTCTTTAAAGACATCATTCGGTTACATGGTGTTCCAAAAACAATCGTAAGTGATAGGGATGTTAAATTCCTAAGTTATTTTTGGAAGACTTTATGGAGCAAATTGGGAACAAAACTTTTGTTTTCTACTTCTAGCCATCCACAAACCGATGGCCAAACTGAGGTAACAAATAGAACTTTAGGGGCACTACTTAGGGCACTTATTCAAAAGAACTTGAAAAAGTGGGAAGAATGTTTACCTATAGCTGAATTTGCTTATAATCGTACATTACATTCTACTACTAACAATTCACCTTTTGAAGTTGTTTATGGTTTTAACCCCCTTACCCCTTTAGATCTAATTCCTCTTCCTATTGATGAGTATTATAACATAGAAGGTGATTCAAGGGCTGACTTTGTTCAAAGGATACATTTCGAAGTAGCCAAGAACATCAAGAAGACAAATGACCGGAATGCAATTAAATCCAACAAAGGCCGCAAGGTTATTAACTTTGAGATTGGTGATTGGGTGTGGATACACTTTAGGAAAGAAAGATTTCCAAAAGAAAGGCAGTCCAAACTACATCCAAGAGGAGATGGCCCTTTTCAAGTCATTAAGAAGATAAATGACAATGCATACCAAATAGACTTGCAAGGTAAGTATGGTGTTCATTCTACTTTTAATGTTTCTGACTTATCTCCTTTTGATGTTTCGGATTACATAGATGAAGATGATGATGATTAGAGGTCGAATCCTTTTCAAGAGGGAGGGGATGATACGGGACCATCTAGAAGGATACATGATCCTTTACAAAGGATCCATAGACCAATGACTAGATCAAGAACAAGACAAAGGAATCAAGAACTAGCCACTTTGGTCCGAGAGTTGAAGTCCAAAGAAGAAACCAATCTTCATTTAAAAGATGAAGTACAAGTTCAACTTCTAACTCTTGAAAGCATTGAAATCGCCCAAACAAGCATTTTGGCTAAAAAAGGGTATTTTAGTCTTTTTCACATATTAAAGTCTATTCTAGCCTATTCTAGACTTTAATTATAGTAATTATTATTATTTTCCTAGTTCTAGCCGAGTTATAGCAAGTTTGCTAAATAAAGGACATGTTGTCCATAAGTTAGTTAGTTTGTTATTAAGAGTCCTAATGCAACTAGGACTCTTCATTATTTTGGTATTTATTTATATTAGTCGCCAAGATAATAGGCACATGTCCCTATTATCTTGTTTAGGTAGTTACTTGATAGCAAGTTGTTATTCAAGAGTCCTAATTCTTCAAGGACTCTTATTTCCCTTTTCCTAGTTTAAGTTAGTTTGGTTCTCTTATAGCCGAATTCCTCTATTTAATAGAGCTTTGGGCAGCCATGTAACTTAGACTTGAGATATTGATATTTTGATTAAGGTTAAACCTTTGTTACTTGTTTATGAACTTCCGGTTGAATTTCATAAACCTTTAAGTTACTGTATCAACTAGTTGGTTTCTCTAGTTGTGGTGTTTCAACATTCATTGATACTTAACCTTTCCGGGACTGTGTTAAGTATATTCCCATAGAAACCATTCGAGATAGAGAAAGATCTAAATTTCAGCCGAGTCTTGATATAACCCATCAAGATTTCGCATCAAATAGAATAGTAATTGCATAAGCTAATGAGTCTTACTATCAAATCACGCATTTGATGTTAAAAATCAAAATTAACTATTCAAATGACATGCTCAAAAAATTATAAAACGTGCAACATATGCTAATGGTCATAGGGCACTACTAACAAAGCCATCTTATCCAAAATCCACCCTTGAAACCCACCCGGCCTAGATCTTTCTTGAAGAGTTCTAACGGGGGCATCGCCGTTGAAACTTTCCTAAGCAAGCAAGATGCCATTGTCCTTCAAGAACCGGATGTTCTTCTTTACAATTGTTAAACTCGGCTCACTCATGAATGTATCAAGAATTATGATCTGAAAATTTAATGGTGTCGTGTTACCGTCTTTGGATTGTAGAATGATATCCGCAAAGGACTTCTTGTTCCAAGCCTCGCCCCCACCAGACGATGGGGGAGAAGCAACCATTGTCGGGGACAGCTCTAGGACTCCATTAGCTTTCCGAGAATATTGGAGAAAAATCTCCTTTATTGATGAAAAGTACATAAAACATCACAAATGAATATTGAGTAAAACTTTGAAACATAATGAACAAATACAACAATAAAAAAAGACGTGAAAAGAATAAAAAAATACCCCTGGACGATGGCTCGAACAATGCATCGTTCATACCTATCATCTGCACGATCATGAACGAACAAAAGTACCTTCTGGTCGACCGACAGGTCATCCGGGTTTAAGGCAGTAGCCCAGTATCTATCTTCTATACGATGCATCTCTACCTCCGGTCGACCGAACTGATTGCCTGGAGTGTAGAAATAGCAATTTTCAGTGTTAAATAACGAAAGGAGGTCCATTTTCTTCAAATCCGAATCCTAGGTGACAAAATACATATTTTGACCATAAACATTTACAACTTCACACACATAAACATGTCAAACCCATATTCTCTCATGTACAACAGTTGTACATAACATTTGTGGGATGAGCATCACGATCAACCCATAATACTCATACAAAGTACACCTTATTAAACACGATGAATACAGATTTTTTAATGCATCACGTTATTCACAATCAAACACTCATGACTGATTCCAACTCTATAGAACGCTGCCAAAACGTTCTCGGTAGACCCGACAACCTCAATCTTCAACCTTTCAAACTCTGCAATCAGCTTCCGCTGTTCGGTGATCAAAGTTTCTAACTGCCCCGAACTCTTCCTACTAAGCGTGTCCACCACTCGATTAGCTTTTCCCGGGTGGTAGCTAATCATAAATTAATAGTCTTCCAACAATTCAAAACACCGTCTCTACCTCATGTTAAGTTGCTTCGATTAAAAAGGAACTTCAAACTTTTGTGGTCGGTAAACACCTCACACAATTCCCCAAACATGTAGTGCCTCCAAATCTTTAAGGAACAAATCACCGCTGCCAACTCAAGATCGTGTGTAGGGTAGGTTTTCTCAAACAGTTTTAGCTGCCCGGAGGTGATGAGGGATCATCCAAGGGGCTGCCCTACAAAGATCCAATGACAAAGCTTCACGGACCAATGACAAGACAAAGAACCAAGTTGGTGAATCAACTTATTTCAAGATTGGTCGGATACATCAAGGTTAAAGAGGAAACTATACTTCAACTTAAAGATGATGACAAAGTCAACCTCTTAACTCTTCAAGGTGTGCAAAACGGCCCAAACAAGCAAAGTGACTAAGAAAGGGCATTTTAGTCTTTTTATGTACAATTAAAGTCTATACTAGACTTTAATTATTTTCAGCATATTATTTACATTGTTTAGGCGTGTGATAGCAAGTAGATGCTATAATAAAGGACATGTTGTCCATGTGTTAGCTAGTAGGTTATTAAGAGCCCTAATGCAACTAGGACTCTTCATAAGTTTGTTAGCTTATAATAGAATAGCCGCCTAGTTTTACAAGAGTTCTACTTGATAGCAAGTTGTTTGTTCAAGAGTCCTAATTCTTCAAGGACTCTTATTTATTATTGCTTGTAACCGAATTGTTACTCTATTTAATAGAGGGTTCGGCCAAGATGTAAAGGTACGTTAGATATATTGATATTTTGGTAAGGTTATTCCTTCGCTTCTCGTGTTTGAACTTCTAAGTAGAAATTCATTCATTCTTGAGTTACTGTATCAACAAGAACAGTTTCTCTTGTTGTGGTGTTTCAGCCTCCATTGTTAATTAGC
The DNA here is from genome assembly GCA_026122235.1 of Vinca minor. Classification (NCBI taxonomy): domain Eukaryota; kingdom Viridiplantae; phylum Streptophyta; class Magnoliopsida; order Gentianales; family Apocynaceae; genus Vinca; species Vinca minor. The sequence goes on from JAOCZM010000191.1 coordinate 1,932,557, forward strand.
CAGCTTCTCGGGACAAATGGCTGATTTAAGGGGCGAATTGGCGGACTCAAAAATCCACATTCAACAACTTCAAAATCAGTAACATCTTCCGCAAGACAATGCCGAGATCAACCTTCAAAGAGTTGAGAACATGCAACCGCCAAGGGCACCACAATTTCCAAGGGCAAATATGGCAAATCCGGCAATTCAAGCAAATCGGATTATCAGCCGAGAAGAGGAGATTATATTCCGCATGTTGACAACAATCTTGGTTCCATTAAGACCAAGATTTCCCCTTTTGAAGGTACAAATGATCCCGAGTTAATTTTAGATTGGATTCGTAAAATTAACCATGTTTTTGCTGTTCATAACTATTCGAAAGAAAAGAAAGTGAAGCTAGCAGCCATGGAGTTTTATGGATATGCGTCCATTTGGTGGGACAAAGAAACCGAAACACGGGCAAAAGTGGAACAATCGGAGATTTCCACTTGGGTTGAGATGAAAGCGGTTATGAAGCGGCGTTTTGTTCCTCTAAACTACTTAAGGTAACTTTACAACTGTCTACAAAGATTAAAGCAAGGTGATAGAACCGTCGATGAATACTACAAGGCCATGGAAATTGCAATGATTCGGGCCGATATTAGTGAAGGAGATGAGGCAACAATGGCTCGGTTCTTGGCTTGTCTTAACGACAAAATCCGAACAAAGGTAGAACATGCTAATCTTGATAATATTATGTCTATGTTATATTATGCAGAGTAGATCGAAAGACAGCAAAAGGAAAAGAGTATAAATGCAAAACCGGCAACTTTCCAACCTTGGAGGAAGCCGAATCCAACTCAGAATTTTCCTACTGTTTTTCCGAGTCAAAGCAAGGGAAAAGAGGTCTTTTATGAGGGAAAAACAGCCACGGGACAGTTTGGGGCAGCAAGGTCTCAAAATCCATCAAATACGCCCAATACAAAGATAAATTTGACTCCATTTGTGGCCCGAGAATGTTTTAAATGTAAGGGAAAAGAACACATTTCTAGGGACTGCCCTAACAAGAGTTCAATGATCATGTTGGAAGATGGATCGTGGGTGAGTAATGAGGAACCGAGGCAACAAATTTTGAGGAGGAAACTGACCTAATTCTGGTAGATTCGTGTGATAATCAACTTTTGGTTACGATGAAGCTCCTTCATTCTCAACCTTTGGATGATCTTCATCAACATCGCAGTAATCTTTTCCAAATCAAGTGCGACGTTAAAGGCAAGTCTGTTTTAGTAATTATTGATAATGGCAGTTGTACTATCGTTTGCTCTTATGATATGGTTTCCGCACTTGATTTACCATGTAAGGCACATCCTATGCCTTATAAATTATCGTGGTTGAATAATAATGATGAAATCAAAGTGGATAAACAAGTTGAGATAGAGTTTGAAATTGGGAGGTATAAGGATTCGGTTTTGTGTGATGTGGTTCCGTTGACCGCAAGTCACATGATTTTGGGAAGGCCATGGCAATATGATCGAAGTGCCAATCACATGGGATGAGAAAATACATATCGGCTTCAAAATGATAATTTAAAGTTTTTACTAACTCTTATATCTTTAAATGCAGCATGTGAGGTACATAAACAAATGGCCATCAATAGAGAGAAGAGAGAAAAACAAAGAAAAGAGAGCGAGGGGAAAAATACGAGTAATCCGAAACTTGAGGTAAAATCCGAGAGAAGCGTAGTAGAGAAAAAGAGTGTTTATTTATGATAGATAGGGCGATGCGAGCAAAACAATCACTTGTTTTGTTAGTATTCCGAGAAACCAAAAGGTCTCTCCATTCTAATGATTTTTCTTTAGATTTAACATCATCTTCTCTCCCTAGTCTTGCTTTTGTTCTTTTACAGGAATTCCAAGACGTATTTCCCAAGGAATTGCCTAGAGGGACTGCCTCCTATTCGCGGAATCGAGCATCAAATCGACTTCATTCCGTGAGCAAGTTTGCCAAACCGGGCTGCCTACTGAGCCAATCCGGATGAGACCTGAGAAATACAAAGGCAAGTCGATTTACTTCTTGAGATAGAGCAGGTAAGAGAATCTTTCAGTCCTTGTGCTAGTCTGGTTATTTTAGTACCTAAGAAAGAAGGGACTTTTAGATTATGTACGGATTGTCGCGATATTAATAAGATAACTATTAAATATAGGCATCTGATTCCTCGCTTAGATGATATGCTAGATGAGTTAAGTGGAGCTTTAATATTTTCTAAAATTGATTTAACTCAAGGCTATCACCAAATTAGAATGAAAGAAGGTGATGAATGGAAAACCGCTTTTAAGGCTAAATATGGATTATATGAATGGATTGTCATGCCTTTTGGTCTTACTAACGCACCTAGTACTTTCATTTGATTAATGAACTACATATTTCGGCATTGTTTTGGTAGATTTGTTGTAGTTTATTTTGATGGTATTCTTGTTTATAGTAAAAACTTAGAAGAGCATATAGAACATCTTAAAACTGTTTTTACTATTCTAAGAGAGCAAACTTTATATGCTAAACTTGAAAAGTGTATTTTCTGCAAAAATTCGGTTAACTTTCTTGGATATATAGTTAGTTATCAAGGTATTTGTGTTGATCCGATAAAAATTTAAGCCATTCAAGAGTGGCCGAGACCCACAAGCGTGACACAAGTTCAATCGTTTTATGGGTTAGCAAGCTTTTATAGGCGTTTTATTCGTGATTTTAGCACGATGGCTAACCCATTAAATGAAGTTATGAAGAAAAACGTCTCATTCTTTTGGTACAAGCCATAAGATGAATGCTTCGAGAAGATGAAACAATTACTTACTTGTTTTCCCGTATTATCTATTCCTAACTTTGATTTAATGTTCGACGTTGAATGTGATGCTTCAGGTTTAGGTATCGGGGCTGTTTTACAATAACAAGGTAAGCCTTTAGCATATTTTAGTGAGAAATTAAGCAATGCCTCGCTTAATTATCCTACTTATGATAAAGAGTTATATTCAATCGTTAGAGCTTTGGAAACTTGGCAACACTACTTGATCGTAAGAGAATTTGTAATTCATACCGATCATGAGTCCATCAAGTATCTAAAAGGCCAAAGTAAGTTGAATAAAAGACATGCAAGGTGGGTTTCCTTTATTGATACTTTTCCATACATCATCAAATACAAGAAAGGTAAGGAAAACATCGTTGTCGATGAAGGGATTCATGGGCGGAAACTCGTTCCAAACACCCATGGATCCTCCCCTGAAGGATCCGCTCATATGAAACAATTCGAAAACAGCAAGAAACAGCAAGAAAAACTTACGTTTTGGATTCAAGAAGCTACTTCTTGAATGGAGGATGACGTTTCTTGGATCGGATGTTGCTACTGATTGATCTCCCTTTGCGGAAAGTCCCTCTACCGGTATCCACGCGACGAAACGGGCAGCGATTGATAGCTCTTCGTTTTTCTGAGATTCGGGAATTAGAGAGAAAAGGGAGAGGCAGAAAATCCGAAATCAGATTTCAGAGAGTTGTTTAATTTCGGCTGAAAAATCATATGCTAGGGTTTCGGCCAAGAGATCATTATATAGGGTGTGAAAGTTTGTTCCCATAACCAACTCTCACATCCTCAACTCCTCTCGGCAGTGGGAGTCTCTAACTCCCACGTCCCCTAGACTTCTGCTGGTAGTGGGAGTCCTTATCGGATAATAACTCCCACGTAATCCCAGCTATAGTAAAATACCGAAATTGCCCCTATCTCTAATTCAAATAATAAACACTTTATTATTTTCAGAAAGACGAATGTCAGATACAATGAACTTAGACCACATTCAGATTCATTGAATCTGGACATAAAGCTCGTTAGCTCGTCTATGCGTGTGACCCCAGTAGGTTCATCTCACAATGGCAATGAAAACACACTTAGTAGTAGTATGTGTTCATAAATCACAAGCGGTCCCTAGCAAGACATTGTGACTACCCAAAGTGAATGAATATACAACGGAACCCGATATCAATCCACTATTTAATCCCATTTGTCTCGCGATATCCTAATTAAGCATAAAGCATGGTGGTCGCCACCCTTATTAAGCTTAATTGTATTTATGCTCGATCTCCCGGGTAGATCTGTTTCGACAAATAGCATTTGATAACCACTTTATCAAATACATTTGAGCACGGCCATGCATTTAAACAGTCTTTTCCCTATCGAGGGGCCCATGGATATCTCTCTCTAATAATAGAGAGGGACAAATTCCTTACAATGTCTCTCACATTTCAAGCTATGATAGGACACTACATCCGATCTCGCCGTATTGATTACTCTGCTACAAGTAACGTCCGATCGAGTCAAAACGTGGCTCCATTCATACTAGAATCAATGAAGACATAAGGTCTAAGGATTCTAAAATAGTATTGAGGAAGTAATACTTATGACTTAAGACCATGAAGTATTACTTCTCTGACGGATCACGTCCAATACAATGTATCCCTATATATTGCATCTATGATGTGATTTGTATCCATTACACATGATCGGTAAAACAAGATCATCAATCAACAATCATACTAGTTTTATTTCATAGTAATTAAGCATTACATAAAACTAGGGACTACTAGAATAGTAATTACATAAGCTAATGAGTTTTACTATCAAATCACACATTTGATAATCAAAAGCAAAATTAACTATTCAATTACATGCTCAAAAGATAATAAAACGCACAACATGTGCTAATGGTCCTAGGGCACTACTAACAGTCGATGCTCTATCTCGAAGATTTACATTGCTTTCCTTAATGCATGCTAAATTACTTGGCTTTGATCATATTAAAGTATTGTATAAGGATGACTTAGAATTTTCAGAATTATATTTTAAATGTGAGCTCTCGGCTCATAATAATTTTTTCCGATTTGAAGATTTTTTGTTCAAAAGCAATAGATTGTGTATTCCATCTTGTTCTATTAGAGAATTAATTGTTAGGGAAGCACATTGTGGCGGTTTAATGGGTCATTTTGGAGTTGTTAAAACTTTGGATATTTTACAAGAACGCTTTTATTGGCCTAAGATGAAAAAGGATGTTAGGAAAATCTGTGAACTTTTCTTTAAATGTAAACAGGCTAAAAGTACAAGCAAAGCCCATGGATTATACATGCCTTTACCGATACCCTCTTCACCTTGGATTGATTTATCTATGGATTTTATTCTAGGCTTGCCGAGGTCACAAAGAGGTAATGATAGTATAATGGTTGTCGTCGATCATTTTTCTAAAATGTCTCACTTTATTCCTTGCAGGAAAACGAACGATGCAAGTCATGTTGCAGATTTATTCTTGAAGGAGGTGGTGCGACTTCATGGAATTCCGAGAACCATAGTAAGTGATAAGGACATAGAGTTCTTGAGTTACTTTTGGAAGACATTATGGAGTTAATTGGGGACTAAATTGCTATTTTCCACATCTAGCCATCCCCAAACCGATGGCCAAACTGAGGTAACAATTAGAACTTTAGGGGTTTTACTTCGAGCTTTAATTGCAAAGAATTTGAAAAGGTGGGAAGAATGTTTACCTATTGCTGAATTTGCATATAATAGAACTTTACATTCTACTACGAATAATTCTCCTTTTGAAATCATTTATGTTTTTAATCCCTTAACCCCGTTGGATCTAATTCCTTTACCTGTTGATGAGTATTATAATGTAGAAGGTGATTCTAGGGCTGATCATAAATAAAAACTCCATCAACATGTAGCCGAACACATTAAAAAGAAGAATGCACAATTTGCTAAATATGCAAATAGAGGCCGAAAGCATGTATCTTTTGCTATTGGTGATTGGGTTTGGCTACACTTTCGGAAAGATCAATTTCTGAAAGAGCGAAAGAGTAAATTACATCCAAGAGGCGATGGCCCGTTTCAAGTTGATGAAAGAGTCAATGACAATGCTTACAAAATAGACTTGAAAGGTAAGTATGACGTACATTCAACGTTTAACGTTTCTGACTTGTCTCCTTTTGATTTTGATAGAGATTTCAAAGATGATGATGATGATGATTCGAAGACGAATCATGTTTTTCAAGAGGGAGGGGATGATGAGGGACCATCCAAGGGGCTGCCCTACAAAGATCCAATGACAAAGCTTCACGGACCAATGACAAGACAAAGAACCAAGTTGGTGAATCAACATATTTCAAGATTGGTCCGAGACATCAAGGTTAAAGAGGAAACTATACTTCAACTTAAAGATGATGACAAAGTCAACCTCTTAACTCTTCAAAGTGTTCAAAACGGCCCAAACAAGCAAAGTGACTAAGAAAGGGCATTTTAGTCTTTTTATGTACAATTAAAGTCTAAACTAGACTTTAATTATTTTCAGCATATTATTTACATTGTTTAGGCGTGTGATAGCAAGTAGATGCTATAATAAAGGACATGTTGTCCATGTGTTAGTTAGTTGGTTATTAAGAGCCCTAATGCAACTAGGACTCTTCATAAGTTTGTTAGCTTATACTATAATAGCCGCCTAGTTTTACAAGAGTTCTACTTGATAGCAAGTTGTTTGTTCAAGAGTCCTAATTCTTCAAGGACTCTTATTTATTATTGCTTGTAACCGAATTGTTACTCTATTTAATAGAGGGTTCGGCCAAGATGTAAATGTAGGTTAGATATATTGATATTTTGGTAAGGTTATTCATTAGCTTCTCGTGTTTGAACTTCTAAGTTGAAATTCATTCATTCTTGAGTTACTGTATCAACAAGAATAGTTTCTCTTGTTGTGGTGTTTCAGTCTCCATTGTTAATTAGCCATCCTTAGCGTTGCATTGATTAAATTCCCTTAGAAACTAGTTCGAGAATTGAAGAAAGATCGGGCTCAAACTTAAAGTCGAACTCTTTGGTACATTACACCATTCGGGTTCTTCATCACAAGGCGTAAGAAATCACCTTACCCTTCTTCATCAAAACAAAACCCATATTGATCTGAAGCATAGCTGTAAATAGTGAAACACCCGGACACTTCTAGTAAGGAAAAAATTGGAGTTGTAGTCAACTTTTTCTTAGGCTTCTTAAAACATTCTTCACACTTCAAATCCCACTCAAACTTCACCCTTTTCTATGTTAATCGAGTCAGTGGCACTACAATTCTGAAAAAATCTTCGACGAACTTCCGGTAGTAATCCGTTAACCCCAAGAAATTCTGAATCTCTACGACCGTTGTTTGTCGAGGCCAATCTACAATTGCCTCTATCTTAGCAGGATACACAAAAACCCCATCAGCTGATATTGTGTGTCCCAGAAATGTTAAACATCTATACCAAAACTCACACTTGTTGAATTTGGCATAAAAGTTCTTCTTCCTAGAAATCTATAGTGCCAATCTCAAGTGTTCCTCATGAATGTCGTCGATGCAGACCACAAAAAAAGTGTCCAAACAATCCCGAAAAACCCGGTGCATTAGTCATTCTGAAGGCTTGACAATGAATTTATAGTGCCCATATCTCGTACGAAAGGCACTCTTTGGTATGTCTTTCGAATTGATCCTCAGCTGATAATACTATGATCTTCGGTCTATCTTGGAAAAATACCTTAGCACCCTTCAAAAGGTCAAACAAATCGTTGCATCCCTTCTTGATGTACTTTCGAGCCCTGATGGGATGATATAATCGACAAACTTTGTTCACACTACTTCCGTTCCGACCCCTGAAAAACAATAACCTCCTCATCGGCCGTCACAAACTGAATCCTCTTCTCCTTATAGTCCACCAAAGCATGATGGGATGCCAAACAATCCACCCCCAACATGTTTAGCTAAATCAGATCTGCCTCTAACTTCTTTTAGTCTATATCTACCTGGCACCTCTTAAGACCTTCTAAGTAGGCACCATAACTCTATAAATATTCAAAACACATGCAAGGAAAGTCCTATGGATCTTAGCAACTCTACATGACACAAATGAATGCGTAGCCCCACAGTCAAACAACACATATGCAGGTAAAAAATAACCAGAAGCGTACCTGTCACCACATCAACGCAGTCCCCACTTCTTGATGTGTAAGGGAAAACACTCTTGCATTAGGCCTCGGCCTTGGCCTTGAATTCCCAACTCGTCGTGCAGAAGGTGTAGTCTGAACATCCCTTGCACTTTTTCGATACACTGTCCAATCTAATGCCCAATCTTAGTAAAAGTATAATGCAAACATATAACTATAATATGACTGTAAAAAAACATTACAAATAAAACAAGTTACTATTAATTCTATAATAATCTATTGTTTCTCTTTGTATTTTAGTTTTTGCACCAAATTATTTTTCTCCATGTAATGACGTGATTCTCTTGTAAAAGGTTTATTGCACATTTAGTTTTAAAAAATGATTTTGTTTCCTGACTAAATAATTATATGCTTCTTGCACGTGTCACTGCCATTAAGAGTAATTTTATCAATTAAGTCCTTCAGGATAACATGTGCAAAAGGTGCGGTCAATACTAACTAAAACTTCAAAAATGTCATTGAGAAGACATAACCTCCAAGAACACCAAAAGCATAAATTTCTATTGAACTCTACATTTTTTTCCTTCTAATTCAATCTTCTAGTAAGAATCAGTCATTAGTTATTCAAATATGGTGATTTCTCCAATATATGTGTTGGTACATATACCGTACATAATGCTAATATATTGAGACATTCGTAAGGAGTTTGTCTTGATAGACAAGTAATCAAATTAATTACATACAAATGTTGAATCCTAATGATTAAAAGTCGTTAAAAGAAGAAGAAGAAGAAGAAGATGGAATATGAAATAGAAATATTTTTTCATTCATTCATGTAAAACTACGTGAGTAAACTTATATATGAAAATTAAAGATAAACATTAAGCATCAATCAATGATTCAAGATAATAAAGGGACTTTCAATACCAAACACTTTGATGCATGAAACATAAAAGTGAAAAGGGTAAATCGAAAAAAATTTGCATGCCAAGCTTAATTTTCTATTCACCGTACATAAACTCATTTTTCTAAATCCAAAAGGTAAAAGTTGCGGTGAGAACATTGTTCTTGTGAGGCACACCTCCATTATTAATATCAAAACACATGTTCAAATAAAGTCAATCCTTCATCTTCATGACAAACATTACAAAGTTATTAATGTTTAAAAGATTATGACTTTTATTTCCTGATTGCATACATCACTTGTTAGTTTAAATAAAAATTAAATACATCCAGACAAACACTTCTTCTCTTTTATAGTGGGAATAAGAATTAAATAAATATAATAAAATATTTAAAAGTTAACAACCCCATGCTCAGCCATAGATACAAAGATTAGTCTCTACATCTGATGCATATGTTCTCGTAACCTAAGGTGCAAAGAAGGAATTTCCTCCCCTTAACCATATAAAAACATTTTCCTTTCCCGCACCTCCACCCACACACACACACACAACAAAAAGCTATGATAAGTACATTCTTCATGTGAGTAAAACCTCAATTACTAGTTTCGGAATCCATGTTCAAATCATTCCAATCCTTCACCTCATGACAAACATTAAAAAAGATTAACAAAAATCTTTTTAAGAATAACTAATCTCAGGGAAATCATACCATCGAAATAATAAGGTTTTTTTTTTCCAAATACCATCTCCATTTTATTGATTAATGCTTGGAAAAAACGTCCAACTCAGACAAGTTATATTATGTGAAAGCAATAGAAAAACTTTAATAAGAAAAATAATCTATTTGATCCTTCAAATAGATGGCATTCCTTGTTGGTCATGCTTGCATAATCCGCATGCTTTCCGAGGAAATTGTCAAAGGTCGTGAAGATGTTAGTTCGGTTTGTGTCACAAGCATGATTAGCTAAGGCATCCGCGATGGTACATCCTTCTCGAAAAATGTGTGGCACTTGACCCCTTTGTAGAAGTGTATATGCAGTGTTGAAATAGGTATCCAGATCCCATGAGGATACCTTACCCATCTCCACCGATTGCACAACAAAATTTGAGTCTGTTTGTATCCATATTGCCATGTAGCCCAGTGTTCGCGCAAGTCTGAGGCCATGTTCAGGTGCCTTAAACCCGGACGAAGCTGCCACAATGAAATCCCCGTTACCATTCCTCAAGCTGCAACCAACACTTGCAATACTTAGATTTCCCCTTGCTGTACCGTCAATATTCCGAATAAAAAATGAACTATCCATGGTGGAGGTTAGCCATCTTAATAATGTGACACGGTGGTGGATCCCCAAGGCCCTTGTCTGAGTGAGGGCAATGCCCTTGGCTTTGCAAAGGTCTCCAACTAGAGTGTCAAATTCATGCATGAGAACCGAGGCCTTCATTATCCATCCTCAAAAAAGAATCGGTACTTGGCATTCCAGAATAGCCAACAAGGCGTGCTTGACGAAACGATGAGCAGAATCCCCTGCCTCCCAGCTCCTCCCATTCACCAGGTCTTTAGCATCTCATGCGGGGAGGAAATTGGCCTTTGCTGCCGTATGTACCAAAAAATATGAGTATAAGAATCCGTACTGCGTTTGCATGAACACCAATATACCACATTGAAGCCATGTCGATGTAGGGTCTCCTTTAGAGCCAAGAATTTGTTAAGAAAACGTCAAAGAAGATTGAAAGGGAGAGCGACAATTATTTTGTCCAAAATAAGGTTTCTTCTGAATATTTTATAGATATCATGTTAAGTCAAAAACAAAATGAAATAACTAAGGAATAACTTTAAAAGGTACCTTTCAAACACATTGCGTGTTGAACTGAAAAATTGTTCAGACATGGAAAATGCAATTTTGTAACTTTATACCAAAAACCAAGTTAGAGTTTGACCTTATTCGGTGTTGAAGTTTGTATGATAATTGGCTAAAACTTACCTCTCAAATTTACCATTGACAAAACAAGCAATAGATTAACATCAATGAACAATTTTATTGCCTTCACGATCATCAAGCTTTTATATGACTTCCTTTTATGTAGGAATCGAGCTAGAATGAAAGTGTAGGAATTAAAAATTCCAAATATTTCATCAAAACATCTTGTAAAGACCAATAGGCCATTATAAGAATACATTGCACTGTAAATGGAAGCGAAGAGTGAGTCTCGTGATTATTCCAAGTCCTAAAGTTGAGCGTCATGGATGGCCATTTGGCTTTCATTAAACACCGATACATGAGATTCATCATTTTTAACTCGACTTTAGTCTCTCCTACAAAGGATAATGTGTAACCGGATTGTTCTTGTATGGACTTCATTTTCTTCTTATCTTTACCTTCAATATTCCAAGTACATAGCTCTCTATCCATAGAATACCAATATTTTCAAACTCCACGAAAAAAGCAATCCTAGTGATTTGTTTCTTCTACTCCTTGTGCTTGGTCTTAACCTCATCAACCCTAACATTATATATTTGTATACTAGAATCCACATTTTGACAACAAAAAGAAAAAAACAAAAAAGCGAAAACCCTCTTTCTTTATTTGAATATTGTTCATCTATGTTCAAAAAATGGTGTGCTCATTAATAACTTCATTGCAAAACTTTTATTTTCCTGCAAATAAAAAAGGAAGCTAGAGTTATTTTAACTATTCGTTAGTTTGTATCCCTCAAATTTTGTTGCTGCCATTGTTTAGTTCTTTTTTCTCCCTTTAAATTTTGAAACTATTGTTTTCTTCTCAGGATCTCATTTTCGAGTTGTCACTTTTAACAATTTGTTTTTTATTTAATATTTTGTAAATAAATGACATATGAGTCCAATATAAGTTGTAAGATTTCATTTTCAACTTGTTCTCTTTAATATTTTATATTTTTAGTAGCGCGTGCACAAATGAGATATGGGGTTTGGTTTTCTCTACCATCTTTTTTTTAATTGTGCGTGCAAAATGAGAAATGAGTTCTTTTAAGGATTTTCCATAAAGAAGATAACTATTTTCTTTTATGCAAATCGAGCTCTATCTAACTTTAAATTTAACTAATCAACACGATTTTCTGAACTTTTGGAGGTGTTGTGGTTACGGGAAACTTTGAATTTGTTGGACTTGGAGCATGTTTTCTAGTCGGAATCCAGGTTTTTTATTCCTGTCTTCAAGGGCTTGTGAGCTGTCGATGGAAGTACGATGCTAATTTTGTTCGTATTCATACTATCATTCGACTTCTCCTGGTTCGGTTTTGTAATTTCTAATAAACTTTTTATTTGATTTGACTAATCAAAACAATTTACAATAATATATCTTGATCTTATCTTATCTCTTTCTTGATTGTGATTTTCCTTGGAATTTCATTAACTTTTTTTTTGCGTTTTTCTTGTGTTTTTGTCTTTAATTTAGTAGATATGTGAATGTTCATATTCGTACGAATATATAGATAGTTTTCAACTATACTAAATTCATTTGAATATATATTTGTTTTTTTTTACTTTGGAATCGTTTTGATGAAAAGATAGATTTCAATTAAGTTTAGCTAAAAACATTTGTGGGAATCAGAAAATTGTTTTAATGTAAACATATAGTCTTTTTACATTATGTACTTTTGTTACCATATTTGCTAATCAACGTAACTCTAAAAAGGGGGAATCAACCTAGATCTCCCCAACGATCCAAAGACATTCTCTGAGTTTCCATCTGATTGGAGAGATCATTCATAGAGGAGACGTTAAAATTTGCAAAGTTCATACAGATGACAACATTGCAAATCGATTGACCAAGCACTCCCGTAACCTAAATATGAGAGTCATACTAGGTCAATGTATGATTGGACATAGGGCCAGTGGGAGATTGTTAGTAGGGCACTAGGACCATTATCATATGTTGTATGTTTTATATATTTTTTAGCATGTCATTTGAATAGTGTATTTTTCTTTTGAACATCAAATGCGTGATTTGATAGTAAAACTCATTAGCTTATGCAATTACTAGTCTGATTGTCCCTAGTTTTAGGTAATGTTCTTTACGATGAAATAAAACTAGTATGATGTTTGATTGATGATTATGTTTTACTGATCATGTGTAATGGATGAAAATCATATCCTAGAGGATGGCAGCTACCATACCTTATGCATAGTTTGGATATCGCGAGACAAGAGGATTAAATAGTGCAATGATATTAGGTTCCACCGTACATTCATTCACTCTAGGTAGTCACAATGTCGTGCTAGGGGCCGCTTGTGATTTTCGAACACATACTACTACTAAGTATGTTTTCATTGCCATTGTGATATGAACCTACAGGGTCACACCCATAGAGGAGTTAAGGAGCTTCATGTCCAGATTCGAGGAATCTAGAATGTGTCTAGGTTCATTGTATCTGACATTATTTTTCTGTGAATAATAAAATGTTATTATTCGAATTAGAGATTAAGGAGGGGCATTTTTTGTATTTGGTTTTCTCTGGGATTACGTGGGAGTTATTATGCGATAAAAACTCCCACTACCAGAAGAGGTTGATACGACGTGGGAGTTGGTTTTCGGATCAAACTCTCACGCCTATATAATCTCTTTTGGTAGAAACCCTAGGGTATGACTTCTGAGAGACGCAAAACCCCAATTTCCGAAATCAGATTTCTGCCTTCTCTTCTCTATAGATTCCCGAAACTCAGAAACGAAGAGCTAGCAATCAATGTTCGTTTCGTCACGTGGATACGGGAAGAGAGAAATTCTGCAAGGGAATGCTATTGGTGGCAGCAACACATCATCCGAAATCAGAACCTTTAACGAAAAATTGTAAGTATTTTCGTCTTTTTCTTTATTCATATGGTATGAGCGGATCCTTCAGGGGACGATTCATTGGTGTTTAGAACGAGTTTTTACCCATGAATCCCTTCAACCACATGGGATTCAATGTCAATACGCTTGGTTCTCTCATGGATAACCGAATTTTGAGCTATGTAAATTGCGCTAGCACTGTTACAGAACAGAGGAATAGCTTGACATTGCTTGATCCCCAAGTAGATCGATAAGCCACTGAATTTCACATGTTGCCATAGTCAGGGCTCTTTATTCAGCCTCTACTGAACTTTTAGATATTTTATTCTGCTTTTTGGACTTCCAGGAAATTCGTGAACTACCAAGGAAAACATAGAACCAGATACGGACCTTCTAGTTTTACTGCAACCAGCCCAATCACTATCCATAAAGTCTTTCAAGTCCAGAGAACTGTCACTCAAGGCTAGTTCCCTACTAGATGGTGTCTTGTCACTTCAACCCTTTGTTATCTTTAAGGGAAAGCTCATTCATCGAAATGGCAAATGATGGATGTATTTTTATCGGTTTCTTTTGAGAATGAAGTGTGAGATGAAAGGTATGACCCATGATGAAGTAGATACAATTGCAAGGTTTTTGTTCGATAGCATTTCAAATGCACCCTTCATCTATAAGATCTCTTGCGTGCAATCTTTGTGTCTTATTGCAGGTCATTGAAATATATCTTTGACACCGTAACTTAATTTTTATATATTCATTTATATGATATGGCAATACTGAAAGGAAAAAACCGTAATCCCCAAATAAAAGCAGCAGAAAGTAGAATGGGATTACGTTCCTTTAAATGATCTAGTCACGAGAAAGTACTAATACATTGTGTTAGGAAATGTACCTTTATCGATCTAATCGATGTTGCTCGGATTTTGGAACTTAGAACCACCAACGGCAACCTTCAGACTCCCGTCTCTACCGATATCGACACACCAACTTCTGGACTTGTTCTTCACGTCTCAAATTCTAGTCCAAAGAGTTCCGAAGATTAGAAACACATTTCTCGGAATCTGCAAAGTATAGGTTACTAAGCAAGACCGGAAATAAAAGAGTTAAGAAAATCGTATTTTCTTCTCTTAAATGTTCTTGAGAGTGTGTATTGAGAGATTGGAAAAATTGGTATTTTTTTTTCTCTTTTGGCTCAGCTAGAATGTAGAGAGAAAAAGAGAGAGCTTAAAAATTTATCTCTCATGAAAGTGGAGAATGATGAACAAATTTCATCATCATGTGGTGTTAGTTGAACCACCCCCTTACTCCACACCCCCATTTTTCACTCCCACTACCCCATTAAACTTACACACTTAAAAACAAGACATGTGCCGGTTTTGACTTGGTCCAACTGGTTTGGTCGACCAGAGAAACGGTTTCGACTTGGTCCAACTTAACCGGAGTGACAAACCGGTTCGGTCAACCCGAGACAGCTCCAGTCGATCGGGTCCCGTTTTGCCCAATCTAATCGAACGACCAATGTAATCTAGCCTCCCCAATCTATTTGAGAAACTATATCAAATGTAAACTCCAACAAATATTTCTTTTAATGTCCTAAGAATTTGAGTTATGAAAGAATGGTCTCTCAGAGGACCATAAGAGACAAGCAACCAACTTTTTCAAAGTTATTAGAAGAGGAGAGTGAAACCCCATCTGATAACTCGATATCTCAAAATATTATGCATAGTACAAACAATGGTGATGATCTTTGCATCATCCTTTAGTCTTTAGAGTACAAGAAATTCCTCATTAAAGCTGCTAATTTGTTTGCTTTAAGTAGGAGATTTTACCAACTCCCCTAGGTTGGATACTTTTTTCGTTCAGTTAAACATTAGAACAAAGTAGTATACAAATTTGATCACTGGTAAATTTTTGTGTAGTTTGAAGCAATTTATGCATAGAAAGGCTGATTCCTTTCAAATGATTACAATGACTCAGATATTGTCTGGATTGAGTTGGTTAGTATGCATGATGGCCAATTTTATTTGTTTCTGATGATATAAAATTTTAATTTTATTCTTTGCAAAGATATGTTGATGTCTCTCCTCCTTTGCTTGATTTTGTAGTTGGTCCAAGTGCCATATTGATAAGCTGTATTTTTTAGTAGCTTATCAATGGTTATCTATTTTAGATTCATTTCCAATCTTTTTGGTTTGCGATACTTCAAAACTTTCTGGCAAATAAAAGCCTTTCTATCGTACTATTTGCAAAAAAGTTGGGTGTTACATAGACTATATAGTGAAGAGGTTTTTGTGGACTTACCTTTTCTTTTCATGAGGAATAGTTGGTTAATATTTAAATTTTCAGACATCTGCTACCAATATCATTCTTCTTAATGTTGTACTACCAACCTAGTGCAACAAATGATATTTAGTGAACGTTGTTACCAGTTATGAATGGGTTATAAAAACGCAACTGATAATCATTTGTGTTCCTTTTTAAACTTTTAGTAAAAAAATTATAAGATTTTAGTGCATCTACTTATAATCTCGTGCTTCTTCTTCACCCTTCAGGGTTCAGCAAACAAGTATAACTAAACTCTTTCTTAGAAAATGTCGGAGGAGGGAAGGTTGACTTCCACATGCGAGTAACACTGTGGGTTCTCAAGTAGCCGAAGAGGCTTTTATTAGTTTCAAAGCGTCTCCCGTAGACCCTACATACAAATCGGTCATCTCCACTTCCACCAGCGGGGTCCAAACCTTCATTTATCTCCCTCACCTTTTTCCTATTCGTAGCATCTACTACAACACCACTAGAACAGACATCACCAATACCACCACCACCAACAACAACAATGGCATGCATGCCAAAATGATGCATTCCTTCTATACTTCCTCGTCCTAGAGAAACTCCTAAAGGACCACCAGAAATTTGCAGATATTAACTGGTTCATGATTCATTTCTCTCAAGATGTATCTAGTGAGTGCTAAGTGTAAGGTCAGTGTTCGTGGTTCACTAGATCATCCCTTTTGAGATAAGGGCTTCTTTTTCAGATAATTCTACGAGGAAAACATTTTAAATCTTTTGTAGGTTAAGCATAACTAATATAAAATAAAATTACTTACTCATAAATCTTGGTTTTCAGTTAGTAATTTCTTATATTATTTCTACTTAACCTTCGAAAGATTTAAAGAATTTTAATTGTAGAATTGTCTGAAAAAGAAGCCCATATCCCAAATGTGATGATCCGGTGGATCAGAAACTATGACCTTGCACTTAGTATGCACTACATATATGTTGAGGGAAATGAGTCATGAATCAGGTAATATCTGTAAATTCGAGGTGGTCCTTCGTTAGGTAGTTCTCTAGGAGGCCATTTACGAATCGACAGTGGTACTCGTAAGTCGAAGTGAGCCTTCCCTCCTCTGAAATTTTCTACGCAAGAGTTCGCTGATACTAGTTTACTGAACCCTGAAGCGGAGTAAAGAAGATGGCGTGCAAGATGTTGAGCAGGTTGCGGAAGTAAGCATGACCTAGAACGTTAATATTTTTTTACTAAAAGTTTAAAAAGGAATAATATAAATTATCAGTTGCATTTTTATAACCAATTCAAATCTGGAAAAAAACTGTAAGTAGTGCCCTAGGATCATTAGCACATGTTGTACGTTTTATTTCGTTTGAGCATGTCACTCAATAGTTAATTTTGCTTTTGAATATCGAATGTGTGATTTGATAGTAAAACTCATTAGGTGGTGCAATTACTATTCTAGTTGTCCCTAGTTTTATGTAATGTTCTTTACAATGAAATAAAACTAGTATGATGCATGATTGATGATCATGTTTTACTGATCATGTGTAATGGATACAAATCATATCATAGATGCAATATATATGGATACATTGTATTGGACGTGATCCGTTAGAGAAGTAATACTTCATGGTCCTTAGTCATAAGTATTACTTCCTCAGTACTATTTTGGAATCCTTAGACCTTATGTCTCCATTGATTCTAGCATGAATGGAGCCACATTTTGACTCAGTCGGACGTTAATTTTGAAGGGATTCATGGGCGGAAACTCGTTCCAAACACCCATGAGTCCTCCCCTGAAGGATCTGCTCATACAATAGGAATCAAAAAATTACAAGAAAATGACTTACGTTTCTTGGCTCAAGAATCTAATTCTTGAATGAAAGATTACGTCTTTATGCTCTCAGCAACGATCAACTTGAGTCTTCCCTTGCGGAACTACTCCCTACCGGTATCCACGCGACGAAACGAGCAGCAAGTGCTAGCTCTGAGTTTTTCTGAGTTTCGGGAATTAGGGAGAAAGGGAAGCAGAAAACAGTTTTCTGGATTTCTTGGTATTTCGGCTGAAAATTGTCTAACCCTTAGGGTTTTGGGCAAGAGAGGTTTTTATAGGGAGTGAGAGGTTGTTTCCGAACAACTCCCACGTCCCGCTCCACGCCTTCGGGCAGCTGGGAGTCTTTAACTTCCACGCCCCTAGACTTCGCCGGTAGTGGGAGTCCTTATCGGATAATAACTCCCACATAATCCCAGCTATACCGAAAATGCCCCTTATCTCTAATTCGAATAATAACGCTTTATTATTCTCGGAAAAATGAATGTCGGGATACAATGAACCTAGACACATTCTAGATTCATCGAATCTGACATGAAAGCTCTTTAGCTCGCTCTATGCGTGAGACCATGTAGGTTCATATCACAATGGCAATGAAAACACACTTAGTAGTAGTGTGAGTTCATAAATCACAAGCGGTCCCTAGCAGGACATTGTGACTACCCAAAGTGAATGAATATACAACGGAACCTAATATCAATCCACTATTTAATCACTTTGTCTCGCGATATCCTAATTAAGCATAAGGCATGGTAGTCGTCACCCCTTATTAAGCTTAATTGTATTTATGCTCGATCTCCGGGTAGATCGCTCCAACAAATAGTATCCGATAACCACTTTATCAAATACATTTGAGCACCCACCATGCATTTAGACAGCCTTTCCCTATCGAGGGGCCCATGGATATCTCTCTCTAATTAGAGAGGGACAAATTCCTTACAATGCCTCTCACTTTCAAGCCATGATAGGACACTACATCCGATCATCAGTCGTATTGATTACTCGATTAAAAGCAACGTACGACTGAGTCAAAACGTAGCTCCATTCATGCCAGAAGTCAATGGAGACATAAGGTCTAAGGATTCTAAAATAGTATTGAGGAAGTAATACTTATGACTAAGGACCATGAAGTATTACTTCTCTAACGGATCACGTCCGATACGATATTTCTCAATACATTGCATCTATGTTATGATTTGTACTCATTACACATGATTAGTAAAACATAATCATCAATCAAACATCATACTAGTTTTATTTCATTGTAAAGTAGATTACATAAAACTAGGGACAACTAGAATAGTAATTACATAAGAAAACGAGTTTTACTATCAAATCACGTATTTGATGTTCATAAGCAAAATTAACTATTTAGATGAAATGCTCAAAAAGATATAAAACGTACAACATATGCTAATGGCCCTAGGGCACTACTAACAATCTCCCACTTGCCCTAGGACCATTAGCATATGTTGTACGTTTTATATCTTTTTGAGCATTTCATCTGAATAGTTAATTTTGCTTATGAACATCGAATGCGTGATTTGATAGTAAAACTCATTTGCTTATGTAATTACTATTCTAGTTGTCCCTAGTTTTATGTAATGTTATTTACAATGAAATAAAACTAGTATGATGTATGATTGATGATCATGTTTTACTGATCATGTGTAATGAATACAAATCATATCATAGATGCAATAAATAGGGATACATTGTATTGGACGTGATCCGTTAGAGAAGTAATACTTCATGGTCCTTAGTCAGAAGTATTACTTCCTCAATACTATTTTAGAATCCTTAGACCCTATGTCTCCATTGATTCTAGCATGAATCGAGCCACGTTTTGACTCGCCGTACGTCGCTTTTTAATCGAGTAATCAATACGATCGATGATCGGATGTAGTGTCCTATCATGGCTTGAATGTGAGAGGCATTGTAAGGAATTTGTCCCTCTCTTATTTGAGAGAGATATCCATGGGCCCCTCGGTAGGGAAAAACTGTTTAAATGCATGGCCGTGCTCAAATATATTTGATAAAGTCTTTATCAAATACTATTTGTTGTAACAGTTTACCCGGAGATCAAGCATAAATACAATTAAGCTTAATAAGGGTGACGACTACCATGCCTTATGCTTAATTAGGATATCGCGAGACAAACGGATTAAATAGTGGATTGATATTAGGTTCCGTTGTATATTCATTCACTTTGGGTAGTCACAATGTCCTGCTAGGGACCGCTTGTGATTTATGAACTTACACTACTACTAAGTGTGTTTTCATTGCCATTGTGATATGAACCTACATGGTCTCACGCATAGACGAGCTAACGAGCTTCATGTCCAGATTCAATGAATCTAGAATGTGTCTAGGTTCATTGTATCTGACATTTATTTTTCTGAGAATAATAAAACGTCATTATTCAAAATAGAGATAGGGGCAATTTCGGTATTTAACTATAGCTGGGATTACGTGGGAGTTATTATCCGATAAAGACTCCTACTACCAGCAGAGGTCTAGGGGACGTGGGAGTAAAAGACTCCCACTTCCAGAAGAGGTGGAGTGGACGTGGGAGTTATTCTGGAAACAACCTCTCGCTCCCTATATAAACCTCTCTTGGCCGAAACCCTAGGGTTAGATTTTTTCTGCCGAAATACCAAAACCACCAGAAATCAGATTTCTTGTTCTGCCTCTCCCTTTCTCTCTAATTCACGAATCTCAGAAAAACGAAGAGCTAGCACTCACTGCCCGTTTCGTCGCGTGGATACCGGTAGGGAATAATTCCGCAAGGGAGGACTCAAGGTGATTATTACATCCGAGCCTTAAGGACAGAATCTTTCATTCAAGAATCGGATTCTTGAGCCAAAAATGTAAGTCCTTTTCTTTGTAATTTTCTATTCGTTTTGTATGAGCGGATCCTTCAGGGGAGGACTCATGGGTGTTTGGAACGAGTTTCCGCCCATGAATCCCTTCAGTAACTACTAGGACATTTAATTTAGTTTTGCCAAGTGGCCTTATTATAGAACTGAATAATTGTCTTTATGTTCCAACTTTGAGTAGGAATATTATTTCAGTTTCTTGTTTGGATATTGATGGTTTTGAAATTAATATTATGAATAAAATTTGCACCGTTCATAAATATCGTATCTTCTATGGAGATGCCTCTTTGATGAATGGGCTTTATATTCTTAACCTCGATGAATCCATTAAATGGCCTATCTATAACATTTATTCCAAGAGGTTTAAATCAAATGACTTAAACCAAACCTACTTTTGGCATTGTCGTTTGGGCCACATCAACGAGAAACGCATATCAAAACTCCATAAAGATGGAATTTTGACATCATTTGACTTAGAGTCTTATGAGACGTGTGACTCTTGCTTGTTAGGCAAAATGACTAAAGCTCCTTTTACTGGACAAAGTGAGAGAGCTTCTTGATTTGTTGGGCCTCATACATACAGATGTATGTGGACCAATAAACACAAGTGCGAGAGGAGGTATTCAGTACTTCGTCACATTCACAGATGATTTCTGTAGATATGGCTACGTCTATCTAATTAAATGTAAATCAGAATCTTTTGGAAGATTCAGAGAATTTCAAAATGAAGTACAAAATCAACTTGGTAAAAGTATTAAGATACTTCGATCAGATCGAGGTGGCGAATACCTTAACCAAGAGTTTGACGAACATCTTAGGGGTTGTATAATTGTTTCACAATTAACTCTTCCTGGCACACCACAATGGAATGGTGTATCAGAACGGAGGAATCACACCTTACTAGATATGGTTCGATCTATGATGAGACAAACAAGTCTCTCAATTTCCTTTTGGGGCTACGCCCTAGAAACTGCTGCATTCATATTGAATAGAGTTCCATCGAAAGTGGTTCAGAAAACTCCATATGAGATATGGACTGGGAAACGACCTAGTTTGCCATTTCTCTAAATTTGGTGATGCGAGGCGTATGTAAAACGCTTGTTATCTGATAAACTCGCCCCTAAATCTGACAAGTGTTTGTTTGTGGGATATCCTAAAGAAACTAAAGGATATTACTTCTATCTTCCATCAGAGAACAAAGTGATTGTTTCTCGAAATGGTTTATTCCTTGAAAGGGAATTTATTTCCTAAGAGGATAGTGGGAGTAAGATCTCTTGAGGAAATTCAAGATCCCCAAACAACATCCGAACCGACTTTGAAACTTCAAGTAAGCTCACGTGCAGATACTGAGCTTCAATCTTTGACGCAAGGCCCAAGGAGGTCAAGTCTGGTACATAAACAACCTGAGAGATATGGATTTCTCGTGACTGATGATCATCATATTGAACTGATTGATCAAGGTGAACCCACAACCTACAAAGAGGCAATTCATAGTTCTGAGTCAGATAAGTGGCTAGAAGCTATGAAGTATGAGATGTAATCCATGTACGATAACCAAGTGTGGACTTTGGTTGACCCACCCGAAGGGTGTAAGGTCATTGATAACAAATGGTGTTTCAAAAAGAAAACCGACATGGATGGTAATGTAAACATTTTTAATCTTGACTAGTAGTTAAAGGTTATAGACAAGTTCGTGGAATTGACTATGATGAAACCTTTTCTCCTGTCGTTATGATAAAGTCTATTAGGATTTTACTTGCCATAGCCGCATATTATGACTATGAGATATGGAAAATGGACGTTAAGACATCGTTTCTTAATGGAAACCTTCTCGATGATGTGTATATGACACAACCTGAGGGGTTTGTTGATCCATCAAATCCTAGCAAAGTGCGTAAGCTTCAAAGGTCCATTTATGGATTGAAGCAAGCATCTCGAAGCTGGAATCGTCGCTATGATGAACGTATTAAAGAATTCGTTTTCATCAAAAGCGAAGGCGAACCTTGTGTTTATAAGAAAGTAACTAATAATGCAGTAGTGTTCCTTGTGCTTTATGTGGACGACGTCTTATTGATTGGAAAAGACATTCCCACATTGCAAAGCGTAAAAGCTTGGTTAGGGAAGTGTTTTTTTATGAAAGACTTAGGCGAGGCTACATACATTTTGGGTATAAGAATCTATAGAGATAGATCTAACAAAATGATTGGCCTGAGCCAGAGTGGATACATTGACAAGGTACTGAAACGGTTCAGTTTGCAAGACTCCAAAAAGGGATTCTTGCCCATGTCACATGGCATTAAACTCAGCAGAACTCAAGGACCTTCCACAAAGGAGGACCAAGAGCGCATGAGTAAGATTCCATATGCATCAGGCATTGGGTATATTATGTATGTCATGATATGCACTCGCCCGGATGTCTCGTTCGCTTTAAGTATGACTAGCAGATATCAATCTAACCCTGGAGAGTCACATTGGACTGTAGTCAAGAGCATTCTTAAGTACTTGAGAAGGACTAAATATATGTTCTTAGTTTACGGAGGTCATGAAGGAAGTCTGTTTGTAAATGGTTACACAGATGCAAGCTTCCAGACCGACGTAGATGACTTTAGATCGCAATCTGGTTTTGTTTTTTGTTTGAATGGAGGTGCTGTGAGCTGGAAGAACTCAAAGCAGGAAACTGTGACCGACTCTACAACAGAAGCTGAGTATCTAGCTACCTCTGAAGCAGCTGTTTGGATCAGGAAATTTGTTGATGAATTAGGTGCCGTCCCTATCATTGTGATCCAGTAGACCTCTATTGTGATAGTACTAGCACCATTTCACAACCTAAGGAACCTAGATCTCACCAACGATCCAAACACATTCTCAGGCGTTTCCATCTGGTTAGAGAGATCATTGATAGATGAGACGTTAAAATTTGCAAAGTTCATACAGATGACAACATTGCAGATCCATTGACCAAGTCACTCCTTCAACCTAAACATGAGAGTCATACTAGGTCAATGGGATTGAAGATCATGTATGATTGGACCTAGGGCAAGTGGGAGATTGTTAGTAGTGCCCTATGACCATTAGAATATGTTGTACGTTTTATTTCTTTTGAGCATGTCTCTGAATAGTTAATTTTGCTTTTGAACATCAAATGTGTGATTTGATAGTTAAACTCATTAGCTTATGCAATTACTATTCTAGTTGTCCCTAATTTTTATGTAATGTTCTTTACAATGAAATAAAACTAGTATGATGTATGATTGATGATCATGTTTTACTGATCATGTGTAATGGATGCAAATCATATCATAGGTGCAATATATAGGGATACATTGTATTGGACGTGATCCTATATAAACCTCTTTTGGCCGAAACCCTAGATAACTAATGCTTGAACCGCAATAAACCAAAATTCTCCCGAAATCAGATTTCTTTAATTCTGCCCTTCTCTTCTTTCTATATTCCCGAAACTCATAAACGAAGAGCTAGCACTCACTGCTCGTTTCGTCGCGTGGATACCGGTAGAAAGCAATTCCGCAAGGGAAGGCTTTTGGTGGCAGCAGCACACATCCGAAAGACAACATCTTTAGCCGAAAAATGTAAGTAATTTTTCGCTGTTTTCGATTCGTTTTGGTATGAGCGGATCCTTCAGGGGATGACTCATGGGAGTTTAGAACGAGTTTCTGCCTATGAATCCCTTCAAAAACAATTACTAAATATCATTTGTTGCACTATGGTGGTGCCACTAATGACGTACCAAATCTCATTATCTGAAACTTGAAGGAAACAATGGTGAGTATAAACCAGAAACCCCAAACAGAACATAAAGGATTTTAAATTCTTTATATATTGTAGCCTAGTTTCTCCATTGTGCAGTGCATGGGATTGATTTCAAATTTCATAGGAAGAAATTAAAAAGAGGTAAGGATTTAAGCTATGTTTATTCGGTGTAAATAAAAATATAAGGTAATAAAAGAAGATCAGGGTTGGTTTAACTGACACATTCCTTGCTCATCTATACTCTATCTCTCTCTCTCTCTCATATATATATATATATATATATATATATATAATGAAACCTTGCGAGAAATGATATATCCTCATTGAGTTTTATATGTTAATCACTATGAGTTTACTTCCAGTATTTTATTCATCATTTTATGTTGCAATTTGTTTTCTTCATAATAGGTTTGGTATAGTAACCCATCTTTGAGGGGTTGGCTAAAGGATTTTGCTAACAAATCTTAGTTGGACAAGTTTAAGCGGATGTATTATCTAATAAACAAAAGTCCTTGGTATGTATCTTCCGACAATATATATTATATTTATTTTTTCCTATTTGTATTCTTGAAATTCATTATATTGCCTTTTGTTGTAATTATTCTGTTTTAATTTAAAATTCAATTGTTGTACAATATCTAATCAGTCTTGCAAAATGATACAGAATCCATATACATGGAATTTTTTGTAATTCTTATTCTTGCAATTTTTGGCAAGATAAGCCGAATATTCTGTATTTTTTTGAGGCTCCAGGCCCTTCTCAATAAAAGAAGCATTTCTTGAAAAGAAAAAAAAAACCAGTCTTGCAAAAACCCTAAATTTAGTTAATGAATTCTCGCAAAATTTGGTTAAATCTTGTTTCTGCCGGACTTTTTCGTGTTTAAATGATTGTTGAAAGAGAATACTAACTAAAAACTATGATGAAATCACAAATGATAAGAATTTGAAGAATATGATCTTATAAGTTATAAAGGGAGAGTATATGTAGAAAATACACATTATTGCACATATAACTCCCAAAATAACTTAAACAAGTTGGCTTTAAGAGATAAAAGACGAAAACAAGTCAACAAGTGATGTGATGATGTAAAGTAAGAAAAATTTACAAATTTTGAGGGGGGTGTGGGATGAAAACTTTAGAAAACTCCCCCTTAAGGTTGTTCCTATATGAATAAAATAGAAAAACTTACAGATTTCTGAAGTTGAAGTACAAGAATTGCCGAAATTTGGTTGTACTGGTCAACCTGTCATTTTTCCACTGGTCGATCGCAGGTGTTCGGTTGACATGATACCAGAGTCCGGTCGACCGGACTTTTGACAGAAAACAGGAAAATCCTGCAATAACAGTTAAAAAAATGTTAAACATCCATATACACACAACACATGCATATACAATGTCGCAAACATAGTTTATATCCTAAGTGAAACATCTAGACGATCAACCACATAAGATTCATGCTTAAGACTTGAATATAAACAACAAAACAACCCCAAATGCTATATGGATCAAATGAAAACCAACACATAGCATCTAGAAGCTCCCCCAAAGTATAAGACACATAAGAAGAGAGGGGAGGGGGTTCCACATGAGCTTTCATCACAAAGAATAAATAATTAAGCTCAAAAACTATAACATGCTCATAGAATCAAAACAATATAAGAGCAAAACATGTTATAAAAGCATCAAGGTGCCCCTTTAAAACAGCAATTGATATATAGTCTGAAAAGTAAGATCAACAATTGATATTCTAAGGGTACACAGTGAAAATAACAAAGGGGAAATACAAGGGAATGAAATGAAATGCAAGGAAATGTAAAAGATTTGAGTTTAGAAATTCTCATTGATTTGAAGAATTGCTTCTTGCACTTGATTTTCTTCAATGATATCCTTTGAAATTCTCAATCTTCTTCATCATTGATGTCCTTTGGTAAAGCTTTAACACTTGTTATATTTTCTTCCTTATCACCAAGTTCTTCACCCAAATTTTCCTTGTCTTCAACAACCGTGTCAACTTCTTGACCCTCAATCCCAACATTTAATCCCAAGTGTTCACCATTTTGTTCACCCAAAGTTTCTTTATCTTCAAGATTAATCACATACTTGGGTTCTTCTTCCTTCTTTTCTTCATTTCCATAATTTCCATTGATGGAATATTCTTCAAAAGCATCTTCCTCCTCCTCCTCTTCTTCTTCTTCTTCTTTATTTTCTTCTTCCTCCTCCTCATTTTCTTCCAAGATTGATTTCTTTGATTTTGTATTTTTATCAATATCATCAATCTTGTAGTCCATATCATTGAATTTAATCTTCAAATCCCCAAATTGTTCCTTTAAGCCCTTTACATCGTCATCCAAACTTGACATTTTCTCAAATATCATTTTCAAGTCACTTTTGATGTTCTCTTGAAATTCTTGTAAGTTTGTCAAGATTTGGTTTAAGATGTCTTCATTTGTATGAGGAGGAGGAGGTCTTCTATCAACATTTTCCTTAGGAATGTCCCTTTGATTTTCAACATTTATGCGTACATCTCTTTCTTCATTTACTTCAACATGGATATCATCTCCTCCATCTCCTTGGCCTGTTAGCCTGAAGGGAAAAGTGATCAATCTTGTTTTGATGATAACAAACCATTAATAAGTTCTAAAGTTTGTGTGAGCATGTTCTTAATGATAGGATCCTTAGCACTCACACCAACATTGATGAAAATGGTAAGTTAGATTCTTGTGTAAACTAAAGGTATGATCATACACACAAGAAAACTACACATTGCAAGACTACATAGCACAAACATGAAGTTAATCCACATGCTATGGAAGTACTTGCAAAGTGAATGAAGAAGGAAGATCAAAGTGTCAAGAGATACTCAATCCATTAAGTAAAGAATCCAGTGGTAGACTCATTGACAAGAAGAAGTGTGTAGTCCAATACATTACATGAAGAATGAAAGAGGACTTCATCACTCAAGCGGATGTTGATCAAAGGCTTCAAAGTCCAAGCTCCAAGAAGATAAACAACT
Organism: Vinca minor; assembly: GCA_026122235.1. Lineage (NCBI taxonomy): Eukaryota > Viridiplantae > Streptophyta > Magnoliopsida > Gentianales > Apocynaceae > Vinca > Vinca minor. Next base: position 1,959,997 of record JAOCZM010000191.1, read on the forward strand.
TGAAGACTTGAAGACCTTAGGAAGATTAGTATAAGCTTATAAGTAATCCTTTGTGACTAATCTTTCATTTGAGAATACTAGGATATAAGATTGTTTAAAGCTCAACAATGCATGTTTTCAAAACCTCATGTTTTACTTTATTCAATACTTTGAAATTTTTTTGAAGACTAGTTGGTCTATGCCTAAGTTCCTTAAAATGTGTTTAATATCTTTACAAAACACTTAGGCATGTGCATGAGAACATTAGTAACTTAACTCATTATAAAAACCACTTTGAAACTGTCCTCCGGTCGATCTAGGCTTTACGTCGGTAAACCAAAGTTGTTCGGCCGACCGGCAGTGTTGATCCGGTTTGATATGGTACCAACCTTGGGGCTGCCCAACTCAAGGGAACGTGCATTCAGATACAAAGAGGACTCTAAATTACATCTAGGAATGTTGTACAAGTCAACCTCTTAGTATCACAAGTGTACAAGGAATGGACAGCTTTAATACTGTTTGGAAGAATGATCATATCTTTCGATATACTTATCCAATGGAGCTGATTCCAGTTGCATATTAAAGATAAGAGGCATATCTACAACTTTCATGAAGATCACAAGATCAGATTCTGCCTTCTTGATATACCATATTGTCGTGCAAGTTGGCCCAACAAGCTGTCCAGAATGGGGACGAATTATAAAGGGCATTTTAGTCTTTTTATGTACAATTAAAGTCTATACTAGACTTTAATTATTTTCAGCATATTTTATTACTATAATTTCGTGTATAGCAAGTAGTTGCTATAATAAAGGACATGTTGTCCATGTGTTAGTTAGTTGGTTAATAAGAGTCCTAATGCAACTAGGACTCTTCATTATTTTGGTAGTTATTTATGTTTATGCCGCCAAGATAATTATTTCGAGATAGAGAAAGATCTGCTAAAAAGCCGAACCTTGATATAAAACATCACGGTTTCGCATCAGGATTGTTCTCTGGTTCATGGGAACTACCTCATCGTCCTGGTGATGTTTGGTAGATGTAGCATGTACGTCTGGCGGGGAGACGGAACATGGGTATGTTCTCCAGCTTGTTCAACGTGGTTAGGGGTTGCAGGACACCCATTCCCTGCTTTTTGAGACATGATGACGACGGTGTTGCGATAGAGGAATTTGTAATGTGGGTTGTTCTAAGCAAAACTATGGTGGGCGCCTGATGCGTTAACAAGTATGTTGATTAAGCACATAAAGGTGATTTAATGTATTAACACCTTAGGTGACTAATGTGTTTAGATGCAACACATGGGAACTCAAAGCAATGAATATGATCAAGGGATTGTCTAAGTCAAGAGTCTTATATGCAAAGCTTGTTAGAGAAAACTACACAAGTCACAAGACGAGCACTTATGCAAGATATATAAAGCTTGTAAGATCACTGAGTACAAGTCCTATTGCCAAGCCAAGGAAAGATATAACAAGCAATTAATCTAACTCAAGATAACAATATAAGCTCATACAATCAAGTTCATATGGAATATAAGAACAAATGTAATGTAAGAACTTGAAAGTAAAGAGATAGAGTTAGAAGATCAAACACAAGGATTTAGAGTGATTCGATCACAAAGATGTGCACTCCCTTAGGACACACCCGAGGATTTTGGCAAATTCCACTAGCTTGTCTTGAGAGAGCTTTACACGAAAGGAAAAAACCAACACATGGTCTTTTATACACAAATGCAACCTTCAAAGGGAAATGCCAACAAATGATCATTTTATGCACTATGCAACCCTTCTTCACCATTGGGAACTCTTTCTCTAATCTAGTCTACTAAGTGATGAGGTTTTACGAACACATAAACCGTACTTCACTTTCGGGTTCACCACTCCCTCTAGTTCCTACAATTACAACAAATATACACTCCACATAGGAGGCCCAAAACCACCACTATCACAAACAAGCCTTACCCTGCAACCATTTACAAGAAAGTATGTCTTAACAAATGAGACTTTACAATTTAAGCTCAATGGAACAAATCCCTTAATGGACTTGATAGATTACAATGAAAGCTCCAGTTCAAACTTGAGAATAGAAGAATATATATGTGAAGCTCTTTCTCAAAATGAAATTTTTTGATGAATGATTGGAAGTATTTAGCTCATCAAAGTGCTTTGTTTGCTTGTATAAAATGTGTATATGAAGAGCCCTCTTTTGGCTTGCTTAAAGAACAAAAATTAGCCTTAAAGGCTATTCATAGAGGCCAAATATCTCAAGAAAATAGAGTTACAACGGCTATATTTTTTCCTTGAAAGAATAGCTCCGGTCATCCGCAACAGCTGGTAGGTCATTCGGAGAGATTTCGAAATAAAGAATAAAGGCTACTAGACAAATCTCAGTTAACCGCAAAGGGTGGTCCGATCTACCGAATCAAAGGTTCGGTCGACTGACCTGAAGCATGGTCATCCGATATAATATAGTTCTTGGAGTCTTGGAACATTCAAAATTGACTAAGTAAAAAAACAACCTCGGTCGACTGGACAACACTTGTTGGTCGACCGGATTTCATCAAGTCGTCTGAGGCTATTCCTTGGTCGACCGGACTTCAGTCCAAAAGTGGTTTTTCCACTTGGTCACATTTCTAATGTTCTCAAACTCATGCCTAAGAGTTTTTCAAAGTCCTTTAAATAAGTTTAAGACCTTAGGCATTAACTAACACTAACATATGATTTCAAAAATATTTTTAAAAGATTAAATCAAAGCATGAATGATGGTTTTGAAAACATTGAAGAGCTTGACATACAATAGACTCATATTCTAAAAATAAGATTAGTCACAAAGATATACCTATGTAGTATATGACTAATCTTCAAGGTGTTCAAGTCTTCTAGATGGGTAGACTTCTTCAAGCTTTAGTTGAGACCTTTGTCAACCTCTTCACGTGATAAAGGAATCCTCAGACCTTATATCTCCATTGATTCTTCCAGGGGCGCTGCCCCCGGACCCCGCAATGGCCTTAGACTTTGTATATGTACTCATTACCGCATTTATTATGCTTTATGTGAGTTTTAGCATGGTGAATAGCATGGCCTACTATATCCCTCTTGTTTTACATTTATTGGGTTGTAATATTACAATACGGCTTGCGAGTCGTTTTTAATGTTGTAAAATTGTACTTACTTTCTTACATTAGTTTTATTGCTTTACATTGAAGACTGGGTATGCCCATGCATTTATGTAACAAGACTGGAGGACGCTAGATCGAAGACACTATCCCTGAGATGGGTATTGACTTAGATTGACCCTTGGCTCCCACAAGGCTCGTGGGAGTCATCATAGGATTAGGCCATGCTATCTCACATTTACATTTACGCTTTATATCTTGCATGTGATGCTTATTTTATGTCTTATGGGGCTTGAATTTTTATACGTCACATTAAATCGTTTTAATTAAGTCTTAAAATGCCTACCATAAGCACTCCTTAAGCTTGGATCATCATTTTGTCTGCTTGCCAAAGCAACAGATAAGTGGTTATCTTAGCAAAAAGAGATAAGAAAATAGTGATTTCCACATGGTTCGACTTAACTAGGCTACCAAAATAATTTTGAGCCTAGGGCATAAAATGGGAAATAGCCGGGACATATAGATGTCATTCCCATGAGTTGAGTTTACTTTAATTATGGGTGTAAAGCCAAAGCTTACTTATAACTATCGTAAAATGTTTTTCCCACTATTTATCAAGTGTTGAAATTGTGGAAATATTTTTGCTCAAAACTAATGACTTTGCAAATAATTTAATGTAGATAATGGCAACCAATACTTCACACAATTCATTGCGATCCGTTCTTGAAAAAGAAAAACTAAGTGGGACCAATTTCCTTGATTGTGCTCGCAACTTAAGGATTGTCCTTAAGAAGGAAAGAAGGCTATACGTTCTTGATACGAATATTCCTGAACAGCCTGCAAACAACACCCCTAGAGTGAAAAAAAATGCTTGGAAGAAGCATGGTGATGACTCTATCGATGTGACTTGTCTGATGTTAGTCACAATGAGCACTGACCTTCAAAAACAGTTTGAAGGGGTTGAGGCTTTCCAGATGATTGGCCAGCTCAAGGAAATGTTCCAAGAGCAAGCCTGTCAAGAAAGATTCCTCACCACTAAGGCGTTGAATAGTTGCAAGATGGCCCCTAGCACCTTTGTAAGTGCACACGTTCTCAAGATGAAGGGCTATCTTGACCAACTTGAGAAACTTTGGGCTCCCGTAGGTCATGACATGGCCACAGATATGATCTTGGGCTCACTCCCACCGGAGTATGACCAATTTGTGATGAACTTCAACATGCATGCCATGGAGAAGTGCATACATGAGATACACGGGATGCTTAAGAAGGCTGAACTGAACATTAAGAAGACCCCTGAAGTCTTAATGGTTCAAAAAGGGAATTTTAAGAACAAAGGAAAGGGTAAGCCCATGGCCAAGAAGGGTAAAGACAATAACAAGCCCAAGCTCAAACCTAAGGCCAAGGCACCAAAGGAAGGGGTTTGCTTCCATTGCAATGAACCAGGTCATTGGAAAAGGAACTACAAGCTCTACTTGGAAGAGAAGAAAAAGGGGAAAGCCAGTTTGACTGTCTCTCCAGGTATTTATGTTATTGAAATTAACATGTCTACTCCTACTTCATGGGTATTAGATACCGGTTGTGGATCTCACATTTGTGCAAATGTGCAGGGATTCAAAAGGAGTAGATCACTAGCAAAAGGAGAAGTGGACCTGAGAGTAGCAAATGGAGCAAAAGTTGTTGTTGTAGCTACAGAGACATTTAATTTAGTTTTGCCAAGTGGCCTTATTATAAAACTGAATAATTGTCTTTATGTTTCAACTTTGAGTAGGAATATTATTTCAGTTTCTTGTTTGGATATTGATGGTATTGAAATTAATATTATGAATAAAATTTGCACCATTCATAAAGATCGTATCTTCTATGGAGATGCCTCTTTGATGAATGGGCTTTAAATTCTTAATCTCGATGAATCCATTAAAAGGCCCATCTATAACATTAATATCAAGAGGTTTAAATCAAATGACTTAAACCAAACCTACTTTTGGCACTGTCGTTTGGGCCACATCAACGAGAAACATATATAAAAACTTCATAAAGATGGAATTTTGACATCATTTGACTTAGAGTCTTATGAGACATGTGACTTTTGCTTGCTAGGCAAAATGACTAAAGCTCCCTTTACTGGACAAAGTGTGATACGGTACCAACCTTGGGGCTGCCCAACTCAAAGGAACGTGTGTTACGATACAAAGAGGACTCTAAATTACATCTAGGAATGATGCCCAAGTCAACCTCTTAGTATCCCAAGTGTACAAGGAATGGACAGCTTTGCTACTGTTTGGAAGAATGATCATATCTTTCGATATACTTATCCAATGGAGCTGATTCCAATTGCATATTAAAGATAAGAGGCAGATCCTACAACTTTCATGAAGATCACAAGATCAGATTCTGCCTTCTTGATATCCCATATTGTCGTGCAAGTTGGCCCAACAAGCTGTCCAGAATGGGGACGAATTATAAAGGGCATTTTAGTCTTTTTATGTACAATTAAAGTCTATACTAGACTTTAATTATTTTCAGCATATTTAATTACTATAATTTCGTGTATAGCAAGTAGTTGCTATAATAAAGGACATGTTGTCCATGTGTTAGTTAGTTGGTTACTAAGAGTCCTAATGCAACTAGGACTCTTCATTATTTTGGTAGTTATTTATGTTTATGCCGCCAAGATAATAGGCACATGTCCCTATTATCTTGTTTAGGTAGTTACTTGATAGCAAGTTGTTATTCAAGAGTCCTAATTCTTTAAGGACTCTTATTTCCCTTTTCCTAGTTTGAGTTGGAACCGAATTACCCTCTACTTAAAGGGAATTTCGGCCACCTCTTTTAGTTAGACTTGATATATTGATATTTTGATTAAGGTTAATCCTTTGATACTTGTTTATGACTTCCGGTTGAAGTTCATATTTCTTTAAGTTACTGTATCAACTAGTTGGTTTATCTAGTTGTGGTGTTTCAACCTCCATTGATACTTAGCCTTTCCGGGACTGTGTTAAGTGTATTCCCCAATAAACTATTCGAGATAGAGAAAGATCTGCTAATTAAGCCGAGTCTTGATATAACCCATCAAGATTTCGCATCAAAGTGAGAGAGCTTCTGATTTGTTGGGCCTCATACATACAGATATATGTGGACCAATAAACACAAGTGCTAGATGAGGGTTTCAGTACTTCATCACATTCACAGATGATTTCAGTAGATATGGTTTCGTCTATCTAATTAAACATAAATCAGAATCTTTTGGAAGATTCAAAGATTTTCAAAATGAAGTACAAAATTAACTTGGTAAAAGTATTAAGAAACTTCGATCAGATCGAGGTGGCAAATACCTTAACCAAGAGTTTGGCGAACATCTTAGGGGTTGTGGAATTGTTTCACAATTAACTCCTCCTAGCACACCGCAATGGATTGGTGTATCAAAACGGAGGAATCACACCTTACTAGATATGGTTCGATCTATGATGAGTCAAACAAGTTTTCCAATTTCCTTTTGGGGCTACGCCCTAGAAACTGTTGCATTTATATTGAATAAAGTTCCTTCTAAAGCTGTTCAGAAAACTCCATATGAGATATGGATTAGGAAACGACCTAGTTTGTCATTTCTCAAAATTTGGGGATGCGAGGCGTATGTAAAACGCTTGTTATCTGATAAACTCGCCCCCAAATCTGACAAGTGTTTGTTTGTGGGATATCCTAAAGAAACTAAAGGATATTACTTCTATCTTCCATCAGAGAACAAAGTGTTTGTTGCTCGAAATGGTTTATTCCTTGAAAGGGATTTTGTTTCCCAAAAGGATAGTGGGAGTAAGATCCATCTTGAGGGAATTCAAGATCCCCAAACAACACCCGAACCAACTTTGGAACTTCAAACAAGCTCACGTGCTGATACTTTGCTTCAATCTTTGACACAAGGCCCAAGGAGGTCAAGTCGGGTACATCAACAGCCTGAGAGATGTGGATTTCTTATGACTGATGATCATCATATTGAACTGATTGATCAAGATGAACCCACTACCTACAAAGAGGCAATTCGTAGTTCTTTGTCAGATAAGTGGCCAGAAGCAATGAAGTCTGAGATGCAATCCATGTACGATAACCAAGTGTGGACTTTGGTTGACCAACCCGAAGGGTGTAAGGTCATTGATAACAAATGGTGTTTCAAAAAGAAAACCGACATGGATGGTAATGTACACATTTTTAAATCTCGACTGGTAGTTAAAGGTTATAGACAAGTTCATGGTATTGACTATGATGAAACCTTTTCTCCTGTTGTTATGATAAAGTCTATTAGGATTTTACTTGCCTTAGCCGCATATTATGACTATGAGATATGGAAAATGGACGTTAAGACTGCGTTTCTTAATGGAACCCTTCTCGAGGATGTATATATGACACAACCTGAGGGGTTTGTTGATCTATCAAATCCTAGCAAAGTGTGTAAGCTTCAAAAGTCCATTTATGGATTGAAGCAAGCATCTTGAAGCTGGAATCGTTGCTTTGATGAAGCTATTAAAGAATTTGGTTTCATCAAAAGCGAAGACAAGCCTTGTGTTTATAAGAAAGTAACTAATAATGCAGTAGTGTTCCTTGTGCTTTATGTGAATGACATCCCCATATTACAAAGCGTAAAAGCTTGGTTGGGGAAGTGCTTTTCCATGAAAGACTTAGGCGAGGCTACATACATTTTGGGTATAAGAATCTATAGAGATAGATCTAACAAAATGATTGGCCTAAGCCAAAGTGGATACATTGACAAAGTACTGAAACATTTCAGTTTGCAAGAGCCCAAAAAGGGATTCTTGCCCATGTCACATGGCATTAAACTCAGCAGAACTCAAGGACCTTCCACAAAGGAGGACCAAGAGCGCATGAGTAAGATCCCATAGGCTTCAGCCATCGGGTCTATTATGTATGACATGATATACACTCGCCCGGATGTCTCATTCGCGTTAAGTATGACTAGCAGATATCAATCTGACCCTGGAGAGTCACATTGAACTGCAGTCAAGAGCATTCTTAAGTACTTGAGAAAGACTAAAGATAACTGAGGTAGTAAATTGAATAATACGTTTTGGGTGTTCTTTGGTGCTTTTAGAAGCTAACTGAAAGGGCTAAGCGTGAGAAGTGACGGGGATGCATTTCGAGTTTTCAGTAGACGGGAATTTACATTTGAAGTTGCTGAACATTTCTGGAATTTCTGCACTTATACTTGCTTGCTTGTAATTTCGTGTAAGACTCTTTACCCTTGTAATTTTGGTACTAAAATTCATGAAATGTCTAATTAATAGTTATGTAAATTGTGTTGGAAGGATTTAACAAAATGACTTACTGCACTGGATGAAATGTCGGATTATTCATTGTTGTGTGTGAAACAAAAAAATTGTAATCCCCAAAACACAACGGAAATAAAAGCGCGGGATTACGTTCCTATAGAGGATCTATTCATGAGAAAGAACCAGAATCCTATATTAGGAATTATTCCTTTCTGTCAATCTAATCGACGATGCCCGGATTATGCTACTAGGAATCACCAACAGCAGCCTTCTGACTTCTGTCTCTATTGTTATCCACACACCAACCACTGAGCTTGTTACTGTGTGTTTCAGGTGCTAGTCTAATAACTACGAAGATTGAAAACACTTTTCCCGGAATCCACAAAGTATAGGCTACTTAGGAAAACCGGAAATCTAAGAGACAAGAAAATAAAATTTTCTTCTCTTGATTGTTCTTGAGAGTGTGTAAATTGAAGAAGAAAAATCTGGATTTAGGCTAGAGTAGAGTGAAAATGAGAGTATTTTCAATCTTGTGAGAGTTAGAATGAAAACCAATTTTCATCTAATGTGGTGTAAGTGGAATTACCCACTCTCCCCTTATTTCTTTTTCACTACTCCCTTACACACACACCCCCCTCACACATAGAGATGTGCCAGTTTTGACCAAGTCCAAGTGGTCCAGTCGACCGGAGAAATGGTTCTCGGTCGACCGGAGTGACAATAAGTTCGGTCGACCCGAGACAACTCCCGGTCGACCGGGTCTTTTGCCTAATCCAATTATGCACCTATATCAAATTTAAACTCCAACAAGACAATCCAGTTGATTATAGTGTGCGACCCTTTATGTATTTGCTATGTTGGCCGTGACAATAATTGTTAACAGTAATGAGAGGTGTCTAGCAACACATCATTATTTCCAATTCACAAATAGTCCCGGTGATTCAAGTAACCACGAATATGATCTCCCACTTACACTAAAGAACTATCTCTTAGACCACTTCTCTTGGTATCTAATACCCATGTTACAAGTATTATGATGTTGCTGCCATGTCAGCGGCTTCGTCAGTGGGTGGCCGTGTTACCGTCCGTATGAACTTTCCAAATCTTCACATCTCATCTATCAATGATCTCTCAGATTAGTTGATACCGCCTCAATATATGTTTGGACCTTTGGTGAGACCGCGGTTCCTTTGATATATGTCTCCATTCACAATGGAGAACAATCGCATTCGACATTCGAAATGCTAGTTATACCACATAAAGTTCATCAAATGAACTTTCTGATGCAAATCTCCTAAGCAATATCTAATTCAGCTATATACTAGGCTTTGGTTGTAGTTTAGACAAGACACATATCCTGATTGCGATCTCAAGTCGTCTCTATCGATCTGGAAACTAGCATCAGTGTAATCACTTACAATGAGCTCTTCTTCCCCACCATAGATTAAGAACGTGTCCTTAGTCCTTCGTAAGTATTTTAGGATGTTTTTTACGGTTGTCCAGTGACGTTCACCATATGTAGAGAGGTATCTGCTCGTTATACTAAAAGCATAAAAGACATCTGGGCGAGTACACAACATGGCATACATGATAGATCCAATTGTCAAAGCATATGGAATCTCACTCGTGCTTTCTTTCTCATTCAGTGTCTTAGCACACTGTTGTCTTGAAAGAAATGTATTAAGTGCTATAGGACAAAGGCCCTTTTTGGACTCTTGCATGCTAAACCGATTTAGCACTTTGTCTATATAAGTAGACTTAGGCGCCAATAAGTCTACGTGATCTATCTCTATAGATCATTACTCCTAAGATGAAGCTTGTTTCACCTAAGTCCTTCATAGAGAAAGATTGCCCTAACCAGACCTTTACAGATTCCAATGTTGGAAAGTCATTCCCTATGAGTAGTATGTCATCTACATACAAAACAGGAATACCACCAAGTTTCCACTAAACTTCTAATAAACACAAGGTTCATCAACATTCTTGATAAAACTGAACTAGCGCATAACTTCGTCAAAACGTCGATTCCAAATTATAGAAGCGTGTTTGTAGGTTGTATGTTCATCGTGATCAATAAACATAACATCGCCATGTTCTGTTACGTAAAATCCAAATTTTTCGGGTGATCTATGAACTCTAATAGACTTACGCAATTCTTGTGTTTCTAGAAATGGCTCCACAACAGCTTGTATAGCTTGTTCCAATTCCACCAATTGGTCACTTGTGCCTGGAATTTCACCAAGTTCACTTAGAATTTCACCAAGATATGGAACTTCATTAAGTTCCATGTGGCTCCCACTTATTTTCCCAGAAAGAAACTGTTTCTCCAGAAAAACTCCTTTTTTTTCAACAAACACTTTGTTCTCATCAGGAATGTAGAAGTAGTATCCTTTAGTTTCCTTAGGATACCCCACAAAAATGCACTTGACCGACTATGGGATGAGCTTTTCCAAAGCTGGACGTTTCACAAACGCCTCACAACCCCAAATCTTTAAGAAAAACATACTAGGACGCTTCCCAGTCCATATCTGATATGGTATCATTTTAACAGATGGAATTCTGTTTAGTGTTAAAGTTGATGCTTCTAAAACATGTCCCCAAAAGGAGATTAGAAGGCTCGCGTGACTCATCATTGATCGAACAATATCTAACAGAGTTCAGAGGTCCATGTCACTAACATAAGACTAGACACATCTAATGCGTCATCTAAGTGCTTACGATAAACATTTCTTTCAGTGGTCGTAGCCCCTGCGACTGGTGGATCAGGAATTTGTTCCTAGAGAACATACAACTTTTTCTCGTGCTTGAGAATGATTCTCAAGTTCCTATACCAATCGAGGAAGTTTCCTCCCTCAAGTTTGTCCTTCTCTAGGACGGATCGCAATGATAGTGAGTTTAATGCAACGATTGCATTTGCCATTTTATGAGAAGAATTTACAAAGTTTTAGTTGTCATATTTTAAAATCATTAAAAGGACTTTATTTAATTATTCTCCCACTATTTTCTTCAAATGAATAACCCTCTAATATTCATTCAGAAAGTTCAAAACTTTCTAGTAGGACAAAGATCCATATATCACCAATCTTGAGGCAGCTTTGGCAACAAAAGCTCGAGAAATGGCTGTTTAGGTAAGCAACGTTTGCTAATCACATTAATTATGTGACTCTCGGTTGGTTAAGTAGGTAACACTTACCCTAAGTACATAAATGCACATCTTAACCCTTTGCCTCTCGACCCAATACCGAGGCAGTTTTGGCTACAAAGCTTGGTATTGGAAATCCGATTAAGTATGACCCATGATTGCGTCATCGGATACCACTAACTTATCATTCGCGCCTCACCAGGATAGACAGGCGCTCATTCCATTTGGAAGTTCACAATACTGTCGATCTTGGACTTGACGAGGAACAATCATGGAAGGCAATAAACTTAATATTTAAAAATTTGAGGGGTTTTAAAATTTGTCTCACCAAACGGTGTATAATCTAATTATACGTTTGAATATGCATCTCATGCTAAAATAATACTGTAAGCATGCACCAGGCATCTCATGCAAAATACGTAAAACAGATAATAAATCGTGACATAGTAATAGCCCCTATGCGGATTTTCCGAGCCAACAGAAAATCCTAGGTCAATCTAAAGGTGGAAAAGCAATAAATCTTATATATTGTCTTCCGCCTCCTTGTGGTTTCCTCCACCAGATGGACGCCTTTCTTCATTACTTGTTACATATGTAAAACATAAAATCATATTCTATACTTTTACATAATTGAAAGAATTCTCGAGTTACATTCGAGATTAAAATTTTATAACAAGAAATAATAGATAAGGTACGACACGCAAGCCGTATTATAATAATAAAAAAACACTGGTCAAAGGCTATTACTATGCACCATGCTCAAAACAAACACAAAATCATGCTAAGAGCGCAAATATACACTGCCAGCCCCTTTCCGGTCGACCCAGGTCATACTCCCATAGACCGATATAAGGCAGTAACCAAAACAGTGTAAAAAAGTAGGCCACCTCGGTCGACCAAGAACATTTTGGATCGACCGGCCTGAAAACAGACTAGCCTCGGTCGGCCATGATTACTCACCGGTTGGCCGGAATTAAGGCAGTAGAAAAATTATATTTTCTAACTCATGTTCGGTCTGTCGTGAACCTCTTCCGGCCGGCCGCATATATGTCAGAAAATAGAAAACAACCAAAAACATGAATTTTACAATTCGTTCAACACTTAAACGACTTCCCAGTGCTTGGAAAAAAAAGTAAAGCTTCCTATGACATGCATTATCAACTATTAAAACAGCAAGATAACACATAATCAAGATTATTGGGTTCTCGTGATAGTCTCTGATACCACTGAAAGGAAAAATTCGTAATCCCCAAAACATAGCAGAAATAAAAGCGCGGGATTACGTTCCCATAGAGTATCTATTCACGAGAAAGAACCAGAATCATGTGTTAGGAATTATACCTTTCTGTCGATATAATCGACGATGCCCGGATTATGCTACTAGGAATCACCAACAGCAGCCTTCTGACTCCTATCTATATTGGTATCTACACACCAACCTTTGAGCATGTTACTCCGTGTTTTAGATGCTAGTCTAATAATTACGAAAGTTGAAAACACTTTTCCCGGAATCCACAAAATATATGCTACTTAGGAAAACCGGAAATGTAAGAGACAAGAAAATCAAATTTTCTTCTCTTGATTGTTCTTGAGAGTGTGTAAAATGAAGAAGAAAAATCTCAAATTTTACTTCTTGGATTTCGGCTAGAGTAGAGAGAGAAAGAGAGAATTTTCAATCTTGTGAGAGTTAGAATGAAACCCAATTTTCATATAATGTGTAAGTGGAATTATTTCTCTCTCACTACTTCTTTACACACACACTCCCTCACACATCTAGATGTGCCGATTTTTACCAAGTCCAACTGGTCCGGTCTACCGGAGAAATGGTTCTCGACCGACCGGAGTGACAATAAGTACGGTCGACCCAAGACAGCTCTCGGTCGACCAAGTCTTTTGCCCAATCCAATTGAGCACCTATATCAAATGTAAACTCCAACAGCGTGTTGAAGGATTGAATCTAATTGCGTATGTTATATGCATTATCTATCTTGTTATCATTGATGTTGAGTATTTACTGATTTTGGAGTCTTAAATGTTATGTGTTCTATGGAGTCGTCACCGGTTTTGAACTCTTGTTTAGGATCGACCCCATTGCAGGATTCATTCAATTGCATGTGTGTGTTGTCGTTGAACCCCGAGAGTTCTCGATATGTGTAAATCTGTGAGCCTGCTTCTAATTGAGATTATAAATTAGGGACTGCAAACGGGTTGTTGTGGAGTCCACAATGGTGGGCAATGACACAATATGAATGATTCCTTAAACTTTGAGCCCTTCGTTCAGGGGATTATACTAGACCCATGTATTGCATATTTTAAAGTATTCCCTTCTAGACTTAAAGTTGGGGGACTGTTGTAGATTATTGCTTTAGAGTTGTGAATAAACAATTGAGCTCAGCCGTGTAAATTGTTGAGGCATAGCATGATTTATATTCGAAGAGTCCAATGATGTGTATGTCCGTTTGTTGGTATGAATAACGCATTGTTTTTGTGTCTCATTATGGTGTATAGATGTTGGATTTTGACGAGTATAGTTTATAGCTTACTTGTTTATGTTTTTGTATGGCTGTCATATATGAATTTGTTTCTAAAACGAGGCTTTTGGGAATGGGAAAGTTTAAATGCAGAAATGGATACTTTACATGTGATTTTGTACATTAAAAATGGAATTTTGCAGGTCGCAGATGAAGGGATCGTCCTCTCCTTTGTCCGCACAAAGTACTGAGGCTACTGTCCACCTATGGACGAATGGTTCGTTCTTGGCTTCGTCCGCGGGGCTGTGGGGTCAACCAATGCGGATGATGCACATTGTCCAGGGTTTTGGTATCATCCGCAATCTTCGTCCGCACCCTCTGTTGACCAGTTTTACCTTGGTTCCTTCTTGTCTTTTCTAAAGTTTATCTGATGAGGTTTGATGTGTAAAATGTGGTGTACGGAGGAACCTAAACTTGCATGTTTTCGCTCTACTTTGGGAAGTCTGGAAAATGTATTTGTGTGACATTTGGTGCTTCATCCCAAGGGTGTTGATGCTTACTAGGCGTCATAGCTCATGTCTTTACTTTCATTTACTTGCAGATGATGATGCGACTGAAGATGGTGATTACGTTGAGCCTTGGGAAGGGGATTACGATGAGTGCTCAAAATCACATATTATGATCTTTGAAGATAAGTACAATGAAAAACATCTAAGATGGTCATATTGTTAAGGCCTTTTAGATAATGCCCAACTAGTTTTAAAACAACGTAAAGCATGTAGAAACAACAACAACAATGGATTATTGCAAGCATCAAGAATATGTTGTTAGAGGAATAACCGGGTCTAAACAGGTTATGCAGCAGAAATAAAACGACCCGCCTCTAATAGGATCTTTCACGAGTAAGAACCTTAGACTATGGGTTTCAGTTGTCACGAACGGAACACCACCAACGCAGGCTCCGCCTCTCCCAATATCTACTCGATCTTCCGGGGATGGTCCTCTACCGCTTAGTGCTAGCCAACGCCTCGTAGAAGTTTTGAAGACACTCTTCAAGATGGAGTATATATATATGGTGGATATAGGACCTTTCGAAGAACAAGAAACAATTTTCTTACTTCTTTTCTATTAGCCAAAGCTTGAAAACAAGTATATAGAAAAGCTGTCTTTTCTTTCTATTCAATCTCTATTGAATGCTCTCTATTTTTCTCTCTATTCTTAGCTTTCAAAAGCTGGAGAATAATGACTTAGAATGCTAGGAAAAATTAGCATTTTTCTTAGTCATTCAAGGGATAGTGGGGAGAGAGAAAGGGGAAAGTAGGAGATCATGGAGGAAACCACTCCTCCACATTCTCCACCACTTCAGCTTCCTTCTCAGAGATAATAGATGAAAATATATCCCATTTTTCCAGCCATAAGGTCGGTCCAAATGGGTTGGTCGGCCCAATCATATTGGTCGGCCCAACTCGATTAAGGGCCCAATCCAATCCCGGCCCGAAGCCCGTCCCGCCCCAACCGAATTGGAGCACCTTAGATTAAAAGTACTCCAACAAGCCCAATCCAGATGATCTATGAGTGCGACCCAGGAGGTATCTATGATGTTGGTCGTGACATCATATGTCACAAGTAATGAGAGCTATTTAGCAACGCATCATTACCCCCAATTCATAAATATGTGGTGACTATCATAATCACATCATTTGACATTTGTATTTAAATCCTTTTGTCCTTGATATCTAGATTGAACACAAGTCATGGAAAAAGTCACACTTGTATTGTCCAATCTTTTAGTTTCTTGATTCGCGAGTAGACTAATCAAATGACATCAATATCATATACTGATTCATTTGTTCATGGCCATGAATTAGTCGGACTCCATCAAAGGGGCCCAAGATATCGCTCCTGCTATATAGGAGGGACAAATCCTTTATGCATCCCATTCATCCTGAACAAGATTCGTGATATACCCAATAAATGCCTTTATTGCTCACCCTGTTACGGATAGCGTTTAACATTATCAAAGCATAACACTAGCCATGCAAGAACTCTTGTGAGACCTCAAGTCGAAGGATTCTTATATACAACCCATTCAAAAATTGAGAAACATCGTTGACTATTATATAACAACCCATGGTGTGTTTCTCATGTCGGGTCTGTCCAGTATAATGATTCTCTAATCATATATACCAATGTGACGATCCGATATCTTATATCAATCACTGCACGTACTAATCTTACGCATTATTATTGTCCTCGAAGATTCCATAATAATGTTCGACTAGGGACGCTTTTGTAATCATAACAATTATTAATACTATTCTAAGGACATATTATTTTATTATGTTTTTTAAGAACGCAGAAACATAAAAAATAATACTCGAATTTATGCCTTTTTATTCATCAAAATGAAAATTACATAAATACGATACAATAATCTCCCACTTGCACTAAAGACCCAAAATCATCTACCGATTGGTCTTTAAGGGCATACTAATGATCTGTCTCTAAAGATCGACCCTCCGGATATCGGATACCCATGGAGCTAGTGTGACGATCATGCTCGCTGCTGCGACAGTGGCTTCGTCGGTGGATCGGCGACATTGTCTGCCGAATCTACTCTACATATATGCACATCACCTCTTTCTATAATCTCGCGGATTAGGTGAAAACGTCGTAGTACATGTTTGGACCTTTGGTGAGATCTAGGTTACCTAGATTGTGAAATAGCCCCATTGTTGTCACAATAGAGGTCTATCGGGTTCGCAATACTAGGAACCACATCGAGGTCGGAAAATAAATTTCCTTATCCAAACCGCTCCCTTAGCTGCTTCACAAGCTCGCTATGTACTCGACCTCTGTCGTAGAATCTGCGATGGTCGATTGCTTTGAATCGCGCCACCACAAGCACCTCCATTCAAGTTAAACACATATCCCGATTGCGATCGGAAATCATCTCTATCGGTTTGGAAACTAGCATCGGTGTAACCACTTACAACGAGCTCATCCGCCCTCCATAAATCAAGAATGTATCCTTAGTCCTTCGCAAGTACTTGAGGATATTCTTGACCGAGATCCAGTGACGTTCACCGTAATTAGATCGGGTATCCGCTCGTAAGGCTTAAGGCAAACGAGACATCCAGGGCGAGTACATAACATGGCGTACATGATGGATCCTATGGCGTAAGCATAAGGGATCTCTTTCATGCGTTCTAATTCGGCAGGGCGTTTTAGAACACTCGTTTGTTCGACGAACAGTACTCATGTGCCATAGGACAAAGGCCCTTCTTAGACTCTTGCATGCTAAACCGCTTTAGCACCTTGTCTATATATGTACTCGACTTAGGCCAATGAGTCTCCCGGATCTATCTCTATAGATCTTGACTCCCGTAATATAGTCGGCATCGCCTAAGTCTTTCATAGAGAAACACGTACTCAACCAAGCCTTGACGGACTTTAAGGTTGGTATGTCGTTTCCAATGAGTAGTATGTCATCTACATACAAAACCCGGAATACGATTGAGCTCCCACTAACCTTCTTGTAAACACAAGGCTCATTCTCATTTCTAATGAAGCCAAACTCACGGACGGCATCATTAAAAGCGGATGTTCCAGCTTCGAGAAGCCTCGCTTGAGTCCATAAATGGATCTCCCGAAGCTTACATACTTTTCCAACATTCTCTAGTGTGACAAAACCTTCGGTCGTGTCATATACACATCATCTTCAAGTTTTCCATTAAGGAAAGCGGTTTTGACATCCATTTGCCGATTTCATAGTCATAGTAAGTCGCAATAGCAAGCAAAATCCGAATGGATTTGAACATAACTACTGGGGGAAAAGGTCTCGTCATAGTCAATACCATGAACTTGTTTGAAACCTTTCGCGACCGGTGCCGCCTCATGACGTTTGTACATTCCCTTCCATGTCGGCTTTTAATCTTAAAAACCCATTTGCACCCTATGGGAGTTACCCCTTCAGGGTGGATCAACCAAGATCCGGACTTGGTTTGTGTACATGGAGTCCATTTCGAAATCTCGCGGCCTCAAGCCATTTCTCGAAAATCAGGGCTATTAATTGCTCGTTTGTAGGTTGAAGGTTCATCGTGATCCACAAACATAACATCACCATGTTCCGTTATGAAAAAAACCCCAAATTTTTACGGAGGTGGGACGACGAACTCTACCGGACTCTACGCAATTTTTGTGTTTCTTGAATCAGTGCTGTGCTGCACAATCTGTTTGTGGCACCTGCTGCACAACAACTTGTGGAGTCTGTTCAATTTCCATCTTATCATTAGTGCTAGTTTGTCTGGAACTTCAGTAAGTTCTACGCTACTCCCACTCGTGTTTGTAGAAACAAATTATTTTTCTAGAAAGACTCCCGGGCGAGCAACAAACACTTTGTTTTCGTTAGGGATATAAAAGTAGTATCCTTTAGTTTCCTTAGGATAACCAACAAATATGCACTTTTCAGATTTTGGAGCTAGCTTATCAGAAGTTGAGCATTTTACAAAAGCTTCACAGCCCCAAATCTTGAGGAAAGACAAACTGGGACGCTTCCCAGTCCATAATTCGTATGACGTCTTTGCAACTGATTTAGATGGAACGCGATTAAGTGTTAAAGCTGCTGTCTCTAGTGCGTGTCCCCAAAAAGAATTGGGTAGGCTCGTGTGACTCATCATAGAACGAACCATATCTAATAAGGTTATGTTCCTCCTTTCAGATACACCATTCCATTGTGGAGTAGCTGGAGGAGAAAGTTGTGAAACGATTCCACGATCCTTTAGATAGTCACAGAATTCTTGACTCAAGTATTCTCCTCCTCGATCAGATCGAAGAACCTTAATACTCTTGCCAAGTTGGTTTTCTACTTCTAGTTTAAACTTTTTAAACTTAGCAAATGCTTCAGATTTGTGTTTCATCAAGAACACATATCCAAACCTACTGAAGTCATCAGTAAAGGTAATGAAGTAGAGGTAACCACCCCTTGCATGTATATTACAAGGGCCACATACATCACTATGTATTAGTCCTAATAAAGCATCGGCTCTCTCACCTAGCTTAGTGAAAGGTGATGCTGTCATCTTACCCAACAAACAAGATTCGCATCGATCATAAAACATGAAGTCAAATGATTCCAACAACCCATCTTTATGGAGCTTGGATATGCGGTCTTCGTTTATGTGGCCTAAGCGACAATGCCAGAGGTATGTGGATTAGAATCATTAGTCTTAATCCTGTTTGTATTTATATTTAAAATTGGAATATCAAGGTCTAAAATATATAGACCATTAATCAAAGAGGCGCTTGCATAAAAATTATTATCCAAAAATAACAACAATCGTTGGTTTTTGATTGAAATCTCAAAACCTTTCTTGTCCAAACAAGAAATTGAAATAATATTCTTAGTTAAACTTGGTACATAGAAACAGTTTTCTAAACCCAAAACAAGCCCTGTAGGCAAAGTAAAAGTACAAGTCCCTACAGCTAGGGCTGCAACACGTGCTCCGTTGCCAACTCGTAGTTCCACTTCACCCTTTGCCAACTCTCTACTCCTTTGCAGTCCCAGCACATTAGTACAAATGTGAGAACCACATCCGGTATCAAGTACCCAAGAAGTATTTGTATTTAAATTGATATCAATCACATTAATATCAACAACAAAAATACCTGAGCCCAAAGCAACATTTGCTTTCTCCTTTTCCAGCCTTTTTCCTGCAATATAGCTTTTGCAATTCCTTTTCCAGTGACCCTTTTCACCACAGTGATGACAGATAGAGTCCTTCGCTACACCACCCTTAGATTTCAGTGCATTGCTGAAAGTGGTTTGCTTGCCATTGGGCTTACCTTTCGGTTTGCCTTTGGATTTCACAAAACCTTTGCCTTTGCCCTTTTGCACCATTAGTATGGTGATGGGCTTGGACTTGCCTATTTCCTTCTCGGCAGTCCTCAGCATGTTCAACAACTCAGGCAATGGGTTGTCAATTTCATTCATGTGATAATTCAGAATGAACTGACTGAATGACTCGAGCAACGATTTCAAGATCAAATCGATCGACGACTCTTGCCCCCCAAAGGAAATCCCGAGCTTTTTCAAGGTTCGAACATAACCTATCATCTTAAGAAACGTGAGTTCCTACCGGCATTCCTTCGGACATTTTGCATTGAAAAAGAGATTTCGATACGTCGAATCTCTCCTGGCGTGCTTGTCCCTGATATAGTTGCTTCAGGTGAGCCAGCATCTCATAAGCCCCCTTGTCCTCATGTTGCTTCAAGCTCCAGAATTCATGGTGACAAGCATGAGGCTAGACACATCTAAAGCATCACTACAATGCTTCCGATAAGCACTTCTTTCAACGGTCGAAGCGCGAGCCTCCAGTGTATCGAGAATAGGTCGTTTCTAGAACATACAGACTTTCTTTCATGCTTGAGAACGATTCTCAAGTTCTCGAACCAGTCGAGGAAGTTAACTCCCTCTAATTTGTCCTTCTCAAGGACAGAACACAGTGATAGTGTTTGGTTTGAATTTGCCATTTTTCTACAACAAAATACATATGCAAAGTAAGTATCGATAAAGTCATTATTAGGTCTTTTATCTTTTTAATGATTTCTCCCACTATTTTCTTCGAGTGAATAACCCTCATTATCAACTCGTAAAGTTCGTTAACTTTCTAGCAGGCCAAGATCCATATTTCACCTCGTTCTGAGTCAGCTTTGGCTGATCACCCAAAACTTAGTTATTTAGGTAGGCAACGTTTGCCAATTACATCAAATTATGTAATTATTGGTTAGTTGAGTGAATAACATTTATTTAAGCGTACCATTATACACTTTTCTCAACTCTTTTTGCCTCTAGATCCTCAATCCATTTTATTGAGATAATCCAGTGAACTAGGACCCTAAATTTTTGCCGGCGGATATCACAAATTATCCTTCGCGCCTCACCCGGATAGACACGTATGTACAGCTTTGGCATGTCCCATACTAATGTCGATCTAGGCCTTGACGAGGGTCAAACTTAGGAAGGCACTAATTAATATTTAATTAAAGGGTTTTGTTTTTAACAATCTCACCAGAAAAGCATAAATAAAACAGTTTATGCTTATATACATATGCATCCAATACATAAAAAGTAAAAATGCAATAGTAATCGCCATATCCTATTCGGTTTTTCCAAGCCAATGGAAAAACTGTGAAGTCAATCTAAGGGTGTGAAAAGAAAAATTCTATTTTACACCGTCTTGACCTTCAGGTGGTTGTCTCCAAATCATCATCACACCTGTACCTTCTCCTAATCTAGAAATACATAATTCTAAGGAAACCTCGAGTTACATTCGAGGGGATTTGATGAGAAGAGAATTACAACTTTTGATAAAAAGAGATAGACACGATACGCATATCGTATTTATAAAATAAACCAACAGGGTAAAGGCGATTACTATGCATCATGCTCAACTAACATAACAATTTATGAAAAATGAGCAACCAGCAAAATGAACATTTCATATTCTGTTTCAGTTCGGTAGACCGGCCACCTTGCTCGGTCGTCCGAACAAAGTACTGAGAGTACTCGGTTGACCGAACATACATTGCGGTCGACCGAACAGAGTACTGAGAGTACTCGGTTGACCAAAACAGGCATTTCGGTTGACCAAAATTCTCGACTCTCATACATAAAAATGATGCAAAAACATGCCATACATGATATACAACATTTCTAGCAATCCTAAGGCATGCGAAATATAGATTCATAATCCATATTAAAATACTATAGCACATTAAGTCTATAGGGTACTCGTGAGTGGCTCTGATACCACTGTTAGAGGAATAACCGGGTCTAAATAGGTTATGCAGCGGAAATAAAATGACCCGCCTCTAATAGGATCTTTCACGAGTAAGAACCTTAGACTATGGGATAGTATTATACCTTTCGAAGTGCGGAAATCATCTGAAACGGTTTCAGTTGTCACGAACGGAACACCACCAACGCAGGCTCCGCCTCTCCCAATATCCACTCGATCTTCCGGGGATGGTCCTCTACCGCTTGGTGCTAGCCAACGCCTCGTAGAAGTCTTGAAGACACTCTTCAAGATGGAGTATATATATATATGGTGGATATAGGACCTTTCGAAGAACAAGAAACAGTTTTCTTACTTCTTTTCTATTAGCCAAAGCTAGAAAACAAGTATATAGAAAAGCTGTCTTTTCTTTCTATTCAATCTCTATTGAATGCTCTCTATTTTTCTCTCTATTCTTAGCTTTCAAAAGATGGAGAATAATGACTTAGAATGCTAGGAAAAATCAGCATTTTTCTTAGTCATTCAAGGGATAGTGGGGAGAGAGAAAGGGGAAAGTGGGAGATCATGGAGGAAACCACTCCTCCACATTCTCCACCACTTCAACCTCCTTCTAAGAGATAATATATCCCATTTTTCCAGCCATAAGGTCGGTCCAAATGGGTTGGTCGGCCAAACCCGATTAAGGGCCCAATCCAATCCCGGCCCGGCCCGATCGAATTGGCGCACCTTAGATTAAATGTACTCCAACATATGCACACTAAAATCTAAAAATATTCCATAAACCTCAACATAGGTAGCTCAAGGAGGCACACCATACTAGAATGAACTAATCAACCACATGTCATAAGGTATAATCCAAAGAGTGGTTGTTTGCATTCATTAGTATCCAAACAAAAAACTTAGGATAAAGGCATCAAGTAAAGATAAAACTTAGAAATCATAAGATAGCCATAAATCCATAAAAATAAGAGTTTTCCAAAAACACTTTGAGCAACTATATAAATATGATACAGAATAGGATCAAGTTGCTTTAAATAAGGAAAACCTTATGTAAGAAATACACTGATGAGAACTTGGACAAAATTGAGACAGTTTGGTGTAATGGGCATACCTTTCTATCTAGGTATCCAATGGAGCTGATTCAAGTTGCATTTGAAAGCTAAGAGGCATATCTACAACTTTCATGAGACCACAAGATCAAATTATGCTGTTTTGGTGTCCTAAACCGTCACGCAAGTTGCTAAAACAACCTGTCCATATTTTTATGCGAGAATTTAATCCTGTTTTCCAAGTTTAATTAACATTTAATTTTCAGCTTTAATAATTTCGAATTTACAAGCTTAAATAAAGGACATGTGATCCATTAGTTGTTTGGTTTAAGTTAAGTATTTAGTTGGTTAGTTTATAGCAAGTACTAGTTTATGTTAGTTTACTATACCTGTGATTTCTTTAGTTCCTAGTCCAATTAGGACTCTATTTTGTAAGGTTCTAGCCGAAATCCTTCTCTATTTAAAGAGAAATTTCGCCACTTTTAGACAGTTTATATACAATATATTTTTGGAATATAATGTATGGTTTTTACTTTCATGGTTCTTTCGAGAATCAAGGCTTTTCAAAGTGGATTCTTGGATTAGTTTAGTTACTGTATCAACAAATTAGTTCCCTTGTTGTGGTGTTTCATCATCCATTTGAATTCTTCTGTCAGTGTTTCTTGATGCTCATGCTGTCTTGAGGTCTTGTGTGTCGAATTCTCTTAAAGTCCTCTGCTAGTGTTGCTTGGTGCTCATGTTTCCTTGAAGTATATTAGTGAGGCATTCACGTGAACTAAATTTAAGAAGAGAAAGATCCTTTCTTTTACTTTGTGTTGAATCTTGATATAACTCAATTTCTCAAGGTTTTTCATCATATTGGTATTAAAGCTTGACAAATTGAGTTATAACAAGATTCAACACAAAGTAAAAGATAGGATCTTTCTCTTCTTGAATTTAGTTCACGTGAATACCTCACTAATACCTCAAGGCAGCATGAGCACCAAGTAACACTAGCAGAGGACTTTAAGAGAATTTGACACACAAGACCTCAAGACAGCATGAGCATCAAGCAACCTTGGCAGAAGAATTCGAATGGATGATGAAACACCGCTACAAGGGAACTAACTTGTTGATACAGTAACTAAACTAATAAACGAATCCACTTTGAAAAGCCTTGATTCCCGAAAGAACCATGAAAGGTAAAAACCTCACATTATATTCCAAAAATATATTAGATATCAAATTTATCTAAACGTGGCGAAATCTCTTTTTAAATAGAGAAGGATTTCGGCTAGAACCTTAGAAAATAGAGTCCTAATTGGACTAGAAACTAAAGGAATCACAAGTAAAGTAAACTAATATAAACTAGTATTTGCTATAAACTAACTAAATAAGTACTTAACTTAAACTAAATAACTAATGGACCACATGTCCTTTATTTAAGCTTGTAAATTCGAAATTACTAAAGAGAAAATTAAATATTAATCAAACTGGGAAAACAAGATTAAATTCTCGCCTAAAAATCTGGACAGCTTGTTGTAGCAACTTGAGAGACAATTTAGGACACCAAAAAGACAAAATCTGATATTCTATTATCATTAAAGTTGTAGATCTGCCTCTTAGCTTTCCAATGCAACTTGAATCAGCTCAATCGGATACCTAGAACGAACGCTATGCCCATTACACCAAACTGTCCCAATGTTGTCCAAGTCCTCATCATACACACCTTATGTTCTTTGAAAACTCTAAAACCCTTTTAAAAATAACTAAGGTGGTCATTTTGAAAATGAATTTATGATAAACTAAGAAATCAAAACACATAGGCATATCAAAAACATGTTAGCCAAACTCATAAGATAAAAAAAGGATAAGCACATGAGATATGGTAACTCTTGAATCCAAGAAACATAAGTTTTTCATTGCTTTTACCGAATCGAATTTGTATGAGCGGATCCTTCAGGGGAGGACTCATGGGTGTTTGGAACGAGTTTCCGCCCATGAATCCTTTCAGTGGTATCAGAGCCTTGCTCATACGATTCGAATTCGATATTGTTCATCAGACAGTAACACTATCAAGTCCGATTTGATATGTGTATGTTTGAAAACAGAAAAATCGTTTCTTTGATCATGAAAGATGCATAACCTGTTTAAATGTGTTTAAAGAATGTATCTTTTGTTTAATATATGTGATATAGGCATAAACTATTTTCGGTTTCATGATTCTGCATGAAGTGCCTTAGCATGATTCGGTTTGAAATTTAATTCGATTAATTTGCATAAACTGTGAATCTGTAATTAATTAGATTAATTCGGTAATATGCATAAACTGTTTATGATTATGAATCTGTTTATGAATCTGATTATATGCATAAACTGTTTATGAATCGGTTATCAATTTGGTTAATTCGATTAACCAATGCATAATCCGATTATGTAAGTTAGGCAATTGAGGGGTAAATCGGGACAGAAAAACTCATTCGATGAGCTGATGTAGAATCAGAATTTTCTTCCAAGGCGCGCCCCGGACCCGCAGAGGGGCCGCGCCCCTGACCTCGCCCCCCCCCCCCTCCCGCCCGCTAACCGGCTAGCGGGACCACCGCCAGCTCTGCGTAGTGGCAACACATATAAACTTGAATTTATATCCGTAAATTATTTATGTCATGTTTTATGTGATATTAGCATGGTGAATAGCATGGCCTATTATACCTCTTGTTTTACATGTTTGGGTTGTAATTTTATAATACGACCTGCGAGTCGTTTTTCTTTATGAATGTAAAATTGCAACTGCTTTCTTAGATTAGTCATTGAAGGCTAGGTATGCCCAAGCAATTATGTAACAAGACTGGAGGCTGCTGGATCGAAGACATTATCCATGAGATGGATTTTGATCTAGATTGACCCTTGACTCCCACAAGTGATACGGGATTATACCAAGGGCAGCCCTACTCCAAAGATCCCCTAAAGAACATTCAAGGACCAATTACAAGATCAAGGGCAAAGATGACAATGGACAAAGTATCATCATTGATCCGAAGTATCAAAACTAAAGAGGAAGCTAATCTTCACCTAGAGGAAGACATTCAATTCACCCTCTTGAGTTTTACAAGTGTTCAACACGGCCCAACCAAGCAAAGTGGCTAAAAGGGCATTTTAGTCTTTTTACATATTAAAGTCTATTTTAGCCTATTCTAGACTATTCTAGACTTTAACTATTTTTAGTATTGCTATTTAATATTCCATCCGTGTAATAGCAAGAGATTGCTATAATAAAGGACATGTAGTCCATGTGTTAGTTAGTTTGTTAATAAAGAGTCCTAATGCAACTAGGACTCTTCATAGATTTGGTAGTTAGAAGGGATTCTAGCCGCCACTTTATGGTTAGTTAGTTACTTGATAGCAAGTTGTTATTCAAGAGTCCTACTTCTTCAAGGACTCTTATTTGTTTTCAAGAGTCTTAATCCTTTAAAGACTCTTATTTCTTTTATTGGTTTGTAACCGAAATCTCATCTTTATTTAAGGGAGATTTCGGCCATTGTAATAGTTACGTTAGATATATTGATATTTTGGTAAGGTTATTCCTTAGCTTCTCCTGTTTGAACTTCTGGATAGAAATTCATTCATTCTTGAGTTACTGTATCAACTAGCTTGTTTCTCTAGTTGTGGTGTTTCAGCCTCCATTGTTAATTAACCTTCCCTTAGAGTTGCGTTGATTAAATTTCCATAGAAACTAGTTCAAGAATTGAAGAAAGATCGGGCTCAAACTTAAGTCGAACCTTGCGGTTCTTCATCAGGTGGTATTAGAGCAAAAGGTTCTTCTCCAATTCCCGATGTACCCTACGCACAATTTTTTTTTCTTGTTTGCAGAAATTGACCAAAACAAAATACAAAAGCCGCGGCATAAAAAAGAAATATTGGGCAGCCGAGTGTCATTAAAAGAAAAAGCCTCTCGGTCTAAAGAAATTGGCAGCCGAGTTAGTATAGATTGAATAGCGAACTATAAAGCCATAAGCAAACTTCTTGACCAACGAAAGCGATAGAGCCTCGTCCCAAGAATTGGCAAACGTTCCTCCTTGCAATTTTGAGCCGAAAGTCATACCATAAATCGAGTATTGAAAGCGATAGAGCCTCACTACTTGATAAATTCGGTCAAGATCAAGGGAAAATTCAAGCAAACAAGAAGATCAAGAAACATCAAGAACATCATCAAGAACCGGTTTCTTTTCTCGATTAGGACTTCGTTCTTCATCTTTTTCTTTCTAAAGCTTTTTGTTTAGGTCAAAGATAGGATTTCTTTCCTTATTTTTCAGCCTTGTGTCAACGCAACAAGTTAGGAACCCATTCTTTAAAATCTAGAGTTTGAAGTTCTATACGAGCGGTGTTGGAATAAAGAGTGAATCTTTCTTTGCTATCTAACGTTTTTGAGTGTTTTCTTTTGTTTTTCTTATCTTATAACTATGTCTTTCCAAGGTTCTCCATCAAAGAAAGACGAAGTCTTTAATCCGGATTCAATGGTAACACAAAAGGAATTTGCGGAATTAAAGCAACAAATGGCGGATATCTTGGCACAATTGACAATTCAAAATCAGCAACGTGCTCAAGACAATGCCGAGACACATCTTCAAAGGGTTGAGAACATGGAACCGCCAAGGGCACCACAATTGCCGAGGGTAAATGTGGTAAATCCGGCAATCCCGGCAATTCAAGCAAATCGGATTATCAACAATCCGGTATATCAGCCGAGAAGAGGGGACTATATTCAGCAAGTTGACACAAATCTTGGTTCCATCAAAACCAAGATTCCCCCTTTTGAAGGTACAAATGATCCCGAATTATTTTTAGATTGGATTCAGTAAAATTAACCATGTTTTTTGCTGTTCATAACTATTCGGAAGAAAAGAAAGTGAAGTTAGCAGCCATGGAGTTTTATGGATATGCATCCATTTGGTGGGACAAAGAATCCGCAACAAGGGCAAAAGTGGAACAACCGGAAATTTCCACTTGGGTTGAGATGAAAGCGGTTATGAAACGACGTTTTGTTCCTTTAAACTACTTAAGGGAACTTTACAACCGTCTACAAAGATTAAAGCAAGGCGATAAATCCGTCGATGAATACTACAAAGCCATGGAAATTGCAATGATTCGCGCCGATATTTGTGAAAGTGATGAGGCAACAATGGCTCGGTTCTTGGCTGGCCTCAATGACAAAATCCGGATGAAGGTAGAACGTGCTAACCTTGATAATATTACTGATATGTTATATTTTGCTGAGCAAATTGAAAGGCACCAAAAGGAGAAGGGTTTAAATGCAAAACCGACAAATTTCCAAGCTTGGAGGAAGCCGAATTCAACTCAGCAATTTTCTACTGTTTTGCCGAGCCAAAACAAAGGAAAATAGGTATTTTATGAGGGCAAAACAGCCCCGGGACAGTTTGGGGCAGCAAGGTCTCAAAACACATCAAATCCGGGCAATACAAAGGTAAATTCGACTCCAATTGTGCCTCGTGAATGCTTTAAATGTAGGGGCAAAGGACATATTGCTAGGGACTGCCCTACAAAGCATACAATGATAATGTTGGACGATGGATCGTGGGTAAGTGATGAAGAAGCCGAGACACCCGATTTGGAGGAAGAAACCGAACAATATGAGGAAGATTCGGGTAGTGGGAACATTTTGGTTACACGGAAACTTCTTTATTCTCATCCTTTGGATGATCTTCACCAACATAGAAGTAATCTCTTCCAAATCAAATGTGAGGTAAAAGGTCAATCTGTTTTAGTCATTATTGATAATGGAAGTTGTACAAATGTTTGCTCTTATGATATGATTTCTGCACTTGATTTACCATGTAAGGCACATCCTATGCCTTATAAATTATCGTGGTTGAATAATAATGGTGAAATCAAGGTAGATAAGCAAGTTGAGATAGAGTTCGAGATCGGGAGATATAAGGACTCGGTTTTATGTGATGTAGTCCCGATGACTGCAAGTCACATAATATTGGGAAGGCCATGGAAATACGATCGAAGTGCAAATCACATGGGTAGAGAAAATACATATGTGCTTCAAAAGGATGATGTAAAGTTTAAACTAATTCCTTTATCTTTAAATGCAGCTTGTGAGATTCATAAACAAATGGCCATCAATAGAAAGAAGAGAGAAAAGCAAAGAAAAGAGAGTGAGGGGAAAAAGCCGAGTGTCCCAACCCTTGAGGTAAAAACCGAGAGGAAAAATGAGGTAAAAGCCGTGAACTTAGTGAGACAAAAGGCAAGTTCCATCAAAGAGAGAAAAGAGTGTTTGTTTACAAGCCAAGGAAAGGTAGATAGGGCAATACGAGCAAAACAACCCCTTGTTTAGTTGGTATTCCGAGAAACCGAAAGGTCTCTCCCTTCTAATAATTTTTCTTTTAATCTAACATCATCTTCTCTTCCTAGTCTTGCTTTTGATCTTTTGAAGGAATTCCAAGATGTATTTCCCAAGGAATTGCCGAGGGGGCTGCCTCCAATTCGAGGAATCGAGCATCAAATCGACTTCATTCCGGGAGCAAGTTTGCCAAACCGGGCTGCCTACCGAGCCAATCCGGATGAGACCCGAGAAATACAAAGGCAAGTCGATTTACTCCTTGAAAAGGAGCAGGTAAGAGAATCTTTAAGTCCTTGTGCTAGTCCTCGTCATTTTAGTGCCTAAAAGAGAAGGAACTTTCAGA
This sequence comes from Vinca minor, assembly GCA_026122235.1. Lineage (NCBI taxonomy): Eukaryota > Viridiplantae > Streptophyta > Magnoliopsida > Gentianales > Apocynaceae > Vinca > Vinca minor. The sequence goes on from JAOCZM010000191.1 coordinate 1,989,514, forward strand.
TTATGTACGGATTGTCGTGATATTAATAAAATAACTATTAAATATAGACATCCAATTCCTCGCTTAGATGATATGCTAGATGAGTTAAGTGGCGCTTTGATATTTTCTAAAATTGATTTAACTCAAGGCTATCACCAAATTAGAATGAAAAAAAGGTGATGAATGGAAAACTGCTTTTAAGACTAAATATGGATTATATGAATGGATTGTTATGCCTTTTGGTCTTACTAATGCACCTAGTACTTTCATGAGATTAATGAACTACATATTTAGACACTGTTTTGGCAAGTTTGTTGTAGTTTATTTCGATGATATTCTTGTTTATAGTAAAAGCTTAGAAGAGCATCTAGAACATCTTAAAGCTGTTTTTACTATTTTAAGAGAAGAAACCTTATATGCTAAACTTGAAAAGTGTGTTTTTTGCACTAATTCGGTTAACTTTCTTGGTTATATAGTTAGTTCTCAAGGTATTTGTGTTGATCCAATAAAAATTCGAGCCATTCAAGAGTGGCCGAGACCAACAAGTGTGACACAAGTTAGATCGTTTTATGGGTTGGCAAGCTTTTATAGGCGTTTTATTCGTGATTTTAGCACGATGGCTGCCCCATTAAATGAAGTAATGAAGAAAGACGCCTCATTCTTTTTGGGACAAACCGCAAGAAGAATGTTTCGAGAAGATGAAACAATTACTTACTTGTTCTCCAATTTTAGCTATACCTAATTTTGATATAATGTTTGAAGTTGAATGTGATGCTTCAGGTTTAGGTATAGGGGCTGTTTTGCAAGAACAAGGTAAGCCCTTAGCATATTTTAGCGAGAAATTAAGCAATGCTTCGCTTAATTATCCTACTTATGATAAGGAGTTATATGCCATTGTTCGAGCTTTGGAGAATTGGCAACACTATTTGATCGCAAGAGAATTTGTCATTCATACCGATCATGAGTCAATCAAGTATCTTAAAGGCCAAAGTAAGTTGAATAAAAGACATGCAAGGTGGGTTTCCTTTATCGATACTTTTCCTTACATCATCAAATACAAGAAAGGTAAAGAAAACATCGTTGCCGATGCTCTATCTAGAAGATATACTTTACTTTCTTTAATGCATGCTAAATTACTTGGGTTTGATCATATCAAAGCATTATATAAGGATGATTTCGAATTTTCAGATTTGTATGCTAAGTGTGAGCTCTCGGCTCAAAATTCATTTTTTAGATTTGAAGATTTCTTGTTTAAAAGCAATAGATTGTGTATTCCTTCATGTTCTATTAGAGAATTAATTGTTAGGGAAGCACATTGTGGCGGTTTAATGGGTCATTTTGGTGTTCTTAAAACTTTCGATATTTTACAAGAACACTTTTATTGGTCTAAAATGAGACAGGGATGTTAGAAAAAATATGTGAACTTTGCTTTAAATGTAAACGAGGCTAAAAGTACAAGCAAAGCTCATGGATTATACATGCCTTTACCCATTCCCTCTTCACCTTGGATTGACTTGTCCATGGATTTCATCTTAGGCTTGCCGAGGTCTCAAAGAGGTAATGATAGTATCTTGGTTGTCGTCGATCGTTTTTCTAAAATGTCGCACTTTGTTCCTTGTAGGAAAACAAACGATGCAAGTCATGTTGCGGACTTATTCCTAAAAGAGGTGGTGCGGCTTCATGGGATTCCGAGAACCATAGTAAGTGATAGGGACATAAAGTTCTTGAGTTACTTTTGGAAAACATTATGGAGTAAGTTGGGGACTAAATTGCTATTTTCAACATCTAGCCATCCCCAAACCGATGGCCAAACTGAGGTAACAAATAGAACTTTAGGGGTGTTACTTAGAGCTTTAATTTCAAAGAACTTAAAAAGGTGGGAAGAATGCTTACCTATTGCTGAATTTGCTTACAATAGAACTTTACATTCTACTACGAATAATTCTCCATTTGAAATTGTTTATGGCTTTAACCCCTTAACCCCGTTGGATCTAATTTCTTTACCTGTTGATGAGTATTATAATGTAGAAGGTGATTCTAGGGCAGAATATATACAACAACTTCATCAACATGTTTCGAGAGCATTAAGAAGAAAAATGCACAAACTTCAAAACATGTCAACAAAGGCCGAAAGCAACTTTGTTTTGAAGTTGGAGATTATGTTTGGTTACATCTTAGAAAAGATAGGTTCCCAAAGGAAAGACAAAGTAAATTGCATCCGAAAGGAGATGGACCATTCCAAGTTATTTCAAAGATCAATGATAATGCATACAAGATAGATCTCAAAGGTAAGTATGGCGTTCATTCTACTTTTAACGTTTCTGACTTATCTCCTTTTGATTTTGATGTAGACTATGGATCTAATCACGAAGATGATTCGGGGACGAATCATGCTTTTCAAGGGGGAGGGATGATACGGGATTATACCAAGGGCAGCCCTACTCCAAAGATCCCCTAAAGAACCTTCAAGGACCAATTACAAGATCAAGGGCAAAGATGACAATGGACAAAGTATCATCATTGATCCGAAGTATCAAAACTAAAGAGGAAGCTAATCTTCACCTAGAGGAAGACATTCAATTCACCCTCTTGAGTTTTACAAGTGTTCAACACGGCCCAACCAAGCAAAGTGGCTAAAAGGGCATTTTAGTCTTTTTACATATTAAAGTCTATTTTAGCCTATTCTAGACTTTAACTATTTTTAGTATTGCTATTTAATATTCCAGCCATGTAATAGCAAGAGATTGCTATAATAAAGGACATGTAGTCCATGTGTTAGTTAGTTTGTTAATAAAGAGTCCTAATGCAACTAGGACTCTTCATAGATTTGGTAGTTAGAAGGGATTCTAGCCGCCACTTTATGGTTAGTTAGTTACTTGATAGCAAGTTGTTATTCAAGAGTCCTACTTCATCAAGGACTCTTATTTGTTTTCAAAAGTCTTAATCCTTTAAAGACTCTTATTTCTTTTATTGGTTTGTAACCGAAATCTCATCTTTATTTAAGGGAGATTTCGGCCATTGTAATAGTTACGTTAGATATATTGATATTTTGGTAAGGTTATTCCTTAGCTTCTCCTGTTTGAACTTCGGATAGAAATTCATTCATTCTTGAGTTACCTGTATCAACTAGCTTGTTTCTCTAGTTGTGGTGTTTCAGCCTCCATTGTTAATTAACCTTCCCTTAGAGTTGCGTTGATTAAATTCCCATAGAAACTAGTTCGAGAATTGAAGAAAGATCGGGCTCAAACTTAAGACGAACCTTGCGGTTCTTCATCAACAAGGCTCGTGGGAGTCATTATAGGAATTGGCCATGCTATATCACATTTACATTTTCGCTTCATATCCTGCGTGTGATGTTTATTTTATGTCTGGATGGATTTATTTTAGACGTCACATCAAATGGTTTTAATTAAGTCTTAAAGTGCCTACTATAACCTAAGCACTCCATAAGCTTGGATCATCATTTTTCTGCTTGCCAAAGCAACAGATAAAGTGGTTACCTAAGTAAAGGGAGATGGGAAAATAGTGATTTCCATAATGCTTAGACATGGTCCGACTTAACTAGGCTATCAAAATAGTTTTGGGCCTAGGGCATACAATGGGAAATAGTCGGGACATATATATATATATATATATATATATATATATATATATATATATATATATATATATATATATATATATATGTCAATCCCATTACGTGATTTTACGTTAATTATAGGTGTAAAGCCAAAGCTTTCCCATAACTATTGTAAAATGTTTTTTCCCCACTATTTATCAAGTGTTGAAATTGTGGAAAATAATTTTTGCTCAAAACTAATAAACTTTGTAAATATTTAATGTAGATAATGGCAACCAATTCATCACACAATTCACTGCGATCCGTCCTTGAGAAGGAAAAATTGAGCGGGACCAATTTCCTTGATTGGGCCCGCAACTTAAGGATTGTCCTTAAACAGGGAAAGAAAGGCATACATTCTTGATACGGACATTCTCGAACGACTGTAAACAACGACCCCCAGAGCTGAAAGAGATGCTTGGAAGAAGCATTTTCGATGACTCTAACGATGTGACTTGTCTCATGTTAGTCACAATGAGCATTGACCTTCAAAAACAGTTTGAAGGAGTTGAGGCTTTCCAGATGATGGGCCAGGTCAAGGAAATGTTCCAAGAGCAAGCTCGTCATGAAAGATTTCTCACAACTAAGGCGTTAAATAGTTGCAAAATGGCCCCCGGCACCTCTGTAAGTGCAAATGTTCTGAAGATGAAGGGCTATTTTGACCAACTTGAGAAACTTGGGGCTTCCGTAGGTCATGACATGTCCACAGATATGATCTTGGGCTCACTCCCAATGGAGTATGACCAATTCGTTATGAACTTCAACATGCATGCCATGGAGAAGACCATACATGAAATACACGGGATGCTCAAGCGGGCTGAACTAAACATTAAGAAAACCCCTGAAGTCTTAATGGTTCAAAAAGGGAATTTCAAGAAGAAAGGCAAGGGAAAGCCCATGGCCAAGAAAGGCAACGAAAAGCCCAAGCCCAAGCCCAAAGCCAAGGCACCAAAGGAAGGGGTTTGCTTCCATTGTGGCGAACCAGGCCATTGGAAACGAAACTGCAAACTCTACCTGGAAGAAAAGAAAAAGGAGAAAACCAGTTTGACTGTCTCTCCAGGTATTTATGTTATAGAAATTAACATGTCTGCTCCTACTTCATGGGTATTAGATACCGGTTGTGGATCTCACATTTGTGCAAATGCGCAGAGGTTCAAAAAGAGTAGATCACTAGCAAAAGGAGAAGTGGACCTCAGAGTAGCCAACGGAGCAAGAGTTGTTGTTGTAGCTACTGGGACATTTAATTTAGTTTTTCCAAGTGGCCTTATTATAGAACAGGATAATTGTTTGTATGTTCCAACTTTGAGTAGGAATATTATTTCAGTTTCTTGTTTGGATATTGAAGGTTTTGAAATTAATATTTTGAATAAGATTTACACCATTCATAAAGATCGTATCTTTTATGGAGATGCCTCTTTGATGAATGGGCTTTATATTCTTAACCTCGATGATTCCCTTAAAAGGCCCATCTATAACATTAATACTAAAAGGTTTAAATCAAATGAATTAAACCAAACCTACTTTTGGCACTGTCGTTTGGGACGCATATCAAAACTCCATACAGATGGAATTTTAACATCATTTGACTTAGAGTCTTATGAGACGTGTGAATCTTGCTTGTTGGGCAAAATGACTAAAGCTCCCTTTACTGGACAAAGTGAGAGAGCTTCCGATTTATTGGGCCTCATACATCCAATACAATGTATCCCTATATATTGCATCTATGATGTGATTTGTATTCATTACACATGATCAGTAAACAAGATCATCAATCAACAATCATACTAGTTTTATTTCATAGTAATTAAGCATTACATAAAACTAGGGACTTCTAGAATAGTAATTACATAAGCTAATGAGTTTTACTATCAAATCACACATTTGATAATCAAAAGCAAAATTAACTATTCAATTACATGCTCAAAAGATAATAAAACGCACAACATGTGCTAATGGTCCTAGGGCACTACTAACAGTGATCTGTCAGAGAAGTAATACTTCATGGTCTTAAGTCATAAGTATTACTTCCTCAATACTATTTTAGAATCCTTATGATACGGTACCAGCCATGAATGATACGGTACCAACCTCAAGGTTGCCCAAGTCAAAGGAACACATACATCGACTAAGCACGAGACTTAGAACAAGGGACGTGAAGCAACTATCTACATCATTGACCCGAGTTCTAAAGTATAAAGAGGATGCTAAGTTACATCTAGGAATGTTATCCGAGGCAGCCTCTCAAGTTCACAAGTGTACAATTAGGCCCTATCAAGCAAAGAGGCTAAGAAGGGTATTTTAGTAATCATACAAGATGATGAGGGATTGGACAGCTTTACAACAGTTTGGCAGAATGGTCATAACTTTCTATCCGTTTATCCAATGGGGCTGATTCCAGTTGCATATTAAATATAAGAGGCATATCTACAACTTTCATGAAGAACCCGAGATTAGATTCTGCCTTCTTGACATCCGAAATCGTCGTGCAAGTTGGCCCAACAAGCTGTCCAGAATTGGGACGAATTTTTAAAGGGCATTTTAGTCTTTGTACAATTAAAGTCTAGCTAGACTTTAATTGTTTTTCCAGCTTTGTTATTTACTTTATTTAGAGTATTTAAGTAGTTGCTATAATAAAGGACATGTTGTCCATGTGTTAATTAGTTGGTTAATAAGAGTCCTAATGCAACTAGGACTCTTCATAGATTTGGTAGTTATTTATATTCTAGTTGTTAAGAGTTCCATATCTACTAGGACTCTTCTTGTTTAGGTAGTTACTTGATAGCAAGTTGTTATTCAAGAGTCCTACTTCTTCAAGGACTCTTATTTCCCTTTTCCTAGTTTGAGTTAGATTGGTTCTCTTGTAACCGAAATACTCTATTTAATAGAGATTTCGGCAGCCATGTAACTTAGACTTGATATGATATTTTAAGGTTATTCCTTAGTTACTTTGTGTTTGATTCTCTAGGTAGAGTTCATTCATGTTTGAGTTACTGTATCAATAAGTTTGGTTTATACTTATTGTGGTGTTTCAGCCCCCATTGATATTCAACCTTGCGGGAGAAAGGTTGTTTATATTCCCCCATAAACTGTTCGAGATAGAGAAAGATCGGGCATTCAAGCCGAACCTTCGTATTCGTACAACGGTTCCGCATCACCTTAGACCTTATGTCTTCATTGATTCTAGTATGAATGGAGCCACGTTTTGACTCAGTCGGACGTTACTTGTAACAGAGTAATCAATACGACTGATGATCGGATGTAGTGCCCTATCATAGCTTGAATGTGAGAGACATTGTAAGGAATTTGTCCCTCTCTATTATTATAGAGAGATATCCATGGGCCCCTCGATAGGGAAAGACTGTTTAAATGCATGGCCGTGCTCAAATGTATTTGATAAAGTGGTTATCAAATGCTATTTGTCGAAACAGTCTACCTGGAGATCGAGCATAAATACAATTAAGCTTAATAAGGGTGACGACCACCATGCCTTATGCTTAATTAGGATATCGCGAGACAAAGGGATTAAATAGTAGATTGATATTAGGTTCCGTTGTATATTCATTCACTTTGGGTAGTCACAATGTCCTGCTAGGGACCGCTTGTGATTTATAAACTCACACTACTACTAAGTCTGTTTTCATTGCCATTGTGATATGAACCTACATGGTCACACGCAAAGACCAGCTAACGAGCTTCATGTCTAGATTCAATGAATCTAGAATGTGTCTAGGTTCATTGTATCTGACATTCACTTTTCTGAGAATAATAAAGTGTTATTATTCGAATTAGAGATAAGGGGCATTTTCGGTATAGCTGGAATTACGTAGGAGTTATTATCCGATAAAGACTCCCACTACCAGCAGAAGTCTAGTGCACGTGGGAGTTATAGACTCCCACTGCCAAAAGTGGTTGATAGGACGTGGGAGTTCAGACTCCCACTGCTGAGAGAAGTGGAGGACGTGAGAGTTGGTTATGGGAACAAACTCTCACACCCTATATAATTAACTCTCAACCGAAACCTTAGTCCATCCTTGCTTCAGCCGCAATTAAACATTTTTCCCGAAATCAGATTTCGGATTTTTCTGCCTCTCCCTTTTCTCTCTAATTCCCGAATCTCAGAAAAATGAAGAGCTAGCAATCGCTGCCCGTTTCGTCGCGTGGATACCGGTAGAGGGACTTTCCGCAAAGGGAATTCCGTTGGTGGCAGATTAGCATCCAAGAAACGTCATCCTCCATTCAAGAAGTAGCTTCTTGAATCCAAGAAACGTAAGTTTTTCATTGCTTTTACCGAATCGAATTTGTATGAGCGGATCCTTCAGGGGAGGACTCATGGGTGTTTGGAACGAGTTTCCGCCCATGAATCCCTTCAGTAACAAGTAATATAAAGTATAAGAGATCAATTACAAGCCTAAACTCTCTCTAGACTCCTAAACTTTCGGAACTCATGCAAACCTAAGTCGCGCCCCATAGCGGTCGCCGCTCCTCCAACTGTTGGTGGGGGCGGAGCGTAGGATCTGAAGTCCTTTGCGGACCTTCTAATGCACCACCACTACCGATTAAGGTTCTTGACTCCTTCAATGGGGAGCCGTGTCTGACCATCGAAGAAGAAGAGCATCCGACGCTTGAGGCGCCTTGGAGGCTCGCTTATGTCAGAAACTTTCAGTGGCGATGCCCCCCGCTGGAATTGTTCAAGAAGGATTTGGGGCGTGTCGAATTTAAGGTTGGATGGTTGAACAGTAATCATATTATTATTCGTTTCACTCAGTAATCATATTATCTGACTGCTAATATCACACGACCTAGTATGGCTAGGGTGTGTGTGGAACTTGATTTGTTGAAAGAATGGGCAAATAGTGTTTGGATTCGTCATGCAAAAACGGGTCGCGGATTTTGGCAAACGGTAACATACGATGATATGCCGGAGTACTTATGGGGTGTATGTCCGTGGGGCATTCTGTTAACCAGTGCACTAAAGGGAAATTGCCGATTGTTGAGCTGCTTCCCGCGAGGAGGCAGGCGGCTAAGTCTGATGATCGTGGGAATAAAGTTGTAGATAGGGGGAGAATGGTATTTATTTTTCAGAGGATCCGCCCGGCATTGAAGGTTGGTTCTGGGTCCGGAATCAAATATTTGGTCTCGGATACTCTTCCTGCTGATGGAACAGTGGAGGTAACGGGTAGAAATGCAACAAGAATTGAATTTGGGTCGGCTACCGTGGCGGAGCCAGTCGATCAACCCAGAATTGATATTGGGTCGAATGTGGAAACAGGAGGACTTGCTGAACATGTCAATGTCGTGGGTCGTGTATACTTGCTTAACAGGACACTGTTGTAATTGATGTGGCTTCTGTCTCGGGTGCTATTGAAGCGATGCTGAAATTGGATTTTGGGTCGGGTTGTTTACCAATTGAACCAATACCGTGTCAGTAGTCAGGGCGTGTTTTGGGGGTGACTATTTTGGAGGAGACTGATAATATGGACAGCCATGTTCTCCCCCAGGCTGCTCCGGAGATATCGCCGGTAAGAGATGATGGAAGGTTTCGTCCGTCTGGCCTATCAGAGCTGCAACAATTGACAACACAAGGTGGGAAGGATGATTTTGCGGTGAATTTTGGTTCAACCACGCCGATTGCAGTCACGAGGCTATCTCGCACTTCTGAGCTGGAGGGATCTGTACCGGTTACGGAGGAGGGTCATGTTAGTAGTGCCCTAGGACCATTAGCATATGTTATACGTTATATATATATATATATATATATATATATATATATATATATATATATTGAGCATGTCATCTGAATAGTTGATTTTTCTTTTGAATATCAAATGTATGATTTAATAGTAAAACTCGTTAGCTTATGCAATTACTATTCTGATTGTCCCTAGTTTTATGTAATGTTATTTACAATGAAATAAAACTAGTATGATGTTTAATTGATGATTATGTTTTACTGATAATGTGTAATGAATACCAATCATATCATAGATACAATATATTATGATAGAGGAAAGCACAATTTATGCCCCTTCAACTATTTTGAAAGGCAAGTTATACCCCTTTTTGAATTTGTGTGCCTTTTATACCCGTAACTATTTACGGGGTGCCCAAAATACCCAATTGTGGCGGAATCCGGAGAACCACGGTGGCTCTGCACACGTGCCGCCCATTTGCCCGATTTGGCAGGGGCAAAATGGTCCATAAATTCTACTTCATCTTCTTCCCCCACCCCTTCTTCAATTCATCTACTTCCCCAATCCCTTCATAAATTCCATTGCAAAGATATGGGTTTCTTTTCAATTTCATGTTTGTTGGTATTCAATTTATGATTCTTCTAGTTTTTTTTCCTCATTAAGAGAATCAAGTTAAAAAAAACTAGAAGAATTTCCCAATCCCCTTCTTCAATTAATCTTCTTCCACAATCCTTTCATAAATTTCATTGCAAAATGATGAGCAAAATCATCAAGACACGAAACCCTATATCAACAGTAAGAATCCGCCATTGATGGATCGGTGGATTTAATGGCGTGGCATTGCAAGATTTTGCTCATCATTTTGCAATGGAATTTATGAAAGAATTGTGGAAGAAGATTAGGGGTTTCGTGTCTTGATGATTTTGAAAGAAAGAATTACATCTCCTAACATTGCAATGGAATTTATGAAGGGATTGGGGAAGAAGATGAATTGAAGAAGGGGTTGGGGAAGAAGATGAAGAAGTAGAATTTATGGACCATTTGCCCCTGCCAAATCGGGCATATGGGCGGCACGTGTGCAGAGCCACCGTGGTTCACCGGATTCCGCCATAATTGGGTATTTTGGGCACCCCGTAAATAGTTGCGGGTATAAAAGGCACACAAATTCAAAAAGGGGTATAACTTGCCTTTCAAAATAGTTGAAGGGGCATAAATAGTGCTTTCCTCATTATGATATGATATATTGTATCGGGCGTGATCCGTTAGAGAAGTAATACTTCATGGTTCCTTAGACCACATGTCTCCATCGTTTCCATCATGAATAGTGCTACGTTTTGATTGAGTCGGACGTTACTTGTAATCGAGCTATTAATACGACTGATGATTGGATGTAGTATCCTATCATGGCTTGAATGTGAGAGACATTGTAATGGATTTATTCCTCTCTTATTAGAGAGAGATATCTAAGGGCCCCTCGAAAGGGAAGACTTTTTAAATGCCTGGCCTTGCTCAAATGTATTTAACAAAGTGGTTATTAAATATATTTGTTGGAACAGTCTACCTGGAAATCGAGCATAAATACAATTAATCTTTATAAGGGTGACAACTACATGCCTTATGCTTAATTTGGATATCGCGAGACAAAGGGATTAAATAGTGGATTGAAATTAGGTTCCACCGTACATTCATTCACTATAAGTAGTCACAATGTCCTGCTAGGGACCGCTTGTGATTTATGAACACATACTACTGCTAAGTGTGTTTTCATTGCCATTGTGATATGAACCTACAGGGTCACACGCAAACGAGCTTCATGTCGAGATTCAATGAATCTAGAATGTGTCTAAATTCATTGTATCTGACGTTTATTTTATGAGAATAATAAAATGTTATTATTCGAATTAGAGATTAAGGTGGGGGCATTTTCGGCATTTGATTTTAGTTGGGATTACGTGGGAATTATTATGCGATAAAGACTCCCACTACCAGAAGAGGTTGATAGGACGTGGGGGTTGTTTTTGGAATAAACTCTCACACCTATATAATCCTCTTTTGGCCGAAACCCTAGGTTATTCTTACTTGAGCCGCAATAAAGCAAAAACCCTGAAATTAGATTTCTTGTTTTCTGCCCTTCCATTCTCTCTAGATTATTCGAAACGAAGAGCTAGCACTCGCTGCTCGTTTTGTCGTGTGGATACCAGTAAAGAGAAATTTCGCAAGGGAAAGCTATTGGTGGCAGCAGCACGCAATCTGAGATCAAAACCTTAACCGAAAGATGTAAGTTTTCGTCTGAATTTTCGATTCCCATGGTATGAGAGGATCCTTCGGGAGAGGACTCATGGGTGTTTAGAACGATTTTCTGTCCATGAATCCCTTCAGGCCGACGGGATTAGTGGCAGGAGTTCAAGGAATTTGCCTCGGTTATTCGCATGCCGCTTTGAAAATTGTTGACCCGGTCCCAGATGATGCAATTGGTGATCGAAGTCTTGATGTTGGGGTTGCAGGGAATCATGAACTTCGAATCGAATGGGATATCATTATTGATCTCCCAAGGTGTGATGAGCTTCCCATGGATACAACTGTCCGAAATGCTATAATCCTAAGATCTTGTAGTTGTACTCATTTCCTTATTTATTATGCTTTATGTGAGTTCTAGCATGAGATATCCATGGGCCCCTCGATAGGGGAAGACTATTTAAATGCATGGCTGTGCTCAAATATATATAACAAAGTGGTTATTAAATACTATTTGTTGGAACAATCTACCTGGAGATCGAGCATAAATACAATTAAGCTTTATAAGGGTGACAACTACCATGCCTTATGCTTAATTTGATATCGCGAGACAAAGGGATTAAATAGTGGATTGATATTAGGTTCCACTGTACATTCATTCACTATATGTAGTCACAATGTCCTGCTAGGGACCGCTTGTGATTTATGAACACATACTACTACCAAGTGTGTTTTCATTGCCATTGTGATATGAACCTACAGGGTCACACGCATAGACGAGTTAATGTGCTTCATGTCCAGATTCAATGAATCTAGAATGTGTTTAAGTTCGAATAAATAGCCAATTTGGTCATTAAGTTATTTGCGCGTAGCCACTTTTGTCACTTTTAAAAAAGTTTATCTTTTTTTGTCATCAAAAATTTTACGGGTTTCCAATTTTGTCATTCCGTCCAAAACAATGAATAAAATCGTCTTCTTTGACTTCTTGACCAATTGTTGACTAAAACCCTCGTTTTATTCAGGGGTATTTTCGGTATGACTTATTTTATACCCCCCATTTGAGATATATAATACCTTCTTCTTCCTTATTTCTAACCTAGTTTCTCCTACAAACCCACTTCCCATTCCAACAACAATCAACAATTCCTCATTTTGCTGGTATATTGTAATGAAGATTAATGAAAGAAGAACTCACAATACAAATTCAAAAGGTAATGGGAATGAATTTGACAATCTTCAATTTGAGTTTGGAGTAATTGATGGTGAATTCACACCAAGAATGCCAACAAATTGGAGCTTACGTGGCGCATTGGTGCATTTTGGAATGATTAGATAAATGTTCAATAGGGACCTGCTGTTTTTTAAACCATTAAAAATTGTTCCAACTTTGTGCATTTATTCTTTTTTGTTGTAAATGTTGGAAACAATTATGGTATAAGACCATTTTGATGTGTATTTTGCCTGGCTTGACATGAAACAATGGTTTTTGTGTATTAATGTTAACTACATCCTTCTTTTTGGTTTCATTTTTTCTTGTCATTCTTTCATACAACAAGTACACATTTCTGGGAATTTAAACACTACTTGCATTCATAAAATTTTCAAAAGTACAATAAAGGGATAACATAACACACTTGCAACAACAAGGATTAAATCTTAAATGCTCAAAACTTGTCAACTAAATAACCTAATAAAAAAACTAAAACAATGACCAAACACTTGATAATCCAATCTTGTTTATCCAATCTTGCTTCTTGTTTTGCAATTTTCGTTCGTAGAGATTCAATAATACGATTTTCCTGCTCCTTCAATGATATGCCATCAATTCCACTTAAGTCACAATTGCTAACTTCTTCCTACGAAAAATCCTTTTTGTTAAATCTAATTACCACAGTAATTAATTAAAAATAAAAAATAAAACAAAAAATTTATTTGTAGTAATATTTCCTTCGATTTCCTTGTTTCTTTCACTTTGGGACTAGGGTTCTTTGGAGGAACTCCATCACCATTAAAAGTGCTCCAATTTGTTGGCATTCTTGATGTGAATTCACCATCAATTACTCCAAACTCAAATTGAAGATTGTCAAATTAATTCCCATTACCTTTTGAATTTGTATTGCGAGTTCTTCTTTCATCAATCTTCATTACAATGTACCAGCAAAATGAGGAATTTATTGATTGTTGTTGGAATGGGTAGTGGGTTTGTAGGACAAACTAGGTTAGAAATAAGGAAGAAGAAGGTATTATATATCTCAAATGAGGGGTATAAAATAAGTCATACCGAAAATACCCCTGAATAAAAAGAGGGTTTCAGTCGACAATTGGTCAAGGCGTTAAAGAAGACGATTTTATTCATTTTTTTGGACGGAATGATAAAATTGGCAGCCCGTAAAATTTTTTATGACAAAAAAAGATAAACTTTTTAAAAGTGACAAAAGTGGCTGCGCGCAAATAACTTGATGACCAAATTGGCTATTTATTCGTCTAAGTTCATTGTATCTGACTTTTATTTTATGAGAATAATGAAATGTTATTATTCGAATTAGAGATTAAGGAGGGGCATTTTTGGTATTTGGTTTTAGCTGGGATTACGTGGGAGTTATTATGCGATAAAGACTCCCACTACCAGAAGAGGTTGATAGGACGTGGGAGTTGTTTTCGGAATAAAATCTCACACCTATATAATCCTCTTTTGGCCAAAACCCTAGGTTATTCTTGCTTGAGCCGCAATAAATCAAAAACCCTGAAATTGGATTTCTTGTTTTTTCCCTTCCCTTCTCTCTAGATTATTCGAAACTCATAAACGAAGAGCTAGCACTCGCTGCTCGTTTCGTCTTGTGGATACCGGTAGAGAGCAATTCCGCAAGGGAAAGCCATTGGTGGCAGCAACACGCACTATGAGATCAAAACCTTAACCGAAAGATGTAAGTTTTCGTCTGAATTTTCGATTCCCATGGTATGAGCGGATCCTTTGGGGGAGGACTCATGGGTGTTTAGAACGAGTTTCTGCCCATGAATCCCTTTAGGGTCGACGGACTAAGTGGCAGGAGTTCAAGGAATTTCCTCGGCTATTCGCATGCCGCTTTGAATATTGTTGACCCGGTCCCAGATGATGCAATTGGTGATGGAAGTCTTGATGTTGGGGTTGCAAGAAATCATGAAATTGGAATCGCATGGAATATCATTATTGATCTCCTAAGATGTGAGGAGTTTCCCATGGACACTACTTTCCGAAATGCCAAAATCCTAAGACTTTGTATTTGTACTCGTTACCAAATTTATTATGCTTTATGTGAGTTCTAGCATGAGATATCCAAGGGCCCCTTGATAACGAACACTATTTAAATGCATGGCCGTAATCAAATGTGTTTAACAAAGTGGTTATTAAATACTATTTGTTGGAACAGTCTACCTGGAGATCGAGCATAAATACAATTAAGCTTTATAAGGGTGACAACTACCATGCCTTATGCTTAATTTGGATATTGCGAGACAAAGGGATTAAATAGTGGATTGATATTAGGTTCCACCGTACATTCATTCACTATAGGTAGTCATAATGTACAGCTAGGGACCGCTTGTGATTTATGAACACATACTACTACTAAGTGTGTTTTCATTGCCATTGTGATATAAACCTACAGGGTCACACGCAAACGAGCTTCATGTCCAGATTCTATGAATCTAGAATGTGTCTAAGTTCATTGTATCTAACGTTTATTTTATGAGATTAATAAAATGTTATTATTCGAATTAGAGATTAAGGTAGGGCAATTTCGGTATTTGGTTTTAAATGGGATTACGTGGGAGTTATTATGCGATAAAGACTCCCACTACCAGAAGAGGTTGATAGGACGTGGGAGTTGTTTTCGGAATAAACTCTAACACCTATATAATCCTCTTTTGGCCGAAACCCTAGGTTATTCTTACTTGAGCCGCAATAAAGCAAAAATCTTGAAATTAGATTTCTTGTTTTCTTCCCTTCCCTTCTCTCTAGATTATTCGAAACTCAAAAATGAAGAGCTAGCACTCGCTGCTCGTTTCGTCACGTGGATACTGGTAGAGAGCAATTCATGAGAAAGGCTGTTGAGTGGCGGCGACACGCAATCTGAGATCAAAACCTTAACCGAAAGATGTAAGTTTTCGTCTGAATTTTTGATTCCCATGGTATGAGAGGATCCTTCGGGAGAGGACTCATGGGTGTTTAGAATGAGTTTCTGTCCATGATTCCCTTCAGGCCGACGGGCTTAGTGGCAGGAGTTCAAGGAATTTGCCTAGGTTATTCGCATGCCTGCTTTGAATATTGTTGACCCAGTCCCCGATGATGCAATTGGTGATCGAAGTCTTCATATTGGGGTTGCAGGGAATCATTAACTTGGAATTACATGGGATATCATTATTGATCTCCCAATGTGTGAGGAGCTTCTCATGGACATTACTATCTGAAATGCCAAAATCCGTAAGAACCACTTGACAGCCTCCAAGAAGTCTACGAGACTTACGGAGAAAGAAAAAGGCTTGTGATACGCGTAACTTTTGCTTACGTGTTATTTTGCATGTAATTTATTTTTGTGCGATTAAGTACGTAGCGTAATTTATTTCGTGTCATTACGTGATTACGTATCTATTTATTTTTATAACATGTTACGTGTTATGTGTTGGGTAGGTTTTGTGAGGGGCGTGTCGTTAGTGTGTCGTATTTGAGGGACCTAGTAGTAATTCACCTAGAGGAGTAATTATTTGGTATTGGAATTGAAATTAGGAATCCTAATAGGTTTGGGAGAGTTACCATATTTTAATTAAAATAAAAGATGGAGGACTTAACTTGTAAATAAGTAAACTTTAACCTACACAAGGGGGTTGGGATTTTTGGATAGGCTTCACACACAAGGAAACTTAAAACAATCGATAGAGAGAGAAAAGGGAGAAGAGAGACATCTGTCTAGAACTTCGAGCAGAAGGTTGAGGGGGCTACAGTTGTCCATTTTCGACTTACCACATACCAAATCGAAGATAATAGAAAGAGCTTCGAGTGAGCGCAGACGGCACATCATTCCGAGTCCCGAGCAGAAAGTCATAGCTCCTAGAGTAAAACTGGTAGTGCAAATTTCTGTATTTCTGTTATCAACTGCTTACGCATGAGGTAGGGACCCCCCCATACGTCGTATAATTCTCTCCTTTAATCATGTATAATCAGTGGGTATTGTTGGGTTATTTGTGTTGGAGTGATTGGGCAATATATATTGCATGAATTGTGGAATTTACGTGATACAGTACCAACCTTGGGGCTGCCCAACTCAAGGGAACGTGCATTCAGATACAAAGAGGACTCTAAATTACATCTAGGAATGTTGTACAAGTCAACCTCTTAGTATCACAAGTGTACAAGGAATGGACAGCTTTGCTACTGTTTGGCAGAATGATCATATCTTTCGATATACTTATCCAATGGAGCTGATTCCAGTTGCATATTAAAGATAAGAGGCAGATCTACAACTTTCATGAAGATCACAAGATCAGATTCTGCCTTCTTGATATCCCATATTGTCGTGCAAGTTGGCCCAACAAGCTGTCCAGAATGGGGACGAATCTAAAGGGCATTTTAGTCTTTTTTATGTACAATTAAAGTCTATACTAGACTTTAATTATTTTCAGCATATTTACTTATTATAATTTCGTGTATAGCAAGTAGTTGCTATAATAAAGGACATGTTGTCCATGTGTTAGTTAGTTGGTTAATAAGAGTCCTAATGCAACTAGGACTCTTCATAGATTTGGTAGTTACTTTTATTTCAGCCACCAAGATAATAGGAACATGTGCCTATTATCTTGTTTAAAGTAGTTACTTGATAGCAAGTTGTTATTCAAGAGTCCTAATTCTTCAAGGACTCTTATTTCCCTTTTCCTAGTTTGAGTTAGATTGGTTCTCTTGTAACCGAAATACTCTATTTAATAGAGATTTCGGCAGACATGTAACTTAGACTTGATATATTGATATTTTGATTAAGGTTAATCCTTTGTTACTTGTTTATGAACTTCGGTTGAATTTCATAAACCTTTAAGTCTTGTATCAACTAGTTGGTTTCTCTAGTTGTGGTGTTTCAACATTCATTGATACTTAACCTTTCCGGGACTGTGTTAAGTATATTCCCATAGAAACCATTCGAGATAGAGAAAGATCTAAATTTCAGCCGAGTCTTGATATAACCCATCAAGATTCCGCATCATTACGTGTGGATTTCATTAATTGGATTTAAATTGCTTTAATTCTTGTGTAATTGCTCTCGACTCGATTAACCATTTTATAGTCTGATTTCTATATCGTTTTACTACTTTACAATACTTATTCTTATGTGGTATAAATGTGGTTAAGTGATAATGTGATTTGTGGTTCATTATTTGTCTATTTGATAAACTTGCCTAATTGTTTATTGCTTTGGTTGTCCTAATTGGTTGTCGTCGTTCAATCCATCTTGGTTTTGGTCGACCGAGTAGTCGCCTTCTATTTGAGCTCTTGTCCAGGATCGATTGATTAGCAGGATTCATTCGGTTATAGAGTGTGAAGAAAATTCCATGTGATCTAAGTGAACAGTGAACTTCTTGGGTCTTAACCCGATGAGGAGATCATTGGGACTGTAACGGTTTTGTGGAGTCCCTAGTGGGGGATGATGATACAATGTAAATAATGGATCTTTAAACCTTGGACCCTTAGTTCGGGGGGTCATACTGAACCCACGTGTCGAATTTCTTAGGTCGTCCTAGTTTGGACTATAACTAGGACTGTTACAATCATTGTTGATTAATAATGAATAGATGATTAAGCTCGAATTGTGGGAAATAGTGCCACGACAGTAGTTAAGTCCTAAGATCTAAACGTTGTGTGTGATGGAATGTATTATGTAGGTAAAGCGTTGGGCTTTGCATATACTCGATTGTGTAGGCGTTTAGATGCGGAGGATATGACTAGTTGGCTTAATTGTTGCCCAACTTGTTTATTCGTGTTTTGGTCGTATTTGATTCTTGGTTTTGAGTCATATAACTTGTATTTTGGGTTAGGAAAGAATTGTCGCAAGATTGTACACTTTGGTACATGTTTTGCACTTAAAATTGTGTTTTTCGCAAGTCGCGAGTAATCCATTCATCCGTAGGAAGACAGTAGCTACTGTCATACCGCGGATGATCCATTCATCCTGGGGTCACGGATGAAGCTGCGGACGAATCCTTCGTCCTAGGGTATTGTTTCAGCCAAATTTTCTGTTTTGTTCCGTTACAAGCCAAGTCTTTTATAAGTAAGTATTTTGCAAGAGTTTTAAAGTGTATTTCAAGTTAAGTTTTTCCAAGTATAGTATACAATGATTTCACATGTTTTAGGAAATGGGAATGTGCTTTAGTGTCTGTATATGTTTTATACTTGTGATTTTTTAGGTCCCTACTGAGCACCGGAGTTCAGTACATCCTCTTTACTGTGCAGGTGATGATCAGTACATTGATGATGTTGATGGAGCTTGGAAATGGGACCGTGAAAAGTGACTCATAACCGGCTTCAACTAAAGAACTTAGATTATTTCATTTATTCAATTATAATTAAACAATTTCATTATTAGTATTGTTGAACAATTTCATTTGTAATACATTATTCTGCTGCTATTTCATAATTGGATTGCTATATTATATTGGATATTCCTTTAGTAATCTATGTATCTTGGGCTTTTGTGTCTCATCGACCAATGAGGCACTGTGATGTCACCATTCCGGAGATGAGGTGTGACAGAAGTGGTATCAGTGCAGGTCGAACCTTAGGATTAAAATATGGAATGAACAGAGGATAACAAGAACACGTAATGTGAGATGTGTTATGGGTAGAGACCATGGATTAGGATGTACTTTTGTTTACTTATCGTTTTATACATATTATCATTCATTCATGTTATGTTATGCTATGTTATTTTTATGTTTTATATCAGATCCTATCATGCTTGTCTACGTTTTGCCTATACAACTTGATTTAATTGCTTTATCACCATATATCTATCACTTGCATGTATTCTATGTTATCGCTTCATATTATATGATCGGTTCATGTTATGTTGTGTTATACTTAAGTGTTACACCATGCCTTACTTTCGATTATCTTACATGCTAAATGTGTTATTTGCTTAACGTTATGTTATTCTATTATAATTGTCGGGGTAAGATGGATCCGAACCAAGGTAGCGGGGAAGACTACGATTTGCCAATTGCGACTTTTGTTTAGAAGAGAGCCTATGGGTAGAAGGCTGCAGATTATTGGGTCTTCAAGTCAACAAAAAAAATCAGGCTAACAATGTTGGGTTTGTAACACCACCACTACCGCATAACCCACCACCACCACCACCATATAACCCACCTCCACCACAACATATCCCTCCTCCAACACCACAAAACACTGTCCCTCCACCACCTCCGTATAACATGCCACCACCACCCCAGTATAACATCCCACAACCACCTCCACCAGCCAATCCAGGGGCAGTTCCTTACATGGCGACTACTTTTGCAATGTTCACCCAGATGTTTCCACAATTCCAGCAGCCTCAGTATCAGTAGCCTCCGTCTCAGCCTCAGTATCAGCAGCCACTGCCACAGAATCAGTCTGTTGGAAATCAAAGATGTCAGAGGGTTGAGTCAGATTTGGGTATGTACTGGGAGCATATGAAGAAGATGCGTGTGGCATCTTTTGATGATGGTGTAAGACCCGATCAGGCAGAGATTTGGCTAGAGGAAGTAGATAAGCACTTTCGCATAATGAGGGTGCCAGAAGATATGAAGACTGATGTGGTGATACATTTCCTCACGTCTGAGGCATCTGAGTAGTGGAAATGAGTGGAACCAGTCTATGCTCAAGCTGGGGTTATCATTGGGACAGGTTCAAGGAATCTTTTCTAGATTAGTACTTCCCAGAGACCTTTAAGGTGGCGAAGAACTAGTTCTTCGACTTGAGGCGAACTGAGGGGATGTCTGTTTCAGCATATACCAGCAAGTTCAACCATTTGGGGAAATATGCTACTTCCACTATTCAGGATGAGAAGATGAGGACTCAAAGGTTTGTACGGGGTTGTTGCCTCGTATTAGAGGGAGGTTGTCTGGAAACCGTCCTACCAGTTACATGGACACGTGCATGAAGAGTTTGGATGTGGAAGCGGAGTTCAAGACTACCGAGGTTGGTAGTAAGAGACCCTATTCAGTTATGTCTCAGGGTCAAGGTTTCCGTTCTAACTCTTCTGCACTTTTAACTCTTAAGAGGTTTGCTTCCGCCTCAGGACCAATCAACACTCATGGATCGAAAGTTAGAACGGGTTCAAATTTGACCAGGATAGGGGGACCCACAGGGGAACCTAATACTACTCAAACTGCGAAGGTTTGTGAGAGATGTGGTAGAACCCATTCTGGGGACTACATATGGGTAACTGAGGCTTGTTTCAGATGTGGTAAGGTTGGACATCGGATCCGTGAATGTACATCACCATTACCAACTGGGGGCAGGCTTCTGGGACTGCACCAAAGGAAGGAAACACCAGGACTAAGCCCAATTCTCGAGTCTTTGCTCTCCCTCAGCATAATGGTAGAAATGATACTGGTACACTTATGTGAATATGTGGTTATTGTATTCCTTATACTGTTAGGTTGCATTTAGTACTGTACTTTCTACTTGAAAACCCATAGAGCCTTTCATTTAGGGGGGAGTGTTAGTATCTTTGTTTTAGAGAGTGCAAGTTTCGGGGACGAAACTTTTGTAAGGAGGAAGTATGTGATACCCTTAACTTTTGCTTACGTGTTATTTTGCATGTAATTTATTTTTGTGCGATTAAGTGCGTAGCGTAATTTTTTTCGTGTCATTACGTGATTACGTGTCTATTTATTTTTATAACATGTTACGTTTTATGTGTTGGGTACGTTTTGTGAGGGGCGTTTCGTTAGTGTATCGTATTTGAGGGACCTAGTAGTAATTCACCTAGAGGAGTAATTATTTGGTATTGGAATTGAAATTAGTAATCCTAATAGGTTTGGCAGAGTTACCATAGTTTAATTAAAATAAAAGATGGAGGACCAAACTTGTAAATAAGTAAACTTTAACCTACACAAGGGGCTGGGATTTTTGGAGAGGCTTCACACACAAGGAAACTTAAAACAATCGATAGAGAGAGAAGAGAGACATCTGTCCAGAACTTCGAGCAGACCGTTGAAGGGGCTACAGTTGTCCATTTTCGACCTACCACATACCAAATCGAAGATAATCGAAAGATCTTCGAGTGAGCGTAGACGGCACGTCATTTCGAGCCCCGAGCAGAAAGTTATAGCTCTGAGAGTAAAACTGGTAGTGCAGATTTCGGAATTTCTGTTATCAACTGCTTTCACATGAGGTAAGGACACCCCTACGTCGTATAATTCTCGCCTTTAATCATGTATAATTAGTGGGTATTGTTGGGTTATTTATTTGGGAGTGATTGGGCATTATATATTGCATTAATTGTGGAATTTACGTGTCGATTTCATGAATTGGGTTTTAATTGCTTTAATTCTTGTGTAATTACTTTCGACTCAATTAACCGTTTTATAATATGATTTCTATATCGTTTTACTTCCTTACAATACTCATTCTTACGTGGCATAAATGTGATTAAGTGCTAATGTTATTCGTGGTTCGTTAATTGTCTATTTCATGAACTTGCCCAATTGTTTATCGCTTTGGTCGTCCTAATTGGTTGTCGCCTTCTATTTGAGCTCTTGTCTAGGATCGATTGATTAGCAGGATTACTTCGGTTATAGAGTGTGAAGAAGATCCCATGTGTTCTAAGTGAACAATGAACTTACCGCAGATGAATCCGCGGACGAACCATTCATCATAGGGTCGCGGATGAAGCCGCGGACGAATGCTTTGTCCTAGGGTCTTGTTTTAGCCAATTTTTTTGTTTTGTTCCGTTTCAAGACAAGTCTTTTATAAGTTCTTTTAAGTGTTTTGCAAGAGTTTTAAAGTTTATTTCAAGTTAAGTTTTACTATATTATGCAATGATTTCACATGTTTTGGGAAACGGGAATGTTCTTTAGTGTCTGTATGTGTTTTATACTTGTGATTTTTAGGTCCCTACTGAGCACTGGAGCTCAGTCCATCCACTATACTCCGCAGGTGATGAATAGTACCTTGATGATGTTGATGGATCTTGGGAAGGGGACTCATAACCGGCTTCAACTAAAGAACTTAGATTATTTCATTTATTCATTTATACTTAGAATAGTTTCATTATTAGTATCGTTGAACAATTTCATTTGTAATACATTATTCCGCTGCTATTTCATAATTGGATTGCTATATTATATTGGATATTCCTTTAGTAATCTCTGTATCGTGGGCTTTGGGGTCTCATCGACCAATAAGGCACTGCCATGTCACCATTCCGGAGACGGGGTGTGACAAGGCTCAACCCTCTAATGGGTATATTATACTCTTCCTTTATCTTTTTATTTATGAATATGGTGAATTTTGTAATTTGTAATATTCGGGGAATTGGTAATAATGAATCGATAGCTAGGTTTCTCCAATTAATGATAGACAATAAAGTTTCTTTGATTGTTGTTTTAGAGCCTTTGCTAAGTAATGATGACTTGCCTTTATATGTCCGTAAACTGGGTTTTGATGATAGGCTTGGTAATGTGACTGGTAAAATCTGGGTGTTCTGGAACAGTGATCTGGATATTTCAGTTGTGGGGAATACGAAACAAGTTTTGACTATTTTGATTATTTTGGTTAATAATTATGCTGGAAATCCTGTTTATCGCTATTTTGTTTATGCTAAATGCTCCTACACGCAAATGATGGCATTGTGGGATGAGTTGCGGACCTTCAGATTGTTAGGAGTGCCCTAGGACCATTAGCATATGTTGTACGTTTTATATCTATTTGAGCATTTAATATGAATAGTTAATTTTGCTTATGAACATCAAATGCGTGATTTGATAGTAAAACTCATTTGCTTATGTAATTTGTAAAACACAAGAGGGGGGGTGAATTGGGTTTTAATCAATCTTGGAAACTTTTTCTATTCTTTGCAATGCTAGTGTAAGTTTGAGCAAGATGAATAAAAGCAATGCAAAACCCAACAACAAGACAAAGGATTTATAGTGGTTCGACTCACTCAGAATCTACATCCACTACCTTGAGCCGCACCCAAGGATTTTAAACAACTTCACTAAGAAGAATGTTTACACTTGTGGCTAACTCACTAAGAGCTTGCCCACACTAAGTAGGACTTTTACAATTTGCCCACACAAAGTAGGACTTATCAATTTGCCCACACAAAGTAGGACTTATACAAGAATAACCCAATCACTAAGAAAGGGAATAAAGATGGGTAATTAAACAAAGTTGTTCACTCTTCTAAGTGAAAGATGGATACCTTTGAAGTTCATCAATTTGAAGCTCTTTAGAACATATGAAGTCCACTCTTTGTCTTGCTTTTTGAAAGAACACCTTTGAGTGATTTAAATCATGGCAATGAAGTGTATTTTGCTTTGAAAGTGTTTTGGCTTGATGAGAGATCAATGAATATTTGATATGCAAGCCTTGGAGTCATTCTCTACCTTTGGAGTATATATACATTTCAAAATAGCTGAAAAACGACTCTTTAACGGTCAAATAACGGCTAGTTCTCGCAGAGCTCGGTTGACCGTTCAAGGCACCTCGGATGACCATACATGAGGTCGGTCGACCGACCCAACTTATAGGTCGACCGAAGTCAACATTTTCACCTCTCAGTTTCTCTTCGGTTGATCCGAGCTTGAGCTCGGTTGACCGAACTTCCTGAGTATGAGAGATGTTGATTTTTCACACGTTTTGAAATCTTTTGAAGTCTAAAAGGTTTTCCCAAAAGGTAACAAGTAAGAACATTTGGAAAACCATTTTAAAGAACTTAGACTTTGAAAACAAAGGCTTTTGAGATATGAACACATATGAGAATCATTTTGAAACTTTGGCCTTTTGAAAATGTGTTTACGAAAACATGCAAGACTTGAGTGTAGAGCTTATGTTCATGAGAGCATTGGTTAGAGCTTATAAGATAACGACTTATAATGACAAAGCTAATCTAACCAAACCTATGTCTTCAATCTCGACGAGATGCGCCTTTAAGTATAACTTTGAATCTTGATCATGGTTTGATTGAAGTACTTAGAGCTTACATTATAAGTTCCGATATTCTATCACAAAGATATAAAACATTAGACACAACATCAAGTGTTTGTCCATTATCAAAAACCGAGTTCGTTCGCCCTTAGGGCTTACATAATTACTATTCTAGTTGTCCCTAGTTTTATGTAATCTATTTTACAATGAAATAAAACTAGTATGATGTTTGATTGATGATTCGTTTTACTAATCATGTGTAATGAGTACAAATCATATCATAGATGCAATGTATTGAGATATATCATATCGGACGTGATCCGTTAGAGAAGTAATACTTCATGGTCCTTAGTCATAAATATTACTTCCTCAATACTATTTTAGAATCCTTAGACCTTATGTCTCCATTGATTATAGCATGAATGGAGCCACGTTTTGACTTCGATCAGTGCGTTGCTTTTAATCGAGTAATCAATACGACTGATGATCGGATGTAGTGTCCTATCATGGCTTGAATGTGAGAGGCATTGTAAGGAATTTTCCCTCTCTTATAAGAGCGAGATATCCATGGGCCCCTCGATAGGGAAAGACTGTCTAAATGCATGGCCGTGCTCAAATGTATTTGATAAAGTGGTTATCAGATACTATTTGTTAGAAGAGTCTACCTGGAGATCGAGCATAAATATAATTAAGCTTAATAAGGGCGACGACTACCATGCCTTATGCTTAATTAGGATATCGCAAGACAAAGGGATTAAATAGCGGATTGATATTAGGTTCCACCGTAAATTCATTCACTTTGGGTAGTCACAATGTCCTGCTAGGGACCGCTTGCGATTTATTAACACATACTACTACTAAGTGTGTTTTCATTGCCATTGTGAGATGAACCTACAAGGTCACACGCATAGAGCGAGCTAACTGAGCTTCATGTCAGATTGATGAATCTAGAATGTGTCTAGGTTCATTGTATCGACATTTATTTTTCTGAGAATAATAAAGTGTTATTATTCGAATTATAGATAAGGGGCATTTTCGGTATTTAGTTAATAGCTGGGATTACGTGGGAGTTATTATCCGATAAAGACTACCACTACCAGTAGAAGTCAAGGGGACGTGGGAGTTAAAGACTCCCACTGCTGAGAGAAGTTAAGGATGTGAGAGTTGGTTATGGGAACAAACTCTCATACCCTATATAATGATCTCCTGGCCGAAACCCTAGCTAATTAAGCTTTTAGCCGCAATTAACTAAAGAACACCCGAAATCAGATTTCGGATTCTGCCTTCTCCCTTTCTCCCTAATTCCAGAAACTCAGAAAAACGGAGAGCTAGCACTCGCTACCCGTTTCGTCACGTGGATACCGGTCGGGAGTAATTCCGCAAGGGAGGACTCAAGGTGATCATTGTATCCGAGCCATAAAGATAGGATCTTCTATTCAAGAATCGGATTCTTGGGCCAAAAATTGTAAGTCCTTTTCTCGGTTTTTCGATTCGTTTACGTATGAGCGGATCCTTAAGGGGAGGACTCATGGGTGTTTGGAACGAGTTTCCGCCCATGAATCCCGTGAGAGTAGCGAACGGAGCAAGAGTTGTTGCTGTAGCTACCAGAACATTTAATTTAGTTTTGCCAAGTGGCCTTATTATAGAACTGAATAATTGTCTTTATGTTCCAACTTTGATTAGGAATATTATTTGAGTTTCTTGTTTGGATATTTAAGGTTTTGAATTAAATATTATGAATAAAATTTGCACCATTCATAAGGATCGTATCTCTTATGGAGATGCCTCTTTGATGATAGGCTTAATGTTCTTAACCTCGATGATTCCATTAAAAGGCCCATCTATAACATTAATACTAAGAGGTTTAAATCAAATGACTTAAACCAGACCTACTTTTGGCACTGTCGTTTGGGCCACATAAATGAGAAACGCATATCAAAGCTCTATTCAGATGGAATTTTGACATCATTTGACTTAGAGTTTTATGAGACTTGTGATTCTTGCTTGTTAGGCAAAATGACTAAAGCTCCCTTTACTGGACAAAGTGAGAGAGCTTCTGATTTGTTGGGCCTCATACATACAGATGTTTGTGGACCAATAAACACAAGTGCTAGAGGAGGGTTCCAGTACTTCATTACATTCACAAATGATTTCAGTAGATATAGCTATGTCTATATAATGAAACATAAATCAGAATCTTTTGGAAGATTCAAAGAATTTCAAAATGAAGTACAAAATCAACTTGGTAAAGTATTAAGACACTTCGATCAGATCGAGGTGGCGAATACCTTAACCAAGCGTTTGATGAACATCTTAGGGGTTGTGGAATTGTTTCGCAATTAACTCCTCCTGGCACACCACAATTGAATGGTGTATCAGAACGGAGGAATCACACCTTACTAGATATGGTTCGATCTATGATGAGTCAAACAAGTCTTCCAATTTCCTTTTGGGGCTACGCCCTAGAAAAGCTACTTGCATTTATATTAAATAGAGTTCCTTCTAAAGCGGTTCAAAAAACTCCATATGAGATATGGATTGGGAAGCGACCTAGTTTGTCATTTCTCAAAATTTGGGGATGCGAGGCGTATGTAAAAGCGTTTGTTATCGATAAACTCGCCCCTAAATCGACAAGTGTTTGTTTGTGGGATATCCTAAAGAAACTAAAGGATATTACTTCTATCTTCCATTAGAGAACAAAGTGTTTGTTGCTCGTAATGGTTTATTCCTCGAAAGGGAATTTATTTCCAAAGAGGATAGTGGGATTAAGATCCATCTTGAGGAAATTCAAGATCCCCAAACAACATCTGAACCAACTTTGGAAGTTTAAGCAAGCTCATGTGCTGATAATGAGCTTCAATCTTTGACACAAGGCCCAAGGAGGTCGAGTCGGGTACATCAACGACTTGAGAGATATGGATTTCTCGTGGTGATGATCATCGAGTTGAGCTGATTGATCAAGATGAACCCACTACCTACAAAGAGGCAATTCATAGTTCTGAGTCAGATAAGTGGCTTGAAGCTATGAAGTCTGAGATGTAATCCATTTACAATAGCCAAGTGTGGACTTTGGTTGACCCACTCGAAGGGTGTAAGGTCATTGACAACAAATGGTGTTTCAAAAGAAAAGCAGAGCATGGATGGTAATGTACACACTTTTAAATCTCGACTAGTAGTTAAAGGTTATAGACAAGTTCATGGTATTGACTAGGGACGAAACCTTTTCTCCTGTCGTTATGATAAAGTCTATTAGGATTTTACTTGCCATAGCTGCATATTATGACTATGAGATATGGCAAATAGATGTTAAGGCTGCGTTTCTTAATGGAAACCTTCTGAGGATGTGTATATGACACAGCACTGAGGGGTTTGTTGATCAACAAATCCTAGCAAAGTGTGTAAGCTTCAAAGGTCCATTTATGGATTGAAGCAAGCATCACGAAAGTTTGGAATCGTCGCTTTGATGAGCGTATTAAATAATTCGGTTTCATCAAAAAGCGAAGACGAGCCTTGTGTTTATAAGAAAGTAACTAATAATGCGGTAGTGTTCCTTGTGCTTTATGTGGATGACATCTTGCTGATTGGAAATGACATCCCCGCATTACAAAGCGTAAAAGCTTTGTTGAGGGAAGTGCTTTTTCCATGAATGACTTAGGCGAGGCTACATACATTTTGGGTATAATAATCTATAGAGATAGATCTAACAAAATGATTGGCTTTAAGCGGAGTGGATACATTGACAAAAGTCTTGAAGCAGTTCGGTTGCAAGACTCCAAAAAGGGATTCTTGCCCATGTCACATGGCATTAAACTTAGCGAGAACTCGAGGACCTTCCACAAGGGAGGACCCAGAGTGCATGAGTAAGATCCCATATGCTTGACCATTGGGTCTATTATGTACGCCATGATATGCACTCACCCAGGGATGTCTCATTTGCTTTAAGTATGACTAGTAGATATCAATCGACCACGGAGAGTCACATTGGAGCTGCGATCAAGAGCATTCTTAAGTACTTGAGAAGGACTAAATATATGTTCTTAGTTTACGGAGATCGGGAAGGGAAAGTGCAGTTGTAAAGCGGTTACCAGACGCAAGCTTCGAGACCAGCGTAGATGATTATAGATCGCAATCTGGTTTTGTGTTTTGTTTGAATGGAAGTCTTGTGAGGTGGAAGAGCTCAAAGCAGAAACCGTGGCCGACTCTACATGTGAGTGAGTATCTAGGCGCCTCTGAAAGCGGCTAAAGAAAGCTGTTTGGATCGGGAAGTTTGTTGAAGAATTAGGGTGTCATCCACTAGCATTGTGAACCCGGTGGACCTCTATTGTGATAAATGCTGATGCCATTTCACAAGCTAAGGAACCTAGATCTCACCCGACGATCCAAACACATTCTCAGGGCGTTTCCATCCGATCGGAGAGATCATCGGCGAGAGAGGCGTTAGTATTTGTAAAGTTCATACTGAGCGACAACATTCCGAGATCCATTGACGAAGCCACTCCCACGGCCCTAAACACGAGAGTCATACTAGGTCAATGGGATTGAGGATCATGTATGATTGGACCTTGGGCAAGTGGGAGATTGTTAGTAGTGCCCTAGGACCATAAGCACATGTTGTACGTTTTATATCTATTTGAGCATTTCATATGAATAGTTAATTTTGCTTATGAACATCAAATGCGTGATTTGATAGTAAAACTCATTTGCTTATGTAATTACTATTCTAGTTGTCCCTAGTATTATGTAATCTATTTTACAATGAAATAAAACTAGTATGATGTTTGATTGATGATTACGTTTTACTAATCATGTGTAATGAGTACAAACCATATCATAGATGCAATGTATTGAGATATATTGTATCGGACGTGATCCGTTAGAGAAGTAATACTTCATGGTCCTTAGTCATAAGTATTACTTCCTCAATACTATTTTAGAATCCTTAGACCTTATGTCTCCATTGATTCTAGCATTAATGGAGCCACGTTTTGACTTCGGTCAGATGCGTTGCTTTTAATCGAGTAATCAATACGACTGATGATTGGATGTAGTGTCCTATCATGGCTTGAATGTGAGAGGCATTGTAAGGAATTTTCCATCTCTTATAAGAGAGAGATAACCATGGGCCCATCGATAGGGAAGGACTGTCTAAATGCATGGTCGTGCTCAAATGTATTTGATAAAGTGGTTATCAGATACTATTTGTTGGAACAGTCTACCTGGAGATCGAGCATAAATACAATTAAGCTTTATAAGGGTGACGACTACCATGCCTTATGCTTAATTAGGATATTGCGAGACAAAGGGATTAAATAGTGGATTGATATTAGGTTCCACCGTAAATTCATTCACTTTGGGTAGTCACAATGTCCTGCTTGGGATCGCTAGTGATTTATGAACACATACTACGACTAAGTGTGTTTTCATTGCCATTGTGAGATGAACCTACAGGGTCACACGCATAGACGAGCTAACGAGCTCCATGTCGGATTCGATGAATCCAGAATGTGTCTAGGTTCATTGTATCGACATTTATTTTACGAGAATAATAAAGCGTTATTATTCGAATTATAGATAAGGGGCATTTTTCGGTATTTGGTTAATAGCTGGGATTACGTGGGAGTTATTATCAGATAAAGACTCCTACTACCCAGCGAAGTCTCAGGGGACGTGGGAATTAAAGACTCCCACTGCCGAGAGAAGTTGAGGATGTGAGAGTTGGTTATGGGAACAAACTCTCATACCCTATATAATGATCTCTTGGCCGAAACCCTAGCTAATTAAGCTTTCAGCCGCAATTAACCAAAGAACACCCGAAATCAGATTTCGGATTCTGCCTTCTCCCTTTCTCCCTAATTCCAGAAACTCAGAAAAACCGAGAGCTAGCACTCGCTGCCAGTTTCATCGCGTGGATACCAATAGGGAGTAATTCCGCAAGGGAGGACTCAAGGTGATCATTGCATCCGAGCCATAAAGACAGATCTTCCATTCAAGAATCGGATTCTTGAGCCAAAAATTGTAAGTCCTTTTCTCGATTTTTGATTCGTTTACGTATGAGTGGATCCTTCAGGGGAGGACTCATGGGTGTTTGTAACGAGTTTCCGCCCATGAATCCCTTCAGAGATCTCATCATGATGTACCTTGGTTGGTGTGGGGTGATTTTAACGTGGTTTTGAATGTTTCAGAGAGTTTGGTCTCTATCCCTGGTTCATTTCCTATATCAGAGATTTCAGATGCTATTGGTGATAGTGGATTGATTGATATTCCTTTTGTTGGGAGCCCATATACGTGATGTCCAAGCTCATCGCCCCCTATGTTGCTTTAGATTGGACAGGCTGCTGGTTAATGCCCGTTGGAATGAACTATTTGGGATCACAAGACTTGAACATCTCCATCGCACAGTCTCCGATCATTGTCCGTTGTTGTGCAACATAAGCCGGGAAAGGCGAACCAACACATCGTCTTTTAGATATCAAAACATGTGGTCCAAGCACACTTCCTTTCGAGATATGGTGGAAACTAGTTGGGGGGAGAGAATGGAGGGAAATTGTAAGATAACATTGATAGGGAAGTTGAAACTGTTGAAGGTGGTTTTGAGAGAATGGAATAAAAGCCGGTTCGGACATGCTCCCGCTCGGCTTAAGCAGTCCGAGGCGCAAGTCATGTTAGTCGAGGCACAATATGATGGTAATGTTACTAATGTTTTGTTGGAGAGGTGGAATGAGGCAAGAAAAGAATATTAATTCTATTTGGAGGCGGATGAGTCATTTTGGAGACAGAAATCTCGAATTAAATGGTTGCAAAAGGGAGAAGCCAATACGAAGTATTTTCATGCCTTATGCAAAAATAGACGGAGATGTATGCACATTTTTAAATTGAAAAATAATAATGGAGACTGGTTAATGGAGGATAGTGTGATTGGAGTCGAGGCGGAGTGGTTTTATAAGGATTTGTATTCGGACGAGGACCAGCCGCCCCAACATGAGATGCTTTTGGAGTCTATCCCTTGTTTGATTGATGATACGACCAGTAGGGGCCTTTCGGCATTACCTTCCTTGATGGAGGTACGAGCGGCAATCTTTTCCTTGGATAAAAATAGTGCAGCCGGCCCGGACAGTTATTCAAGTGGTTTCTTTCAGGATTACGGTTATTCAAGTGCAAAACAAAGTTGTCACGAAGGTAATGGCTTCTCGTCTGGCTCTTCTTTTACCTTTGATTATATGCTCCAATCAAACAGGTTTATTCAAACACTGATCCATCTCGGATAATATTCTCTTAGCCATGGAGTTGGTACACTCTATAAATTATAAGGTGAGGGGAGGTAATTTGATCATAAAGCTAGATATGATGAAGGCTTTTGATTGAGTTTCTCATCCCTTTTTAATACATGTTCTATTTCGGTACGCATTTTGTGAATTTAATCCACAATGTTTTATGTTCTAACTGGTTTTCTGTGCTGATTAATGGGGTGTCATATGGCTATTGTAATGCAACTCGGAGCGTTAAGCAAGGGAATCCACTATCTACTTTACTTCTTATTATTGCTGCAGAGGTCTTCTCAAGAAGTTTGAATAAGCTATCTTCATCTGGCCTTATTATGCCTTACTATATTCCTAAACAGACTGTTATTATCTCTCACCTCGCCTTCACTGATGACACTATTATTTTCATCAATGGTCGGAAACGAAATTTATCTACTTCTATTGATGTTTTGCGCCAGTATGAAAGTCTGTCTGGACAGCGAGTCAATGTGGGTAAGTGCTCGTTCTATGCATCTTCAAGCACTTATGTTGGGAAGAGGTTAATTATACAAGAGGTAACAAGATTTGTGGAGAGGGATTTCTCCATGAAATATCTTGGTTGCCCTTTGTTCCCCGGGAGGGCGAAAGTGCAATACTTCCAAGGATTGATGGACTCTGTTTCGGATAGAATGGAAGGGTGGCAGAGGAGGTTATTGAGTATGGGAAGCCGGCTAATCTTGGTGCGTTTAGTGCTTAATTCTATGACATTGCACGTTCTTTCCTCCATTTGTGTGCCGCGGCTTGTTCTGCTTGGTTAGAGAGGAATTTTCACTGTTTTTGTGGGGCCAGACATATGGAGGAGACCGAAAGCCCTGGATGTCATGGAAGAGAATGGTCCAGGAGGGGGAATGTATTGGTTTGGGCTTGCACTCGATTATGACCCTTTGTGAGGCCTTTTCATGGAAGCTTTGTTGGCGGTTCAAGACGGGAAAAACGCTTTGGTCTGACTTTTTTATGGCACACTATTGTATTGGAATTACTCATGTGAAGGAGAGTAGCACGGTAGTGGGATGCTCTCCCGTTTGGCGACGCATGCTCTCGGTAAAAGGGGAAGTGAAATCGCTGATGGGTATTTTGCTAATGAGGGTAATGCAAGTATCTTTTATGATAATTTTAGTCTTGCAGGTGCTCTAGATAGTCTGGTTTCCCATCCTGAGGATATGATACGCATGGCTAGGGTGAGCGACTTTTATACAAGAGCTGGCTGGAATAAAGAGGTCTTGTGCCTACTCTTTGGACTTTGAAACACTCACCAAGAGTGAAGCTCTCAAAGAGCTTTTTGCTAGCTCACAAAGAACTAGTTCTCATAAATGAGAAAGTTAGGTAACCTATCTCTTTTAAGGAGATTTACAATTTAGCTCACTTACAAAAATCCCTCTTGGATTGGATATACAAATATAAGCTCTAATCACTCTTTGAGAATATAAGGCTAGATGAAGTTTAAGCTCAACACAATGTTTTGAATGATTTTGGAATTAAGCACAAAAGTGTAAGCTTGTGTGTTTAGAAAGTGCATATGCCTATGCCCTCTTATGGCTTGATTAGTTTTGAAAAATTCAGCTTTGAAAGCTTTTTATAGGGAAAGAGTACACTATCTTAGTTGGTCACAACGACTATAATTTTGGCCTTGAATTGACAGCTCCGGTCGACCGCTACTAGATAGAAAGTCGACCGAACTGGCTTGAATCAAATGTTAAAGGCCCTCTATCTCTATCTCGGTCGACCGCAATTCCGTGGTCAGGTCTACCAAAGCAATGGTCGGTTGGCCTACCTAATATCTCGGTCGTCCGACCTAATATCTCGGTCGTCCGGATAGAATATAGCCTTTGGAGCATTGGAGCATTCAAAACTCGAATAAGGACAAAAACACACTGGTCGACCGATTCAACACTGGTCAGTCGACCGGACATCAGTGGTCTTCCGAGGCTAGGCTTAGGTTAACCGGATGACAGTCCCAAAGTGGTTTTTACACTTGGTTAAGTTTCAAATGTTCTCATGCACATGCCTAAGTGTTTTGTCAAGATATAAAACACATTTTAAAGTACTTAGGCATTGACCAACTTGTTTTCAAAAACCTTTTCAAATAAATGAACAAAGTAAAACGTGAGGTTTTGAAAACATGCAATGTTAAGCTTTAAACATCTACATATCATAGTATTCTCCAAGGAAGATTAGACACAAAGATAATACCTATGTAGACTAGACTAATTTTCTTGGAGGTTTTCAGGTCTTGTAAATGAAATCTTCTAGGAGCTTTGACTTGAAGCCTTTGATCAACATCTTCTTGAAGTGATGAAGTCCTATAGCAATCTTGAGTTGTAGTATATTGGACTTCACACTTCTTCTTGTCAAGGAGAATACCACTTGATGTTCTTGTATGATTGTGTAGCTCTTGACATGTTGATATTCCTTCTTCATTGACTTTGTAAGTACTTCCATAGCATGTGGATTGACTTCATGCTTGTGCTATGGAGTCTTGCAAAACTAACTTACCATTTTCATCAATGTTGGTGTGAGTGCTAAGGATCCTCTCATTAAGAACATGCTCACACAAACATTAGAACTACCAATGGTTTGTTATCATCAAAACAAGATTGATCATTTAGCCCTTAGGGCTTACAAGAGGATGCTAAGGGGCAGTTTACTCTTTCGTCGGTCATGGCTTTGCTACGTGGTTCAGGCACTGCCCAGTTTTCGAGGGAGTGTATCTGGCAAAGGTAATTCCTCTCTTGGTATGTTTGTTTATGTGGAAATTAATTAACATATTTTTGGCTCTGGATGAGGATAGGAACCATTATGGGGTCCCTATTGCTTCCCGGTGTGCTTGTCTTAGAGACATGGAGACCTATGATCATGCATTTGTGCAATGTTCTCTGGCTAAGGTGGTGTGGAAGGAAGCAGCGTGTAAGATGGGGCTATTTCTAGGACATCGAAGTGTTGAGCGGATACGTGATATATTTTCGATTTGGTGGTACGCTGGTTCGTCTAGTGATCATCGATTTTGGTACTTTGGCTTGTTCAGCTTGGTTGATTCTTTGGAAGGCCCGTGAAGATTCGTTCATGAGGCTAAGACAACATCACAATCTAGTATTTTAGCTCAGTTTAGGGATTACATCGGCATAGTGATGAGCACTAAAGGGCTCAACTTTGGCTCTGTGCGAGCATCAGCTAGGCTGAGGAGGACTCTTGTGGTCAGATGGAGGGACGGTTTAGTAGAGGATGGAGCTGCCCTAAACATTGATGGAGCCTCTAAGGTAAATCCAGGTCCAGCGGGTATTGGAGGTGTCCTTAGGCTCACAGATAGGGAGTTTGTGGCAGCATTCTTTATGTTTCTTGGTGAGAACAAGTCAAGCATGTTGGCGGAGATCGAGGCTTTGGTGGAAGGTTTTAAGATGGCAGCTCGGTATGAAATTGCTCATCTCTTGATTCAGACTGATTCTGCAATACTGTCAACTGCGGTATCAAAAGGTACAATCTCTTCTTGGAAACTAGATCGTGTGTTTCAATAGGTCTTATTTCTTTTGGAAAATAGCAGGGTGGTTCATGTTTACAAAGAAG
Source organism: Vinca minor (assembly GCA_026122235.1). Classification (NCBI taxonomy): domain Eukaryota; kingdom Viridiplantae; phylum Streptophyta; class Magnoliopsida; order Gentianales; family Apocynaceae; genus Vinca; species Vinca minor. The sequence goes on from JAOCZM010000191.1 coordinate 2,025,049, forward strand.
TGAATTCTGTAGCGGATGCATTGGTGAACCTTGCTTGTGCATCTCGCTCTTCCACCTCTTTTCATACACTTGGCGACTTACCCATGGATGTCCGCGAATACATAGAACTAGATAGGCAAGGCACACCTTATCTGCGTGTTCTTTGATGATTAGGTTAGGTTGCATATTGTACCGGTTTTGCCTTTTAAAATGGCAAGGCTATTTTTACTTTTGTGCATCTTTTGTAACACCTGATTCATGTTACAAATGGATTTTTTTTTATATTTGATTGCTCTTGGTGTATGCAGTGGATTTGTTTCCACCTATATAGAGGTTTTGGCTTAGTCCCCCTCTATGTATTATTTGCCTATTTTTTTCTCTATTCATAAACGGGTTAGGGGTCCACGCCAAACCCCCCACCACAACAGGTGGCTTTCTTAAAATTAAAAAAAAAAGAGTAATATATAGTATTAAAGCAAGAGCAAGCACAAGTAACCATCAAGAATAAAAAGCTAAAACCAAGAGATATATGGTTACAAATACCAATTTTCTTCTTTTGATGATTCTTTGATCTTTTAGCTTCTTTTGCTCATTCTTTCATCATCCTCAACATGATATCATCTTTGAAGTTCTTGAGGATGACTTGGGGGTAACTCTAATTTTCTTCATCATCATGAAGTGTATTTTGAATCTTGGAGTGATGTATGGAGTTTCACTTGGTTTTGTAGACTTATCTTCCATCAAGTGACTCTTTTGACCTTGTTCTTTCCTTTTTTTTCCATTTTGGCTCTTCATCCCGAATTTTCTCTTCCATGCTAGACCTAACCACTTTTAAGCTCTTCTTTGCATCTTCTTAAAAGTGTAGCTAGTCTTCTTCTAACAATCTCCTTATAGTGAGATTTTCCTTCTTTTAAGGCACTTTTCATCATTAATTCCAACTTTGTGTGCTAGTGCCTTGCTCTTTTCATGATCGTCCATAAAGATTGAACATCCTCAAGTATCCAATAAGATTTTGATCTTGAGGTGCTCTTGCAATATGAAAGCTTATGATCATTTTCTTCAAGGAGGAAGTGTCTTCTTCATATGAAAGTATAAGGTGGATGAGACCTTATCTTCAAGAGTCCATCCATCTTTCATTTGCCTTTGTTACCTACAAAAGAAGACATTTTTGGTACCCACTTTTGTTTGGGTCCTAGAGGGTTGATAATAGAGCTTTTTACAATCCAATTTGTTTTTTACACCTCTTTCGATTCTTCTCTAAATGATGCAACAATTAACATGATGACCATAAATACCATAATAAGAGCAAATCATGTTAATCATAGATGAATATGTAGTTCTAGTATCAGGAGAGAGATAATGTACATTCTTGTGTTTGTGTTTGTACTCTAAACAATTATGATCTTGTGAGACAAGTAGAGCACAAGAACGTGATCAAATATAATTCTAGTACTAATGCACATATCATCAAGAAAGTTTCGAGAAGCAAGGTTATGCTTTAAGAGATCATACTCAACAAGTTTAGAAACAACAATAAGCACCTTGTCAAGTAATTCATGATTCTCAAAATTAAAGCATCAACAGATAAGTGCATACTCTTTTTTTCTTTTTTTCTAGCATATGGCAAGAGGCAAGAAGTTTTTCATAATATACTTGCAAGCAAGATCTTTCATTAAGTGAGAAAGCAAGTTTATTACACATAATTTTGTTCTTCTTAACCATCTTCTTTAACTCATCATATAATTAAGTGATAAGCACATAAGGATAATCATCACTATCAGGATCTCTATCTAGAGTTAGAATCTTGTAACTCATTGCTCATGGAGCTCGAACTTTGAATGTCAATTTGATCTTCATGATAAATTAGTCCAATGAGGCATTTTGTGTAATCATGGTCTTGATCATCACTTCCATTTTTGTCCATTGTAGAGCGCGATACTCGAGACCTTTTGATTGAATTATCTATATGTCTAATTTTTTTAAGTCCATGATTGTTTATTATTTATCTTATTAGTCTTAGGGGCGCTTAAGTAAGGTTAGAAAGTTAGAGGACCTAAGTGTTAAGATGAATCTTATGGTTGGGAAGTTTTTTTGGAGGGAAAGTAGTTAGTGTATGAAGAGGTACCATTTGAAATAAGAACAAAGGGTTGCAATGTATTATTGTAGATTCATAACACTAGAAATCTTGTGAAACACATGTTATAAATAGAGAAGAAGAAAGAAACTCTAAATCCTTGTGTTTGATCTTCTAACTCTATCTCTTTACTTTCAAGTTCTTACATTATACTCGTGATTATATTCCATATGAATTTGATTGTATGAGTTTATATTGTTTATCTTGAGTTAGATTAATTTTTTGTTACATCTTGCCATAGCTTGGCTATAGGTCTTGCACTTATTGATCTTAAGCTTTATATATCTTGCATAAGTGCTAGTCTTGTGACTTGTGTTGTTTGCTCTTACAATCTGTGCATATATGACTCTTGAATTAGACAATCACTTGATCGTATTCATTGTCTTGAGTTCCTATGTGTTACCTCTAAACACACTAGTCACCAAAGTTGTTAATACTTTAAATCACCTTTATGTGCTTAATAAACATACGTTTCCTAATGCAACTAGGACTCTTCATAGATTTGGTAGTTATTTATATTCTAGTTGTTAAGAGTTCCATATCTACTAGGACTCTTCTTGTTTAGGTAGTTACTTGATAGCAAGTTGTTATTCAAGAGTCCTAATTCTTCAAGGACTCTTATTTCCCTTTTCCTAGTTTGAGTTAGATTGGTTCTCTTGTAACCGAAATACTCTATTTAATAGAGATTTCGGCAGCCATGTAACTTAGACTTTATATGATATTTTAAGGTTATTCAAGAAAAACTGTAATTGCATCCTGTGATTTAGAAGATTCGAGGACGAATCCTTTAATATGGAGAGGGGATATGAAAGTTTTTCAAGAAGGAGAGGATGATACGGTACCAGCCATGAATGATACGGTACCAACCTCAAGGTTGCCCAAGTCAAAGGAACACATACATCGACTAAGCACGAGACTTAGAACAAGGGACGTGAAGCAACTATCTACATCATTGACCCGAGTTCTAAAGTATAAAGAGGATGCTAAGTTACATCTAGGAATGTTATACGAGGCAGCCTCTCAAGTTCACAAGTGTACAATTAGGCCCTATAAAGCAAAGAGGCTAAGAAGGGTATTTTAGTAATCATACAAGATGATGAGGGATTGGACAGCTTTACAACAGTTTGGCAGAATGGTCATAACTTTCTATCCGTTTATCCAATGGATCTAATTCTAGTTGCATATTAAATATAAGAGGCATATCTACAACTTTCATGAAGAACCCGAGATTAGATTCTGCCTTCTTGACATCCGAAATCGTCGTGCAAGTTGGCCCAACAAGCTGTCCAGAATTGGGACGAATTTTAAAGGGCATTTTAGTCTTTGTACAATTAAAGTCTATGCTAGACTTTAATTGTTTTCCAGCTTTGTTATTTACTTTATTTAGAGTATTTAAGTAGTTGCTATAATAAAGGACATGTTGTCCATGTGTTAATTAGTTGGTTAATAAGAGTCCTAATGCAACTAGGACTCTTCATAGATTTGGTAGTTATTTATATTCTAGTTGTTAAGAGTTCCATATCTACTAGGACTCTTCTTGTTTAGGTAGTTACTTGATAGCAAGTTGTTATTCAAGAGTCCTAATTCTTCAAGGACTCTTATTTCCCTTTTCCTAGTTTGAGTTAGATTGGTTCTCTTGTAACCGAAATACTCTATTTAATAGAGATTTCGGCAGCCATGTAACTTAGACTTTATATGATATTTTAAGGTTATTCCTTAGTTACTTTGTGTTTGATTCTCTATGTTAGAGTTCATTCATCTTTGAGTTACTGTATCAATAAGTTTGGTTTATACTTATTGTGGTGTTTCAGCCCCCATTGATATTCAACCTTGCGGGAGAAAGGTTGTTTATATTCCCCCATAAACTGTTCGAGATAGAGAAAGATCGGACCTTTAAGCCGAACCTTGGTATTCGTACAACGGTTTTGCATCACGTTTTGTCAATGTGATCCCTTAAGAAAAGAATTTGGTAGAAAAGTGAAAAAGTTTAAGAACCTTATTGACCCCCTCTAATGTTCTCCCCTTTGGGTATTTCAATTTGTATCAGATCCTAGTCTCCTTTTTGTTAGGATTTACACCCTAGGAGGATATATGGCCACATACTTTTCTACATATTCAATAGAAGACTCTTCACCATCTAGACCACCGTTATTTGATGGCTCCAACTTCTCTTATTGACAATCTATGTTTATACTCTTTTTACCTACTAATGATTTCACCTTGTTGAGCATTATAGAAATATGACCATATGTTCATTCAATCAATATACAAGGAGTCAAAGTATCTAAGACAAGAAGAGAACTCAATGAAGAGGACTTCTCCAAGATGGCACTCAACTACAAGGCCATTAATGTTCTTTGTTGTGCACTAAATGAAGAATCACTCAACAAAGTTCATGAATGTGAAGAGGTACAATCAATGTGGAATATGCTTGAAGCATCTTATCAATGCAAAGTTGAAGTGCAAGAGCCAAAGATGGAAGTCAAGAGTTGGAGACTCAATAATGTGAAGGCATTAAAGAAATCTCAATCACAATTCAAGCAAACATTAATATAATCAAAGAGTGTGATATAAGAGAACTCAAAAGTGAATCTTCAATGAGCTCAAAAGACAATCTACAACTTTAGCATTCACAAGATGATGATCTTCAAAGAGATACAAATTATAATGGAGATAATGAAGATCATACGTCTTGTTCAAAGAAGAGGGTTTTTTTTTCTTCCACAAAGCTTCAAAGATAAAGATTCAAAGAGAAGTGGCATTGGGGTGGATCATTCCATAAGGAATGAAGAACTTGAAAGGAGATGTGTCAAAAGAAGAAAATCAAAAACACTCCTTAGCACTTGGAAATCTCAAAAGCTCAAAGGCTACATCTATTGAAGAACCAAGTTTCTTAAAGATAAAGACCAAAGCTTCAAGTGATGACAAAGGCTTCAATGTCAATTATTTATACTCCTCAAATTCACTTTCTCATAGTACTTTACTCGATGAGATTAATATATTGAAAATTGATTTTGATGTATATGTTTGTGCTGTTATTAACATTCCATCTCACCCTCTTGATGATCATATCAATATAGATAACTTAAAGCATGATCTATACATGTTTCTTTAGCTAAGTTATCTAAGACGTGCAACATATCCAACATGTATGAGTCTTGGTCTTATATGCCTAGCTCATCTAAGAATCATTCTTGTTGTGATTTTAATTTTCTTGATCCTTATACATGTAATTGTCACTTGAGAAATGAAGCTAACCTTCTCAAAAGGTAAAAAGTAGTTCTCGAGACTTATTTGTAGGTACAAAAAGATCAATGCTTCATAATGAAGACATGAAAAACAAGGAATAGAAAAGGCGAGCTAAGACTCCAAGAAAAGAGTCACATGCCAAGGACTGCAAGATTGTAGAGGGTTCATCAAGAAAATAAATTTCATATCCAAATGATGACTCTATGTCACACCCCGTAACCAGAGGGTGACCTAGTAGTGTCTCATCTACAAATGAGACAAAGAACCCATAACGTATCATATTCGGGGTATGTCTTGGAATATGACCATCAAAAGACAAGAGCTTAAGATTGATAATATGCATAGGCTGACTCCATGTAAATGCATACAAGGACATACGCACTAAGAATCAAGAATAATCATGCAATACATGTAAACGTACTTCGGTTTAAAACATAAGAAATCTTTCATATAATTCATAACTTGATAAACGACTATTTCATGCATTTTAGGACTGAAAAACAAGAACGAAAGATCCTTAGCTTGAACACTTAATCGAAACTTCAAAGAAATATCAGAAAGCAGAATTTCATATTCGCAAAGGCAACTGCTAAGGGAATTACTCTTAATTGAACCATTGGAATCTAATCTCCACCGTTCAAAATGTAGTTCTACGAGTCCTTTAACTTTAGAAACAAGAATGGGGTCGATCATAGTTCGATTAATACTTTAAATGGTCGTTTCCCTATGAACTCTAAGATTTTCCAGAATTCATAAATTTCTTAACCTCTCTCTCTCTCCCTCTTATAGTGTTTCCCTGCACTAAGAACCGCCGTCACGCATATAGCAACAAGCACTAAACTGACATGCTAATTCAATCCCATATGCATCTTATCTCAGTTATACATGTAGCACAAAAGATAGGTACATGGATGCACACACACACACACATGATATATATATATATATATATATATATATATATATATATATATATATATATATATATAGTAGTAAAAGGTCATGCAATAAATCTTATATAAGTAAAGCTGCAAAACTAAACTAACATGGTACCTCAATTGAAGTAAATAAAGTCAAGCTAGTATGTTGATACAATTAAAGAAAATAAAACATGGCCATCATGTTAATACAATGCATACATGATACATCGATCTTTAAATAAACATAAACATATATTTGACATAACAAGTTCATATATCGAGTTAACATAGCATAGCATATCATCAATGACATATCATCATGATCGTCCAGATGGTGACCCGGCAGCGCCTCATCTACCAATGAGACACCGAACCCATAAACAAAAAGACTAAATCCGAAATACTTCAATAAACTTAAGGTAATATTAATATCTTACAACATACTTAAAATCTTCAAAATAAGTAAAATTTTCGTACATAATAAATCTAACATCGTTTATATAAAAATAAAGTCAAACTTTAGCATTCTATTGCATCATAAGTTCATACAGTTCATTCCTCAAATCCCTTCCCAAGTACCTTCTTAAGTAACATCAACATCATCATCTGCAAAACATAGAGAGTAAGGGAATGAGCTACTAAGCTAGCCTAATAAGGTTCAAACACCCCTGGGATGAAGCATCGTTAGACTCGAAAACGTTTCCCTTTTTTTCCCAAAATACAAACTTGACAACTCAAATAGGAATCTTTAAACATGTACATATAACTTCAAAACACATATAAAACATATGACATCATTGCTACTTCAAACTCTTTTCACTTAGCCTCGGCTAAGCTGTCTTTCTATCTACTTCTTCTCATAGGGCCTCGGCCTTCTGAGCTTACATACTTGGTCTCATTCTAAAGGCCGCAACCCTTATCTAGCCTGGGCCAGTGGACTTACCCCACAAGGCCTGGACCTCATGAGAAATTGCTCTAACATGCTAGTCTGGCTCGCATGACTTCGGTCAGCGGTCCCGCAAGGACTGGGCCTTATGATTATGTGGGGGGGTACGCATGTACTTTAAAATAGAAATCTATACTTGCAGACTTTAATTAAAAAAAAAACTTAACTATAACCCAAAATACCAAAAAAAAACATGGAACAACCAAAATGATTCATGTAATACATATTTCACAATGCTTCATCCATTTTGATGCAAAAGAGAAAACGATGAAGAAATTGTGACATCATATTTTCATAACTTTAATAAACATATTTTCATGCTTTTTGGATAGAAAACCAAGAGTGTAAGAACCTTACCTTAGATACTTACACAAATCTTCAAAAAAGGATTAAAACCAGAAATTCCAAATTTGCAGACTCTACTTCCCGAAGCAATATCTCACAACTCCACCGTTGGAACCGATCTCCGTCGTTCAAAATCAAGTCCTACGAGTCTTCTAACCAATGCAACAATAATCACTCCAATCACACTCCGTTTACTATCTCAAATATGGATTCTCCTCACAACACTCAGATTTTCTCCGAATGTCACAGTCTTGCACTCCGAAAATGATATCTCTTAATATAGTCGTTAGAATCCAATATCCATCATTAAGAATCTAGTGTAAGAAGTCTTATAACTATGGTTAGAATTTAAAGAGTACTACTTCTACATTCCTAACGAGAACAAAGTGTTTGTTGCTCAAAAGAGAGTTTTTCTGGAGAAACAGTTTCTTTCTGGGAAAACTAGTGGGAACCACGTGGAACTTAATGAAGTTCCAGAGTTTTGTGAAATTCCAAAAGAACTTGGTGAAGTTCCAGGCACAAGTGACCGGGTGGAATTGGAACAAACTACACAGGCTGTTGTGGAACCAGTTCCATAAACACAAGAATTGCGTAGGTCCAGTGGAGTTCGTAGATCACCCGAAAATTTTGGATTTTTCGTAACAGAACATGGAGATGCTATGTTTATTGATCACGATGAACGTACAACCTACAAACAAGAAATTAATAGTCCGGATTCTGAGAAATGGCTTGAATTCATGAGATCTGAAATGGATTCCATGTACACTAACCAAGTATGGATCTTGGTAGATGCGACTGAGGGGGTGACCCCAATAGGGTGCAAGTGGGGTTTAAAATTGAAAACGGACATGGAAGGGAATGTTCAAACATACAAGGGGCGACTTGTCGCGAAAGGTTTTAAACATAGTCATGGTATTGACTGTGATGAGAGCTTTTCCCATGTAGTTATGTTCAAATCCATTCGCATCTTGCTTGCTATAGCTGCATACTACGATTATGAAATCTAGCAAATGGATGTCAAAAAAACTTTCCTTGACGAAAGCCTTGATGAGGACGTGTATATGATACAGCCCGAAGGTTTTGTCGATCCAAATAATTCCAATAAAGCATGTAATTCTAAAGCAAGCTTCTAGAAGCTGGAATCGACGTTTTGACGAAGCCGTACGCTAGTTCAGTTTTATCAAAAATGTTGATGAACTTTGTGTTTACAAAAAGTTTAATGGAAACTTGGTGGTATTTCTGGTTTTGTATGTAGATGACATACTACGCATATGGAATAACATTCCAACCTTGGAATCTGTAAAGGTCTGGTTGGGGAAATGTTTATCTATGAAGGACTTAGGTGAAGCAAGCTTCATCTTAGGAGTCAAGATCTATAGAGATAGATCACGTAGACTTCTTGGCCTATGTCAGAGTACATATATAGACAAAGTGCTAAATCGGTTTAGCATGCAAGAGTCCAAAAACGACCTTTGTTCTATAGCACTTGGTACGGTTCTTTCAAGACTACAATGTGCTAAGACACTGGATGACAAAGAACGCATGAGTGAGATTCCATATGCTTCAGCAATTGGATCTATCATGCATGTCATGCTGTATACTCGCCCAGATGTCTCGTATGCTTTGAGTATAATGAGAAGATATCAGTCTACTTACGATGAACGTCACTGGATAGCTGTCAAGAGCATCCTTAAGTACTTGTGAAGGACTAAGGACACGTTCTTAATCTATGGCGGGGAAGACGAGCTCATTGTAAGTGGTTACACTGATGCTAGTTTTAAAACTGATAGAGACGACTTTAGATCGCAATTAGGTTATGTGTTTTGCCTAAACGGCGGCGCTGTGAACTTGGTGTGGTGCCTAACATTTCGAATACGATTGATCTCTATTGTGACAACAATGGAGCCATATCTCAATCAAAGGAACCACTGTCTCACCAAAGGTCCAAACATATACTGCAGCCGTATCACCTTATCCGTGAGATCATTGATAGAGGAGATGTGAAGATTTGCAAGGTTCATACGGACGATAACATCACCGACCCATTGACGAAGCCGTTGACACATCAGCAGCATGATTTCCATACTTGTAGCATGGGTATTAGATACGAAGAGAACTAGTCTTAGAGATAGTTCTTATGTACATTATACACTAAAATGCAAGATTGTTGTCTTTAGTGTAAGTTGGAGATTGTTGTATTTTCTTTCATATGATGAAATAATAAGCCATGAATTGTTACATTAAGCTATTCTAAAATGTAATAAAACATTATTTGTGTTTTGATTACAGCTGTGCAAATGTAATAAAACATAATATTGTCCTTAGATAATTATGTAATTGTTACATTGAACTATTCTAAAATGTCCATGGTCAATCATTATTGTGGAATTTTGAGGACAACAATAATGTGCGTAGACTAGTATGTGTTGATATTAAATATGGTTGATATGAAATCAAACACATGGATATTTGATACTAGACTTACCCACTCATAAGAAAACTTCATGGATTGTTATATGAATGTCAACAGTGTTCTTATGATGATTCTGTTTGCACCTAAATCCTTCAACTTGAGATCACACAAGATTTCTTGCTTGGCTAATGGTATGCTTTGATGGTGTCAAATGTTGTTTGTATCTAGATGGGCTATAAAGGCATTTGTTGGGTGTATTTATGAACAATGTCAGGATGAGGTGTGATATATAGAGGATTTGTCCCTCAATGTAGATATCGAGGACAAATAGATTAGTGCAAAGGATCATATTTGTGGTTACTTGAATCACCGGGACTATTTGTGAATTGGGAGTAATAATGTGTTGCTAGATACCTCTCATTACTGTTGACAATTGTTGTCACGGCCAACATAGGAAATACTTAAAGGCTCGCACACTATAATAAACTGGATTGGGCTTGTTGAAATTTGCATTCGATATAGGTGCTCAATTAGATTGGGCATGCTCAATTGGATTGGGCTTTCGACTGGATTAGGCAAAACCACAACCGGTTGGACCGGACTCGGTCAACATAGAGTTTTCTCGGGTTGACCGAACCGGTTTTGTCACTCCCGTCGACCGGGCCAGTTGGACCAAGTCAAAATCGGCACATATCTTGTGTGAGAGAGTGGCATATGTAGTGTCTGTAGTGGGGAGAGAGAAGTGGGGGAAATGGAGTTAGTGGGTTGATTTTTCAGCCACTATTCATTTTCTTTGAGGATTGAATTGTTCATTCCAATCACAATTATTCTCTCTAGCTCTTATATTCATAGTAGCCGAAAATAGAAGAAAAAATCTGGGATTTTTCTTCTTGACTTATACACACTCTTAAGAACAATCAAAAGAGAAGAAAATACGATTTTCTAACCTCTTTGATTTTCGGTTTTCTTTTTGTTTCTATACTTTGTGAATTCCGGGAAAGTTGTTTCCAAACTTCGGAGTTGTTTGGACTAGCATCTGAGACGTGAAGTAACAAGATCAGAGGTTGGTTTGTGGATACCGGCAGAGATAGGAGTCTGAAGGCTGCTATTGGTGGTTCTAAGTAGCGAAATCCGAATGACATCGATTAGATCGATAAAGGTATAAATCATATCATAAGGTTTTGGCTCTTTCTCGTGAATCGATCCTTTAAAGGAACGTGATCTTGTGCTATTTTATTCCGCTGGGGTTTGGGGATTACGAAATTTTCCTTCAGATTGATCACGTTAACCCTTAGGGCATACAGGTGGTTCGGTCTACCGAATCAAAATTGACTAAGGACAAAAACAACCTCGGTCGACCGGACAACACATGTCGATCGACCAGACTTCATCAAGTCGTCCGAGGCTATGCCCAAGTTGACCGGACTTCAGTCCAAAAGTAGTTTTTCCACCTGGTCACATTTCTAATGTTCTCAAACTCATGCATAAGTGTTTTTCAAAGTCTTTTAAAATAAATTTAAGACCTTAGGCCTTAACCAACACTAACATATGTTTTCAAAAACATTTTTCAAAGATTAAATGAAAGTAAAAATGATGGTTTTGAAAACATGCAAGAGCTTGACATATTATAGACTCATATTCACAAAATAAGATTAGTCACAAAGATATACCTATGTAGTATATGACTAATGATGCGAAACCGTGATGTTTTATATCAAGGTTCGACTTTTTAGCAGATCTTTCTCTATCTCGAAATAGTTTCTATGGGAATATACTCAACACAACTCCAAGCAGACTAAGTATCAATGAAGGCTGAAACACCACAACTAGAGAAACAAGCTAGTAGATACAGTAACTCAAAGAATATGAAGTTCTACCGGAAATTCATAAACAAGTATCTAAGGAATAACCTTAACCAAAATATCAATATATCTAACGTAAATAATAAGGGAGCCAAAATCACTCTTAAATAGAGGGATTTCGGTTACAACAATAACAAAAAGGAAGAGTCCTTGAAGAAGTAGGACTCTTGCCTAACAAACTTAAGTAAACTACTTTAAATGGAATTCTACCTAACATGATGGACAACATGTCCTATTAAGTAACAAACTCCTTTATTCTAGGTGGCCAACATGTCTAATAATAGCAAAGACTATAACCGAAATATATTAAAGTCTAGAATAGACTTTAATGTAAAAACTAAAATTCGTCCCTATTCTGGACAGATTGTTGGATTAGCTTGCACGACGATTTCGGACACCAAGCGGGCATAATCTGATCTTGTGATCTCATAGAAGTTGTAGACCTGCCTCTTATCTTTAATATACAACTGGAATCAGCTCCATTGGATACCTATATCGAAAGATATTATCATTATGCCAAACAGTAGCAAAGCTGTCCATTCCTTGTGCACTTATGATATACTTAAGAGGTTGACTTGTACAACATTCCTAGATGTAACTTAGAGTCCTCTTTGTATCTTAATACACGTTCCCTTGAGTTGGGAAGCCCCAAGGTTGGTACCGCATCATCCCCTCCCTCTTGAAAAGGATTCGTCCTCGAATCATCCCAAAAATCAGCGTTATAATCTGAAAAATGAATATAAGGGAGCAAGTTAGAAATATGGAAAGTAGAATGTTCACCGTACGTACCTTTTAAAGAAATTCTCTTGCGGCTGTCCCAAAAGAATGGAATATCGGCCTTCTCAATTGCATTTAATGGGGCAGTAAGCTTGCAAAAATCATGAACAAAACGTTTGTAAAAGCTTGTTAACTCATATGATGAATGCATTTGAATTGCACTAGTTGTTTGCAGCCATTCCTCAATTTCATTAACTCTTTACGGATCAGCTCTAAGACCTTGAAAACTCACGATGTAACTAAGAAAGTTATTAGATTTAGCATATGAAACATAATTTCCAATCTTAGCATACAAAGTATTATCTTTTAAAATAGTAAAAACAGCCCTAAGATGTTTGATATGAGGCTCTCGAGTTTTACTATAAACAAGCTCATTATGAAAGCAAGAAATCGGATGTCTATACTTAAAAGTTATGTGATTAATAATTAGACTATCCGTATATATTCTAAAAGTCCTTTCATGCTTAGGTGCAATATTTACCGGATTAAAATAAGGACTTAAAGACTCACTTACCTCCTTCTTTGCACAAATTAACTCACCTTGGTTTTGAATTTGCTGATTTGTACCTGAGGATGGTTTATACCTTTCACGATTTTGAAGGCTAATAAGCAACCTTCTCGGCAACTCCTTATGGAAGACTTCATGAAATTTCTGAAAAATAGCAAGACTAGATGTAGAAACAGATGTTACATCAAAAGAAAAAGTGTTAGTAAAAAGGTTCCTTGCGGTTCCTTTCAAATCGAACAAAACAACAAGTTGTTTTGCTGGAATTGCCCTATCTACCTTTCCGGGATTAATGAATAAACACTCTTTTCTCTCTTTTTGTGAGCTTTCCTTTTTTCTCACTAAGCTCATGGATTTTGTATAATTTTTTCCTTCGAATTTTACCTCATGGGTAGGGTCACTCGTTTCTTTTCTACCTCGCTCTTTTTTCTCCTCTAAAACAGCCCTTTCGGCTTCTTCCTCACTTATCCACGATCCATCATCCAATTTTATCATTGTACTCTTGTTAGGGCAGTCCATAGCAAAGTGTCCTTTGCCCCCACATTTAGAACATTCCCGAACAAGATTTGGAGTAGAATTTACCCTGGTATTGGCCGATTTTGTTGGATTTTGTGACCTTACTGCCTCAAACTGACCCGTGGCTGTTTTTGCACCATTTATGACCTCTTTACCCTTCTTTGGCTCAGAAAAACAGTAGAAAAAATGTGGGGTGGATTCGGCTTCTCCCAAGTTTGGAAAGTTGCCAGTTTTGCCCTTAAACTCTTTTCCTTTTGCTGCCTTTCAATCTGTTCTGCATAATACAATATAGATGTAATATTATCAAGATTAGCACGTTCTATCTTTGATCGGATCTTATCATTTAGACCAGACAAGAACCGAGTCAAAGTTGATTCATTATCTTCCTGAATATTCAATCTAATCATCGCCATCTCCATCTCTTTGTAATATTCATTAACGGTCTTTGCCCCTTGCCTCAATATTTGTAATTTATTGTATAAATCACGATTATAACTTTTAGGTACAAATCTCCATGTCATGACTGCTTTCATCTCATCCCATGAATCAATTTGTCTTTGTCTCGTTCTTCTCCGTTCATGGTACTCATTATCCCACCAAATTGATGCGTACTCTCCAAACTCCATGGCTGCCAATTTAACCTTTTTATCTTCCGAATAATTGTGAACATGAAAAACATGGTTAACTTTGCGAGTCCAATCTAAAAATAATTGAGGATCATTTACCTTGGAAAGATGGTATCTTTGTCTTTATTGCACCAAGATTATTATCATACCTTTGATTTTGAAAACTTGCTCTCGGTTCAAAGGTCAAATTATCCTCCATTCTTGGAGTTGCTCTCGGCTGGTATTGAACATTATCAACTTTGTGCCGAAAATTGTCTCTCAAAGGTGGTTCATTGGATTCTTGAAACTCATTATAATCTCCAACATCCATGGCTTTACCTCTTCTAGGTGGTCTTTTAATTTCATGATTTCCCAATCTTTCTGTAATGTTATCCATCTTTTGTAGCAACTGCTTCATGGTTTGTTGCATTGATTCTTGAAATAGTTTGTCACCATCCATGGCACCTTGATGCGAAGTACCTTCATCAAAAGACATTATCTTTGCAAAGAAATCACACAAATCTCTCAATATTCCAACAATACTTGTCAAGAACTTCCAACTCTAGATGAATTTAAAGATTTCTAATGTTGTGTTGATGAAACGCTGAAAAATATGGGAAAGAATTCCTATCTTGACCTACACAAATAGTTAAGAAAGAAATATAAGAGTAATCGTTAAAAATATGTGACCTTTACGCTTCTTGATTTCTTGAAAAACTGAAATTTATTCTCTGATGAATAGTGCTGTGAACAGTACAAAAAAATTTAAAATCTTGAAAAAAAATGTTTTCTTGATTTCTTTCTTTACCTTTTACCAAAGACTTACCCTTTTCTTGGCCACGCTTTATCAAGAACTCCGGATTAGGAAGATTTTACCTTGATTTGATGATGATGATGGCGGCTTTTCAAGAACAAGAGGGATCAAGAGCCAATTCCTTTGTACAAAGGAAGTTTGCTTTTGGTTTGATCCTTGGCTAAATAGGATAACCCGGCTGCCAATTTCTTTACTTCCGGGTGGCTTTTGCATATGGTAGTAATAATTTTTTTGTTATCTTTCTCGGTCTATTCCAAGCAAACAAGAATTTTTTTTTTTTTGAAAACGTAAGGTACACCAAGATAGAGATCAACCTTTTGCTCTGATACCACTTGATACGAAACCGTGATGTTTTATATCAAAGTTCGGCTTTTTAGCAGATCTTTCTCTATCTCGAAATAGTTTCTATGGGAATATATTCAACACAACTCCAAGCAGGCTAAGTATCAATGAAGGTTGAAACACCACAACTAGAGAAACAAGCTAGTTGATACAGTAACTCAAAGAATATGAAGTTCTACCGGAAATTCATAAACAAGTATCTAAGGAATAACCTTAACCAAAATATCAATATATCTAACGTAAATAATAAGGGAGCCGAAATCACTCTTAAATAGAGGGATTTCGGTTACAACAATAACAAAAAGGAAGAGTCCTTGAAGAAGTAGGACTCTTGCCTAACAAACTTAAGTAAACTACTTTAAATGGAATTCTACCTAACATGATGGACAACATGTCCTATTAAGTAACAAACTCCTTTATTCTAGGTGACCAACATGTCTAATAATAGTAAAGACTATAACCGAAATATATTAAAGTCTAGAATAGACTTTAATGTAAAAAGACTAAAATTTGTCCCAATTCTAGACAGATTGTTGGATCAGCTTGCACGATGATTTCGGACACCAAGCGGGAAGAATCTGATCTTGTGACCTCATAGAAGTTGTAGATCTACCTCTTATCTTTAATATGCAACTGGAATCAGCTCCATTGGATACCTATATCAAAAGATATTATCATTATTCCAAACAGTAGCAAAGTTGTCCATTCCTTGTGCACTTATGATACTTAAGAGGTTGACTTGTACAACATTCCTAGATGTAACTTAGAGTCCTCTTTGTATCTTAATACACGTTCCCTTGAGTTGGGCAGCCCCGAGGTTGGTACCACATCAACTAATCTTCAAGGTCTTCAAGTCTTCTAGATGTGTAGACTTCTTCAAGCTTCACTTGAGACCTTTATCAACCTCTTAATGTGATGAAGTCCTTTGTATTCTTCTAAGGTTTAGCACCATAGACTTCAACACTTCAAGGTTAAGAGCCTACTTGATGATGATATTCAATTTGATATTGAGTAGCTCTTAACACTTGATCTTCCTTCTTTGTATTGCAACCACTTCTAAGGCAACGTGTAGTCCATTTCAACCTTGTGTCATGGAGTCTTACAATGTAGCTTCTTCTTGAATGAATCATACTTGCTTTAGCATCTTTAATGTAGTAGGATTGCATCTTTGAGGTTCATAAAAGCTTTTCTTTCCCTTTCATCAATGTAAGTGTGAGTATATAGATCATATCATTAAGACACAAGCTTACACAAACATTAGAACTTTTCAATTGTTTGTTATCTTTAAAACTAGATTAATTACATTAGCCCTTAAGGCTTACAGTTACCTATTAGAATTACACTTACCAAATAAGTGTTGTAGTTGGATATGGAATAGGGAATCTCAATTCCGAAAGGAGTCAAACTTCTTTGTAGCAGTTGACATAAACCGGACATGTTTTATTTAGCGCATGTCAAATATTGGTGCGGGTCCACCGGGTCGGGTTCAACTAGGGCCTATTATTAGATCTTAGGTCGGAACCCACCAACTACAAAAGGTCATAATTGTGATTATGTCGAATCATCAATAATATTTGTAATGATTTGTTGATAGATAGCGCTCATTATTGTTGACAATTATTGTCACGACTAACATTTCAAAAATACATAATGGGTCGCACTCTATGATAAATTTGATTGGGCTTGTTGAAGTTTGCATTTGATATAGGTGCTCCAATTGGATTGGGTTGTCAATTGGATTGAGCCAACCAATATCAGATTGGTTGAACTGATCAATTGAATCGGACCGGTCTGTTGAACCGAGTTCTGGAAAACCATAAGTTATGGATTTGGAAAAAGTTGATAGTTAGGATATGGTGGTTGATTATTGAATAAACCACCAGCCCCTATTTATCTCCTCTTGTCTTAACATTTGATGTAAGACATTACAACATAACAAGGAATAGAAAATAAGATTTTTCTATTATCATTCTCTCCCTTTTATTCTTCTTTTTCCTTATCAAAAGAAGTCTATTAAAGACTGTCTTCAAGTCTTGTTCTTCACTTTTTTTGGCTAGCACTAGAGTGTAGAACGCTCATCCAAGCGATCACGTGGATATCGTAGAGGCAATGGATTGATTACATCAGATTCTTTCTTATGAATTCGACAACATCCAACACATAAATCATTTATGTTATTTGCATTCTTAAGGTACCAATCATATTTTGTTCTTACGCCTGATGATCCTGGTAAGAAACGAATTCCATGCTTATTTTTGCTGCCATTTTGTTGTGAATGTGAATTTCTTTCTTACAAGACGGTAAAAGTCCGGGGTGGTGATATAGCCGGTAAGAGGAAATGATGAAGGAGAAGAGGTCAACGATGAAGAAAAAATTGTGTTAATTTAAATTGGATATCCATAGTTATATTTTTAACAATTGAGTACTCATAAAATAATTTTTGTTTTCCAGAAAGGGAAATGGAGTAGAGTTCCCAAAATACCCCTGAAAAAATGTCATTTGTTGACCACTGACCAACTTAACATGGTTCTGTAAAAAAATTGGACGGAATAACCGTTTTGGCAGGTCGAAAATACGTAAATGATTAAATAGTTTAAAATTAATCGAAGATACCAAATTGGCAGGTTGAAAATACATAAGGGACGAAATTGGCTAATTTGCTTTGTTGGATATAAAAAATGTAGCACCAATATATATATATATATATATATATATATATATATATATATATATATATATATATATATATATATATATATATACTTTGTTTTCGATTTCAACCAATCACAAACATATAAATCCTACGTGTAACATTTTTTTAGAAGTTTTAGCCTTTTATTTATTTTACGAAATTTTGATTGGTTTAAAACGTTTTAGATCATTAAATTATTTGTAAACTACTTTTTATCTTAATAAATTTCAAATATTTAACTTCTTTTCCCATTATATCTCAAGATGAAAATTATCTTCCAACCAGATAAGAAAAATGTGTTTTACATTTTAGGCTAATGAAGGTTAATCGTAATAAATTGTATTGAACATATTTTTGAAATTAATAAGCCTTTGAAATTATTGATTGGTCAATTAGCTTTATTAAAAATTAATTTATTGTAGAAAATTAATCATCTTTTATTTAAGTCCACGCATGCGTATCTTTCAGTAATTCTCAGAATTTTATATTTTCTTTTTCTTTGTTTTATTTACCTTTATAATTATTTTACTAAGAAAATTAGTTCAAAATATTTTCGGTATTAAATTAATTAAAAGCTTAATGATTAAGTATCAACTTTGAATTCAAAGTTCAATTAATATAATTAGAGATATTATTGTATCGATACATATCTGGAAAATATGATTGAAACTGTTTTTCAGAAATCTGTTAGGACTCAAACTCTACATAGTGGCTAAACCTAAGTTCTATGATTTCCCATAATTGTGGTAACAAGAATATATTTTCGTATTCTAATCACTCTTTCATTCGTTCTTTCTTTTTGCTTATTTTTTCATCGTTCTTTCTTCCTGCTTCTAGATCAATTTTATTTTTTACTAAACATTCTATTCTTTTTTTGTGTGCAAGTAATGAGAGAAGAAAAGTGTAATGGTTTGCTTCCACAAAGAGCATCAAGGAAGATTAATCTTACACAATCAACAATGTTCTTTACTGTTTCTCAAAGTAATGCGATGATGGAGTTTGACAGACATAATTTATATCCAAGCAAATCTCTTTTGATTTTACTCTCTTCATGCTGCTTCTAAGTCCTTTATTTTCTTTTTTTTTTTATACAAATATTTTTGCTTCTTATTTTTCTGGCCACGACGTATTTCAGGTATCACACCCAAACTAATTCCGGCTCACACTAGGGCGACCCTTTAAGGCGTAATTTTGTTTATTCATCTCTCTTTAACATGTAATGAAATGGAAAAGGGTATTGGTTGAGTTTTTCACCATAATAGTGCAAGACCACACACAAAAAGATCTCTATAGATTAACTTCATATACCGAGTTAAGCTATGTTCATTTTTCTTTAGTGTTTCTCGAAACATTAAAATTATGGATGTTAACATACTTTTTCTTTGGAGTTTTTCAAATAGTATGAAAGATGAGAAATGAAATAGTTTAAATATTTAGTGCAAAAACTGTTGTTCTTCCATTAAGTAATTGCGATTGTTTTGTAGACGGCTAGATCAAGATTTGTTGGTGGGACATAATTCATTTCCCCTTCTTTTAACCATTTTTCTTCAAAATTATTCTTGCATGACATTGATATTCTGTAACTATCTTCTTTAGGCAATTTGTTGTAAATAACGGTTAGTTTTTTTCCTTCCTTTTTCTTTTGGTTCTCCAATTCTTACCAGTTAGTACTTTGTTTTACTATTTTTGGTGCAAGTACAAAATCTTAAATTTGTTCTTAATTTAATGGGAAGATTAAGTGAAATAGAGACTTAATATTTTTTTTCTTGATGAGATCTTAATGGAAGATTTTTTTTTATTATTATTATTATTATTATTATATATATATATATATATTACAGAAGGTGTTTTCAATTTTTAAACCTTCCTTCCGTGCCACGTGGACGATCTCTTCATTTTTTATTTTTTATTTTTTGTTACAATGTTAACTCAAAGTATTATCATGTAAAAAGAATTTAGATTAATTAAAATAAGTGATAAAGTTAAAAATTTAATCTTTTGGTTTAGGGGAGTTTTGTTTAATTAAATTAATTTGAAATCAATATCAATTTCTCACGTTCAGATTACTCCTATGTAGCTGATTCTATCTTTTATTTTAATCCATATCTAATATCAATTTTAATCTTAATCACAACAAACTTTTAAGTCTTCTATTCTAACTATTCCTTATCTCCACTATATCTCCAATATCAGATGGTGAAAATTAAAACTTCTCTTTCAGTTCCATTTTTTTTTTTTAGATTTCTTCATTTTCAATCATTCTAATTGTTAATCTTCATTTATGAATTATCACTAGAAGTTTTGTTTCTTAACGTATTTGCAGATTTTTTTTATTACAATTTTTGCAGGTTTTCATCGAGCCAAGTAAGTCCATCAATATCTTCTTATTGTTTCTTCTCTCCTGGACTTTACTCCATGTTTTTTTTAATGTTTGCACCAAAGGTAATTATTTCTTATCTTCTTTATCCATATCGATTTTTGCCACTCTTATAGTTTTCTTCTTCATATTACTGTAATTTTATTTTTTGTACATAATGTACTTATAAAGAAGTAGGTTATTTCCTCTATTAATATAATTTCTAAGATTTTTAGTTTTTCTAATTAGGTTTAGAAGTTGTAATTTGCTAATAGAGATTTAATCTATTAAATTAATAAAGAATTCTGGAAAACAATTGTTTACTCACTCTCTCCCACGTTCTCTTTATTTTTCTTTTCTTTTTTATATATATAAAAAAAAAATAAATAAAAAAAAAACTCAGGGAAGGACTTTATTCTTTTGATGTTTATTCCGGTGTAAAAATCCCTTCCATCTTTTTCATGTTTCTAAAAAAAATATTACTATCCTAAAAAATTTGCACACCGTCTAATATTACCATCCCTTCTTCCTTATGTTTTTTCTTCTTTTTTTTCCCTTAAAAGGTTCTTCAATTTTTTTCATGTACATATATTTTTTTCATGTACAGGTAAGCTGAAGATCTTTGTTAAATTTTAAATATCTTTGGAAGCGGTATAATTTTGTTGGGTAAAAGAATCTATAAAAGTTTCAATTATATTAGGATTTAGTTTTCTTGATTTACTTCAGAAATTTTAGTTTTCCTATTTTTTTTTACTCTTATGTTTTGTGTTTTATTTCTTTTGTTTTTCTATATTTCAAAAGGATAGATGGTCGGATGGGTATTTTTGGCCATGATACGATGTTTTCACACAAGAGAAGAGGTATAGGTTAAAAGAGTTCATGGAAAAACTAATAGCCGATGTTTATTATTTCGGTAAACTAAAACTTCTCAATTTATAATTTTTTGTACAAATAAATATTTGATTGTCTTTTATATTTTCTTTTTTTGCATTACTATTTTATTTATTTCAAATAGTAGTGTCATTTATTCTATTACACTTATTTTTTTGCATTAATTTTGCAGAAAAACAAATTGAGTATAGTTCCAAAATGTTGAAGTGAAGTGAAAGTCAGGAGCATTTTTATAAGTATGTATTTGGATGAGTCGAAGGTGAAAATTCTTCCATATTTTTACCTGTTCCGTTACTTACTGTGGGGATTGACATTCATTTAAATGAAATGGATAAACATTTGTTAAGATTTATGAAATATTTTTATTACAATAGGAATGTAACATGTCCTCTTTCAAGTTTGAACCATCAAAATTTCATTAGATTTTTTTTTTTTTTTTGAATATGCTAAGTTTTTTCCTTCAAATTTTATCTCCAAGTCTATTAAATGTCTTGTGTAGAATTAGAGTCATAATTCCATTCTTGTGTTTTGTGTAGTAGTTTGTTGATTCCTTCCACTAAATTGGATGCATGGAATATGAGGTAAAACTTTCAACTTCTCATCATTCTCTCTTACATTTGTTGCCATTTACAAAATTTTACAACTTTTCTCAAAACACAAGAATGTGATTATGACTCCAATTCTACAGTTTTTCTAATTTTTTTCCAATTCTAAAATTCATTTCTATACATTTTTTTTTTGTTTTACAGATATATTCAGGGACGAAGACGGGGACTAGGTATAGTAAATTTGATAGGTAGTTCGGAATATTTTATCAGTTTCTCCCCCTCCCCTCCCCCCCAAGTTTTTTTTTCTGTCGTTTTTTATATGTAGTTCGACATACTATTGCAGTCTGCCCCCCCCCCCAGGCAAATTTCTGACTTCATCCCGAAATATATTTGAGCGACTTGAAGTCATGACCTCAACGAATCTCTCCATGAAGCGTCATCAAAGCTAAACAAATATGATATACATGCACATTTCTCCAAAATGATTACTTTTGGTAATTACTACTTTTTAAGTTTAATTATTGTTTCAGGTTGCTTTATAATCTTAGTTTATGAGTTTCACCATATGTATGTGCCAGACATTGTCAACCAATGGATGTGTTTTTGAAAGGATTGTCAACCAATTGATGAATATATAATTTTAAGGTGTAACCAATTGATGAAAATAATATAACATTGTTGTGTTAAGTTCTTTTTTTTTTTTCTTATGAATGTTGGGTTAAGTTTCTTAGCCCCATGCTTTCCAGTTCATTTCAAAAAAAAAATTCATTTTAAGTTCTGATTGATGAGGAAACATATGGATGTTAGGAAGATAGAGAAGCATACTCGCTATAGTAATTGTGTTTTACATATATCAATAAACGTTTATGTCTAATTTTTTCAAAGGTGACACATGAAAGTTCAAGTTGGCACAATAATTGTTGTCTTTTTCTTTATTTTTTAATATTTCAAATTATTGGTTTCATCCAATAGAATATACAACTTTTTCATTATTTAATTTTTTATGTTCAGAAATTAAATTTAAAATTGTATGCTACATGTATATGATGGCTTTGTTCACTTGCTTTTAAGGCCTTATGTCAAAGTTAGCCCGTGAATGAACAAAGGAAGCTGTTCACCAGGTTGAGATTGAGAGGTAACCCGTCACTCTGAAATCAGGAAAGGTTCTGCTTTTTCGCTAAGAGAAGAACAACATCTATTGAAGGCTTTTAATTTTTTGACTCTTTTTTTTTTCTTTTAAACTTTTTTTTATGAACAACTAGAAAAAGCCTAGCTAAGTAATAATCTGTCAAGTCCGAGTTGAAAAAAGAATAATTTTTTGATGAAATCTTGAAAGTGTTTGTACCAATTGTATCTTAATTAGTTTGAAAAGGTATAGCTAATTGACAAATTGTAAACGAGATTCAACTGACATGAAGATACAATTTCTTACTTTGAAATCTCCCTTTTACTTCTTTTTTTCTCTTTGTAAAGACATTCCAAAGATTACATTTGTTTTGGAGTAAAAGCCTCCCTTTTTAGTTAGCTTTAAGTATTCAAACCATTAAATTATCATTTACCATTTTGTATTATCCTTATAAAGTATTATTTAATGTACCATGAAATTGATGTTAGACATACTTTAGACTATTTTGATGATCCGTTAAAAAATGAGTACGGGCATTCCGCGGACGGGTACGGGCATCCATTTTGATGATCCGTTAAAAAAGCGGGCATGCCCGCCCATCCCCATTTAAGATATGCCCATGACGGGGCGGGGCGGCAGGTCATACCCGTTTTGACAGTACTAATAAGAGTATCCCACATTGAAAAGTTACATTGTTTTTTGAGTTTGACAATACTATAAAAGAGTGTACTTTGACATGTTTTCAGTTACAAAATTACTTTAACATTTTTTCTTTCATTAAACATTACGTCACGGGTATTTTTGCTAGTATATATATATTACAGAAACCTTATACATACATATATTTGTATCTATATATACATTTTTTAATTAATTTACTAATTTTTATTGGTTGAGAATATTTAGGTTTAATTAAATTAATTGAAAATTAACTTATCTTAATAAAAATTAAATATCAACTTTTATTGGTGCAAAAATGTTAAACTATTTTATATAAATTGAGAGAGGGGGGATTCGATCCCCCGACCTGCAAGCCCGATGCTACGCCACATTGCCAACTATTCTAGCAGGTATTTGACAACTACTTTCTTTAATTCTGTTAATGGAATGCTAATTTAAATTTTATTTTGGTTGTAAACTCTTAATTAGCTTATAAGAGTATCCCAATTAAATTTTATTTTTGAACTATTTTGTATATTGTGGAATTTGATTTGATTGTTCTTGAACTATTTTGATTTTTATTTCCCCTCTATAGGACTGTAAACTGTAAGTGAATGAGAAAAAATTGCATTTTGTTGATTTTTTCGGATTTGATATATTTTTTTTAATAAAAAAAAATTAATAATAAGGATCGCGGTCATGCCTATCTGTCCACGGGCATTCCGCGGGCGGGTACGTGCATCCATTTTGATGATCCGTTAAAAAAGCGGGCATGCCCGCCCATCCCCATTTAAGATAGGCAAATAATCCTCTGTCCCCAATTCCTGTCCCCATCCCTGTCCCAGCCAATCACAATCCACCATGTGTATATATAATTGGAAAAACTATTATATAGTAAATTTTGATTGGCTGGGACAGGGATGGGGACAGGGATTGGGGACAGAGGATTTTCACCCTTTAAGATATGCCCATGACGGGGCGGGGCGGGGCGGGGCGGCCGGTCATACCCGTTTTGACAGTACTAATAAGAGTATCCCACATTGAAAAGTTACATTGTTTTTTGAGTTTGACAATACTATAAAAGAGTGTACTTTGACATGTTTTGAGTTACAAAATTACTTTGACATTTTTTCTTTCATTAAACATTACGTTTCCATGTATAGCACGGGTATTTTTACTAGTATCTATATATTACAGAGCGTGTTATAGATACGTTTGTTTGTATCTATATATTTCTTCAATACTATTTTCTTAGATTTTATCATTTTTTAATTAATTTACTAGTTTTTATTGGTTGAGAATATTTAGGTTAATTAAATTAATTGAACATTAACTTATCTTAATAAAAATTAAATATCAACTTTTATTGGAGCAAAAATGTTAAACTATTTTATTTAAATTGAGAGAGGGGGATTTGAACCCTTGACCTGCAGGTCGGATGCTACGCCACATTGCCGAATACTCTGGCAAGTATTTGACAACAATCAATCGATATTTATATTACAGAGCCTGTATTCAGTTTCAACCAATCACAAGTCTCCACAACTATAATCTAATTTTCTGGGAGTTTTGGGTTTTTAATTAGTTTACTAATTTTGATTGGTTGAAATTTTTTAGATTAGTTAAATTAATTAAAAACTAATCATTATCTTAATAAAATTTAAAATTTAAAATTACCTTTTCAATTATCTCTACAATCCTAAATTTACCACGTGGCAACCTCTTAATTTTTCTTCATTTTGTAATTTTTTTTATATATTTTAATTATTAATTTGAGACACTAACTAACTTCCTAATTTCTAGCCATACATCTCAAGTTTCTTGGCCATTATAAACACTCAAAATTTGATTTTTTTCCTTTTCCTTTTTATTTTTTCTTCTTCACCTGGTAGTTATTATTCAAGATTTGAATTTTTTTTCCTTATCTTTTTTATTTTTCCTTTTCTTGATGGAAATTCAAAGCTTTGATTGATTCTATTTTGCTATTATCTTTCCTAAATAATAAAATATAACTATTTCTCTATAGTTTATCCTCCAACATGTTTCTTTTTTTTTTTTTTCCTTCTTGAGTATCTTTTACTTTTTCTATTTAAAAATAATGTATTAAATTAATATTAACTTTTAATTTATGGAAGTCTTAGGGAGACTAAAAATTATCTATCTATGTGTATATTACGTAACCTGTTTTCAGTTTCAACAAATCACAAGTTTTCAAAACTCTAATCTAATTTAAGAATTTTCTAAATTTAAATTATTTTTAAAAAACTTGATTGGTTGAGAAGAATTTAGATTAATTAAAATAATTGAAAACTAATTATTATCTTAATAAAATTTAAATGTCTAACCACTTATCTTAATAAATTTAAAATATCAAATTACTTCCACAACTATCTCTACAATTCTAAAATTTCCCTCATAATCTTAAATTATCTCTAATTCTCTTAATTTTCTTATTTAATAAATGGTATGAAATAATTTCATTGGTTCACAGATTTTCTAATCTATCAGGTTGTTACGATAAGGTTTAATTTAATTGGTTGATATCTAACTCTAAATTTATTCAATAGTTCAAATAAAATATGATGAGGAAAATCTTATATATATTTTCGGTTTTGAAGCTTTATAACTTTAGTTTGAACTTTGATTTGTATAGGTTGGGTTATCCTTTGAATTTTTTGATAAAATTTTGAGTTGTAAATTCTTTTGGTACACATTTTTCGGTTGATTAATTAATTAAAAATGAATAGATTTTGATAATAATTTGAAAACATTTGGATAGAATAGAAACTCCTTTCACGTAGGATTTCTTCTTGATTTTTTAATATTTAAACCATAATTAACAACCACCTTGTCGCACGATCTCCTCTCGTGTTAATTTTCTGAATCTTTCTTAAATGTTAGCCACCCTGTCGCTATAAGAACGGAATAATCTCTAGGTAAAAGGTTCAATAATGTTTGCATTTTCTGTTTTTCCTAACTAATAACATAACTTTTGCAGATAATGCAAAATCGAACGAATTAATCCGGGTAGGTTGCTCAATTCTCTATTTAGTTATGTCGTAATCTTAATGTTTCCGCTCATAATTTTTTAATTACCATTTGTTCTTCATTCTATTCAACTGTTTCCAAGTACTTAGTGGGTGATATCAAATTTCTTGCGCAGAGAAGACGAAGACATGTTATGGTCGCCCTTCTGCTTCAGCTAATCTCATTGCTCAAAGTCTTTACGTTTACTTTGTCCAAAAACCCAACTTCGCATTTTATTGAGCCATGACATGGATTATCAAATTCAGTATCTGTCACACCCCGTAACCAGGGTCGATGACATAGCAGTGTCTCATTGGTTAACGAAACACCAAAGCCGACAAACAGAGTTACTAAAAAGAAATTCAATTATGAAATATCCGAAATAAGAGTTCAACAGCGGAAACTAATTATTACAATTGAAATTGTTCAACGATACTAATAATAAATAAATTTTTCCAAGTAAAAACGAGTAAATAAAATAAACTAAGTTCTTTAATTGAAGTTGGTTATGAATCACTCATCATGGTCCCCTTCCCAAGCTTCAACAATATCATCAAACTGCTCATCCTCACCTGCACAGTAAAGCGGATGGACTGAGCTCCGATGCTCAGTAGGGAGACCGACAATCACAAGTATCAAATAGGACAAGAACAACTAGTTAAGATAACAAATAAGCTAAATAACCACGCTCCTTATGTCCAATCACTTATACAACCGAATGTACGAAAGGCACCGTGCTCTGTCCAAACGATACGCACGAATTGTATACTTGCTAAGACACTACGAGTATAGCTACCGCTGTGACACGACTTCCCACATTTCGAGTTCAGGTATCTAGTCTCGACTATACGACAATAACTGTAACGGTCCTAACACTTTGCCTTGTTAGGAAGACCCCAAGAAGTTCATATGCACAGGGTTCAGTTTCACCCCCTGAACGAACGGGTTCACGCCTTAAGGACTCATTCTACATTGTATCATCATCCAACACCTTGGACTCCACAAAACCGTTACAGCCCCAATGATTTTCCCTCATCAGGTGAAGGTCCATGAAGTGCCACGCATGATCCCCGGATCACCAAATTCGCACCTCATCGTGCTCACGTTTATACCTTTCGAACGAGTCCTGTCATTTAGTAGGTTCTAGACACGAGCTCAAAATAGGGCGACGACTCGGTCGACCAAAACCAAGAATGACTAAACGACGACAACCAAATAAGACGACCAAAACGATAAACAACTAAGCAAGTTCGTAAAATAGCCAATTACGATCCACGTTACACGTAATACTTTAACAATAACGAATTAAGTAATTTCAAGTATAATAACATATTAATTAAATTTACGATTCAGATTATAACGCAATTAAATCAAATCCAAAACAATTTATACAATATTGAAAGCAATAAACACAATTCGTGCAATTATTTTGTAATTGAATAATTTATTCACTTTTACTGTGCAGAAATAAATGCGAGAATTAAATGACGAAAATGTCCCTACCTCTTACGAAGACAACAAAATAACAGAAAATGTGAAACAGCACTTTCAGTCTTACTCTCGGAGCTATAACTTTCTGCTCGAGACTTGGAATGATGTGCCGTCTGCGCTCACTCAAAGCTTATTCGATTATCTTCGAATCGGAATATTATACACTGAAAACGGACAAGTAACGATCCCTCAGTGATCTCTCAAAATTCAGGACAGATTCTAAAACTCACAAAAAAAGCTCACTGTTTCTCTCACTGTTTCCTTTTATTTTTTTTTTTCCTCCCTGCCTTCCACGAAGTCCAAGTATATATATATATATAGCTACAGTTTTATTTTTCTTTTCTTTTTTTATTTATTGCTTCCTGATACCACTAACCCACGAAATGCCTTTCCTTTCTCACATTACTTGCAGCACACGAGCACATCTCCTATTTTGTTGCTTGTGATTCCCACTACACATTACACCCACGATTATGTTATTATTATTATTATATTCCTAATCCCCAAATCACATAATTCATTTTATCTAATTCCAATTCCAATTAACTATTCCTCTAAGTGAATTACAATTAGATCCCTCCAATACGATACATGTACAAAACGCCCCTCGAAACGTACCAAAATGTAACACCTAATATGTTTAAAAAAATAACTAGACACGTAAACACATAATCGCGCAAAATAAATTACGCTTACGAAATAAATCACACACAAATAAATTAAATGTAAAATAACACGTAAGCAAAAGTTACGAGTATTACATTCTTCCCCCCTTATAAAAGTTTCGTCCTCGAAACTTGCACTACCCCACTAAATGGAAATGGCTCTATTGGGTATTCAAATAACAAGTATGGTACTATATGTAACCTAACAATATAAGAAATAAAGTAATCACATATTCACATAAGTGTACCTCCCGGTGTACCATTCTCATTTCCCCCATTATGCTGAGGGAGAGCGAAGACCCGAGAATTGGGCTTAGTCCCAGTACCCCCTGATATCTGACCCATGACCTGAAGTGGAGCTGTACACTGGCTAACATGGTGACCCGTCTTTCCACATCTAAAACACGCTCCAGAAGTCCATTTGCACTCCCCGACATGTCTCCTTCCACATTTATAACACTCCCTGACGTTCTGAGAAGTATTAGGTGCCCCTGTGGGTCCCCCAACCTTAGTCGGATATGCTCCTGTCCCATTCCATGGCTTAAATGTGTTGGTTGGTCTCGAGGTGTAAGCAAACCTCTTTTGAGCCACAGGATTGGCTGAGTTAGAACGGAAACCTTGACCCTGAGACATAGCTGAATATGATCTTACTATCAACCTCAGTAGTCTTGAACTCTGCTTCCACATCCAAACTCCTCCTGTACGCGTCCATGTAACAGGTAGAACGGTTTCCAGACAACCTCCCTCTAATTCGGGGCAACAACCCTCGTACAAATCTCTGAGTTCTCGTCTTTTCATCCTGAATGGTGAAAATAGCATATTTCCCCAAACGATTGAACTTGCTGGTATATGCTGAAACATACATCTCCTCAGTTTGCTTTAAATCGAAGAACTCATTCTGTTTCGCCGTCTTAAAGGTCTCAGGAAAATACTGATCCAGAAAAGCTTCCTTGAACCTATCCCAAGTGATAACCCCGGCCTGAGCATAGACTGGCTCCATTCCTTTCCACCACTCAGACGCCTCTGATGTGAGGAAAAGTGTTACCACATCAGTCTTCATGTCTTCAGGCACCCTTATGATGCGAAAGTGTTGCTCAACACTTTCTAACCAAATCTCTGCCTCATCGGGTCCTACCCCTCCATCAAAAGATTTCATGCGCATCTTCTTCATGCGCTCACAATACATACCCGGATCTGATTCGACCCTCTGATTCCCAACATACTGATTCTGTGGTGGTGGCTGCTGATACTGAGGCTGAGGCGGAGGTTGCTGATACTGAGGCGGAGGCGGAGGCTGCTGATACTGAGGCTGAGGTTGCTGGAATTGTGGGAACATCTGGATGAACATAGAAAAAGCAGCTGCCATGTCAGGAACTGCCCCTACATTGGCTGGTGGAGGCGGTTGTGGGATGTTATACTGAGGTGGTGCGTTGTAGGGTGGTGGTGGCATGTTATACGGAGGTGGTGGAGGGACAGTGTTTTGTGGTGGTGGGTTGGTTAGCGGGGGCGGTGGTAGATCATAATCAGCCCCATATCCTGTTTCATTTCCCCTAACTGGTGCCTTTGGAGGAATTGGATCTCGTCTTGGTTGCTGACTAGAAGACCCCCACAAATTGTCTACGAGCTCCCCTCGGACCTCGGCGTACCAATGCAGCTAGTGGTGTTCCTGAGTCGCTGCTCTCGCTGTTGTTTTCTTCTTGACGATCCATCTTAACCCAAAAGCAGTTCATATATATAAACTAACAGATAAGAAGCTAATCCACATAGCCACATAAAGTACATGTTATATCA
The DNA here is from genome assembly GCA_026122235.1 of Vinca minor. Taxonomy (NCBI): domain Eukaryota; kingdom Viridiplantae; phylum Streptophyta; class Magnoliopsida; order Gentianales; family Apocynaceae; genus Vinca; species Vinca minor. The sequence goes on from JAOCZM010000191.1 coordinate 2,055,703, forward strand.
TGAAGTAAATATGGAATGCATAGCATATGAGGAATGAAACATATAAGAATACATGGAATACAAAAAGGCGATAATATATAAAGCGATAAAGCAATTAAATCAATTTATACATGTGAAAAGAAACAAGCATGGATGATATATAGTATAACGAATAGGAATGACACAGAATTAACAAGAAAGACAATATATATAAAGCGATAAGTACACAAATACATCTTAGTCAGTGGTCTCTACCCATCTCACACCTCACATTAAGTGTTTTTTTTTCCCTATGTTCATTACAGATTTTAATCCCTAAGGTTCGACCTGCTCTAATACCATTTCTGTCACACCCCGTAACTAGGTTCGACGACATGGCAGTGTCTCATTGGTTAATGAAACACCAAAGCCGACAAACAGAGTTACTAAAAAGAAATTCAATTATGAAATATCCGAAATAAGAGTTCAACAGCGGAAACTAATTATTACAAATGAAATTGTTCAACGATACTAATAATAAATAAATTGTTCCAAGTAAAAACGAGTAAATAAAAAAAATTAAGTTCTTTAATTGAAGTTGGTTATGAATCACTCATCATGGTCCCCTTCCCAAGCTTCAACAATATCATCAAACTGCTCATCCTCACTCGCAGCATGAAAGCCGATGGGATCGAGCTCCGGTGCTCAGTAGGGAGACCGACAATCACAAGTATCAAATAGGACAAGAACAACTAGTTAAGATAACAAATAAGCTAAATAACCACGCTCCTTATGTCCAAGCACTTATACAACAGAATATACGAAGGGCACCGTGCTCTGTCCAAACGGTACCCACGAATTGTATTCTTGCTAAGACACTACGAGTATAGCTACTGCTGTGACACGACTTCCCACATTTCGAGCTCAGGTATCTAGTCTCGACTATACGACAATAATCATAATCGGTCCCTAACACTTTGCCTTGTTAGGAAGACCCCAAGAAGTTCATATGCACAGGGTTCAGTTTCACCCCCTGAACAAACGGGTTCACGCCTTAAGGACTCATTCTACATTGTATCATCATCCAACACTTTGGACTCCACAAAAGCCGTTCATGATCCCCAATGATTTTCCCTCATCGGTGAAGGTCCATGAAGTGCCACGCATGATCCCCGGGATGACCAAATTCGCACCTCATCGTGCTCACGTTTATACCTTTCGAACGAGTCCTGTCATTTAGTAGGTTCTAGACACGAGCTCAAAATAGGGCGACGACTCGGTCGACCAAAACCAAGAATGACTAAACGACGACAACCAAATAAGACGACCAAAACGATAAACAACTAAGCAAGTTTGTAAAATAGCCAATTACGATCCACATTACACGTAATACACTTAACAATAACGAATTAAGTAATTTCAAGTATAATAACATATTAATTCAATTTACGATTCAGATTATAACGCAATTAAATCAAATCCAAAACAATTTATACAATATCGAAAGCAATAAACACAATTCGTGCAATTATTTTGTAATTGAATAATTTATTCGCTTGTACTGTGCAGAAATAAATGTGAGAATTAAATGACGAAAATGTCCCTACCTCTTACGAAGACAACAAAATAACAGAATATCTGAAACAGCACTTTCAGTCTTACTCTCGGAGCTATAACTTTTTGTTCGAGACTCGGAATGATGTGCCGTCTGCGCTCACTCGAAGCTTATTCTATTATCTTCGAATCGGTATATTATACACTGAAAACGGACAAGTAACGATCCCTCAGTGATCTCTCAAAATTCAGGACAGATTCTAAAACTCACAAAAAAATCTCACTGTTTCTCTCACTGTTTCCTTTTCTTTTTTTTTTTCCCTCCCTGCCTTCCACGAAGTCCAAGTATATATATATATATATATATATATATATATATAGCTACAGTTTTCTTTTTCTTTTCTTTTTTTATTTATTGCTGTTGGAGATATGTTAGTGAATGCAAAATTTGTGGGTATCCCACATTGTTTTATTTGGTGTTTCTTGTTCACTTAATAAGAAGGGAACCAATAAGCTAGAGTAAATGTGTGAGTATGGCAGAGCCCCCGCGGGTGCACGCAAGGTTCAACCGGAGTTCAACCGAGACTAATATAAAATATTAGTTCGGGTAGATTATATAATACATTAGTCCGGGAGCGGGGCCTTGGGGGTCTTGGGAGGTCTTAGCTTGAATTCGAGATGATTTTTTTGCTTCCCAAACACACAATTACTGAATGTTAGCTTGATTCATGAATGTTAGTAATTTCAGCAATCAATTAGATTCATGAATGTTTGGATTCATGAATACTGTAAAACACAAGAGGAGGGGGGGGGGGGGTGAATTGGGTTTTAATCGATCTTGCAAACTTTTTCGAATCTATTCAATGCTAGTGTAGGTTTAAGCAAGATGATTAAAAGCAATACGAAAGCCAATCACAAGACAAAGGATTTAGAGTGGTTCGATTCACTTAGAATCTACATCCACTACCTTGAGCCGCACCCAAGGATTTCAACAACTTCACTAAGAAGGATTTTACACTTGTGGACAACTCACTAAGAGTTTTACAACACAACCACAATACAAAACTCACTAAGAGTAAATTGCCCACACAAAGTAGGACTTATCAATTTTCCCACACAAAGTAGGACTTATACAAGAATAACCCTATCACTAAGAAAGGGAGTTGAGATAGTTTAAGAACAAGGTTGTTCACTCTTCTAAGTGAAAGATAGATACCTTTTAAGTACAACAATTTCAGCTCTTTAGAACATATGAAGCACACTCTTTGTCTTGCTTTTGAAATTCACCTTTGAATGATTTAGATCATGGCAATGAAGTGCATTTTACTTTGAAAGTGTTTAGACTTGATAAGAAATCAATGTATCTTTGAAGTGCAAGTCTTAGAGTCATTCTCTAGCTTTGGAGTATTTATACATTTCAAAATAGGCTTAAAAAGTGACTCTGCAATGGTCAAATAACGGCTAGTTCTCGCAGAGTTCGGCTGACCGAACTGAGACCTCGGATGACTGAACACCACTTCGGTTGAGCCTAACCCAAGGTCGGTCGACCGACTTGACCCTTAGGTCGACCGAACTAAGCCTTGGTCGACCGAGGCCACCAGAACCATCTCTCTGTTTCTGCTCGGTTGATCCGAGGCAAGCTCGGATGATCCGACCTTCTAAGCTTTGAGAGATGTTGATTTTTCACACGTTTTGAAATCTATTGATGTCTAAAAGGTTTTCTCAATATGTAACAAGTAAGAGCATTTAGAAAACCGTTTTAAAAGACTTATACTTTGAAATCAAAGGCTTTTGAGATATGAACACATATGAGAATCATTTTGAAACTTAGCCTTTTGAAAACGTGTTTATGAAAACATGTAAGACTTGAGTGTAGAACTTATGTTCATGAGAGCATTGGTTAGAGCTTATAAGATAACAACTTATAATGACAAAGCTAATCTAACCAAACCTAAGTCTTCAATCTTCAATCTCGATGAGATATGCCTTTAAGTATAACTTTGAATCTTGATCATGGCTTGGTTGAAGTACTTAGAGCTTCCATTATGAGAACTATTATTCTATCACAAAGATTGAAAACATTAGACACAACATCAAGTGTTTGTCCATTATCAAAAACCGAGTTCGTTCGCCCTTAGGGCTTACAAATACTAGTAAATTCGGATTCATGAATGTTTGGATTCATGAATACTAGTAAATTCCGCAATCAATTTGGATTCATGAATCAGCAAACTCTTGGAGTGAACCAGCTTCACTATATATTCTCTTCATTCTCCATTGCACACACAACGCACAAAAATCTGAAACTCTACAACATTTTTACAAACAGTTTTTTGGTGATAGTTGCAAGCTCGTCGGCAGTTCGCTTGTGGAGCTTCCAGTGCTTGTGAAGGCTCTACTTGCAGATCATCTTATCCTGGGAATCGAACACCTTCAAAAAATTTGAAGCACCAAAGGGAAGGAGGCGAATTCGGTTTAAGGATATTGTGTATATCACAAGATTTGATCTAGTTTGTAAAGTTATCTGTTTCTAATACTTTTTAGTGAATATTATTGTTACAGCTTAAACCGAAATTTACTTCCCTAGAGACAGAAAACTTTGCAATGACTTCAAACATGAACACTCTACCAACTTCTGCTGGACAACATGGTGCCTTCTCATCAGCTCCTCCTGCAACTGGATTCATAACTATTGGGAGTATGACTGTTCCTATTACCTCTGATGTTATGAATTTGGGTTCAATCTCTGCACCAATATTTGGAAACCAAAATGCTGTACCCCAGAATACCGGAGGTTTTGTTGTCCCTCCTGTTTTTGCTACTACTACAACTCTGCCCCCTCAACCACCAGTTCCCAATCAACTGCCAGTGCCACCACAACACATGGGGATCATGCCGACTCATGCTCAAGCGAAGCCATCAATATTTTCTGGACAGAACTTCAAACGTTGGAGAGAGCAGGTTATGTTTTATCTTACGACTTTAAACCTTAATCGGTTTTTGATAGAGGATCCTCCTACGGTTCAAGAAGGTGAAAACAGTGTTTGGAATGTGGCCGCTGTTGAGGCCTGGAAGCATTTAGATTATCTGAGTCGTAACTATATTTTGAGTTATCTCTCGGATGATCTGTTTGGTGTGTATCGTACTTTGAACACTGCCAAAGCAGTATGGGATGCTTTGGAATACAAGTACAAAACGCAAGATGCTGGAGCCAAAAAGTTCATTGTTGGTCGATTTCTTGATTTCAAGATGGTTGATGGAAAATCCCTGTGTGATCAAGTGCAAGAACTTGAGGTGATGTTCCATGAAATTCATGCCGAGGGTATGATGTTAAGTGAAGGTTTTCAAGCTGCAGCGATAATTGAAAAACTTCCTCCTTCATGGAAAGATTTCAAGAACTACTTGAAACATAAGCGAAAGGAGATGACAGTGAAAGAATTGGCCCTTCGTCTTCGCATTGAGGAAGACAACAGAAATTCTGGAGTTGTTAGTCCTTTACCCAACTCTTATGTGGGAGAGGTGAAAGCTAATGTTGTGGAACAAGGGTCTGCCTCTAAGTTAAGAAAGGGGAAGATGAGCAACTTTGCACCTAGGGGACCTTCTTTCAAGAGAAATGGACATGATTCTAGGGGTAACACCTTTAAGAAATTTGAAGGAATGTGCTACAATTGTAATAGGAGAGGTCATAAGTCTTATGAATGTAGACAACTTAAAAAGTCTACTAAAAATAGTGGTCAGAGGAATATAGTCAATGTTGTAACTGAAGACTTGAGTGGTGTCAACTTAAGTGCTGTAATTTCAGAGGTGAATTTGGTGGGGACAAATCCACAAGAATGGTGGATTGACACAGGTGCAACTAGGCATGTGTGCTCGGTTAAGGAACACTTTACTACCTACAAGAAAATTTCTAATGGCGAGAAGATGTACATGGAGAATTCTGCCACTTCGACCATAGAGGGTGAAGGGAGTGTTGTGCTCAAGATGACTTCAGGCAAGCAAGTCACTCTGAACAAAGTCCTGCATGTTCCAGAGCTCAGGAAGAACTTGGTGTCTGGTTCAGTGTTAAGCAAACATGGTTTTTGTGACGCCCCGTCCCTCTCGGGTCGGGTACGCCGCGTGCCTCTCGGCACTGGGTTCTATCTTTTACAAAATAAATTACAAGTGGATAAAAATTTTCTAAACTATTCTATTGTTTCTAAGTTGACTTCGGCCTTTGACTGCATCCCATCGTACAGATTTCTAATCCCAAGCTTTCGCTGCGCACTCTGATACCAAAATCTTCTAGCGTTGACTCTATTCTTTGTCTTGGTTTAACTCTACACCTCATAATGTTCGGGTGCTATCCACTCAATCCTGCAAGAACTAAAACAGAAAATAGAGAAAGGGTGAGCTATAAATAGCCCAGTGAGTCCCCAGTGGAGTGTGTGCTAGTGATTTGAAACTCATTTTATTTCGCAAACATTTTTATTTTGAAGACACGGAGAAACTTTCTTTAGAAATACTTTTCCTTTTCTAAAACCATTCCAAAACCATTTTCTTTCAAAACGATTTAGAAATTATTTCACTTTAAAAGAAACATTCTTTATCTGGAATATTCTTTCTTTTCAATTTTAGAAATAACCTTCCGGAATAAGAAAACCATTCCGTATATCAGATCCAGAAATAAAAGAGTGCATGACCGGCCAAGTCAATAACTCTTTAGTCAATACCAGCCTTACACCAGACATATGTATGATTTTCAACCTTATCCCCAGTTTTACAATTTACGATGTAACCAAGAACTAGGGTACCACCAGCTTGGAAACCAAGATACTAACAGCTCCAAAGTTAAACCTCCTAACCCCGGAGACATGTCAGCAGTCAGAATTAAGAACCATATGTGGTGCACGTAGGGAATACAGATCGACCCAGTTGCTTTCCCACTGTCCGATACGATTCCCACGCAGTGTTTTGGGGATCCCATTACGATATCCGAGTGTCCAAAACCAAAGGTGCGAGATGCCCTTATACGGGTGACTAGCCTCGTACGGTCACGAGACTCACCAATGGTCGGGACGAGGGGCTACCATATTTGTGCAGTGCAAGCGCCCTCTTCAGAATTCCAGTAACGTTCCAGTGTTGTTATTCATATATTTTCCAAAAATACTTTTCAGAAATATTTCCAGAATTCTATTTTAGAAATACTGTAACTTTTCCTTTATAAACAGTTTCCATAAAACACATTTATAAAACAAGTTCTCCGGTTTTGAGAGGGAACTCACCTTAGCCTCTTCGTCCGTACTTTCTTCAAGATATGTACCTATTTTGCAAATACCAACTCTTTAGAAAATACTTATGAAACTAAAGACATGCAAGCCTTAATATGCCTAGACTAAGTTTTTAGGCTTCTGGGTCTTTTGGGTAAATTCCTAAAGTTTAGGGACTAAAATGTAATTTCTATAAAATACTTCGGGCTCCGAATATAAGTTATTTCAAATATATTTTATTTTAATCATTCCTTTAAATATTTTCTTTAATTTTTATGCCCAAATAAATATTAAAATACTGAGTAGACCATTTAGGACTTATAGGACTTATGTGCTAATTTTTATTCTCCTTTCATGTCCTTACTAGATATTTCCTAAACTTCCTTTTTCAAAATAACCTACCACACCAGATTATCCCCCTCCTCCTTCTTCATCGACTTCAGCCCCAGATCCCAGTTCATGTCTTTTCCTTTCCTCATCTCCTTTCTTCTTTGTTCCTCTCTTTCTTTCTTCATCATTCTTCTTCTTCTCCCTTATTCTTTTTCTCTTCTTCCTCTATTTTAATTCTTCCTCCAATTCTTATTACCCTAAATCCCTAAATTTTATTTTCTTTTTCTTTTTCTTCTTCTTCACAGGGAAGCTCACCTTCCCCCTCTCCATCGCCGCTGCTCCGCGTATTTGCCGCCAACTCTCCGGCTGTGCTCCGGCGAAGGTATATATATTTCTCTGTTTTCCTTTTCCTTTTCCTTTTTAATTTAACTCCTAAATTACTGTTATAATTATTATGCTTACCATTATTATTTTTATTAAAATTCTATATATATATTTTTCCTATTGTTCTCAGATTCGCCGATCTGCTGCCGCAGTGCTCTCTCCGTCGAGGTACGTTTCCGTCGGGTTCAGGCTACTGATAAGCTTTTTTACTTTCCTTTTTTCTTTTATTTTCTACTTTATTTTTTCTGTTTATCTATTTCTATTCTAATTTATTTTATAACTATTATTATTATAATTATCATTATTATTATTACTACTATTGAGATTATGTTTTTCCCTTTCTTTACTTGTTATCATTAATATTATTGTTGTTGATATCATCATATCTATTATTATTACTAGTATTATTATTACCTCTAATGTTGGTGATAAAGTAGACTTAGGGATTTAATATAATTATTTTACTAAACTTACATTCAAACTCTTGGGAGTAGTAGAAATCCTAACTTATTCAATTTCTATTCAAGGTAATTAATCAAGTTTGAAAGTTTCATAAACTAAACTAATCAAATTTCTTTGAGAGAAAGATAATTAAAATTCATTATTTCTTCCTAATAAAATATAAAATTATGAAAACACTATTTCAACAACAGGTTAAAATATTCGTAGAACAAAATACTATTTTGAAACGCTCTTGTTCGCTTTCCAATATTATAACTGGATATTTCTATTTGCTTAATGTCTATTTAATTTTAAATATAATGCAAAATATATGTTACTCTTTTCTAGTCTAGGATCAATTAAGAATTAGACTTATATTCTTCTGGTTCACCCGTCTTAACCGGCAAAAGTCCGATTAGAAAAAGTCTCCACCAGTGGGGTGGGTCACGGAGTGTAGGACAGTCTTAGAGAATATAATCTAATTCTTTCATGACCCCGATTAACCTAAGTTCATTTGTTGTGCAGGATTATGACAACATATTCAAATAAAGATACCTGTCTATCGCAGCCAAATTCACCGCCAGAGATTCCAGAAGTTTATTATTTGGACCGGGAGAGTTTTGGTGTAGGAATAGTTTAGAGAGAATTTCCCTTTAAGGAAAGGTGCAAATGAAATGGAAGCCAAAGGCCTTCTATTTATAGTAGGGATTAGGCCCTTAGTGGCAATTTCTTGATTTGTAAGGACTTATCATGTAATTATAATTTCTTATGTTAATACCATGTAATTCAGGGACTTTTAATGCGATTATTTCTTTTTTTCCTTGGTGAGCAAGAATAGGATAAGTATGAACTTATTTCTTTTTCTTTTATTCCTTAATTATAAAATTACTATTATACCCTTGTCTTTTAATGAAATTACCAATTTATTGTTTTGACCATTTTACCCTTACTAATTAATCTAAAATACATTTTTAACCCTATCAAGTGAAAAATTAATATAATACTAACCTTTAAATAGATACCCGAAATTATGGGTTGTCACAGTTTTAGAATTGTAATTGAGTCTGATAAGGTTATACTGTCCAAGTCTGGTATGTATGTGGGAAAAGGCTATGTGGTTGATGGCCTTTTCAAAATGAATGTAATGGTGATGAATATGAATAAAACTACTACCAGTTCTACTTATTTGATTGAGTCTGCTAACGTTTGGCATGGTAGATTAGGACATGTGAATTTTAATTCGTTAAAGAGAGTTTTAAAATTAAATCACATACCTTATGAACAAATTGTTAAAGATTACAAATGTGAAACATGTGTTGAAGCGAAATTAACAAGGACTCCTTTTCCTAATGTAATTAGGAATAGCAAACCACTTGACTTGATTCATAGTGATGTTTGTGACTTGAGCGTTGTGCCATCTAGAGGTGGAAATAAGTTTTCATCACTTTTGTAGATGATTGCACAAAGTATTGCTATGTGTATCTAATGAAAAGCAAAGATGAGGCTTTATCTAAGTTTATTCTTTTCAAAGAAGAAGTTGAAAATCAACTTGAAAAGAAAATAAAGGTAGTAAGAAGTGACAGAGGTGGTGAGTATGTAGCACCTTTTGGTCATTTTTGTGCCGAGCATGGCATAGTTCATGAGGTTACACCACCTTACTCACCTCAATCAAATGGAATTCGTTTGAAAGAAAGAATCGATCTCCCGAAAGAGATGATGAATGCTTTATTGATAAGCTCGGGGATTACCCCCGAGGAATGTGGGGGAAGCGATTCTTTCAGCGAATTACCTTTTGAATAGAATTCCTCGTAAGTCTGAGGATGAGGCACCATTTGAACTATTTAAAGGTAGAGCTCCTACCTATGATCATCTTCGTGTGTGGGGGTGTTTGGCAAAAGTATTAGTACTTCCTCCTAAGAAAGTGAGTATAGGTCCTAAGACTGTTGATGCAATCTTCATCGGATATGCTCACAATAGTAATGCTTATCGATTTCTTGTACATAAGAGTGACAACTCACGGGTGCACAACAATTCGATATTAGAATCGAGGAATGCAACGTTCTTTGAACATGTGTTTCCATTGAAATCCAGTGAAGAGGCTTCGAGATAAAAAAGAACACGTGAACCTGAGGGTAGTGTTGAACATGAGACTGTGGGTGAAAGTAGTCGAACAAAAGGAAATGAGGATGAAGAACCTCGACGGAGCAAAAGGACACGTTTCGAGAAAACGTATGGTCCTGATTTTGTGACTTTTATGCTTGAGAGTGAACCTCGAACTTATAGTGAAGCTATGAGTTCGACCGAGGCTCCATTTTGGAAAGAAGCAATTCGATGTGAAGTTGATTCCATTTTACAAAATCATACCTGGGAGTTAGTGGATCTACCACCAGGATGTAAACCTTTAAAATCAAAATGGGTTTTTAAGAGAAAGATGAAGACTGACGGGACGATTGATAAGTACAAGAGTAGAGTAGTCATTTGTGGGAATAGACAAACGGAAGGACTAGATTACTTTGATACTTATTCACCCGTGACAAGGATCACATCCATAAGGCTCGTTTTGGCGATTGCTGCATTGCGAAATCTGGATGTACATCAGATGGATGTCAAAACAGCTTTTCTAAATGGAGATTTAGAAGAAGAAATATACATGGAACAACCCGAAGGTTTTGTAGTTCCAGGCAAAGAGATGAAAGTTTGTCGACTTGTTAAATCCTTATATGGATTGAAACAAGCACCTAAACAATGGCATGAAAAGTTTGACAAGGCCGTGCTTTCAAGTGGATTCAAAATTAATGAGTGTGATAAGTGTGTGTATGTGAAATCCACTAAAGACGGATATGTCATTCTTTTCCTATATGTGGATGACATGCTTATTATTGGAAGTAACAAGAAAATGATTTAGGCCACTAAAGACATGTTAAACTCAAAGTTTGACATGAAGGACCTCGGGACAAGTCGATGTCATCTTAGGGGGTTCGTATCTCAAGAACTCAAGATGGACTAGTGTTGAGCCAATCACACTATGTTGACACGATCCTCGAGAAATTCTCGTCAACATGATCTAGGAGTTTCTAGAACACCAATGGATATTAGTCAACACCTTGCTAAGAATAAATGTGAAAGTATGCAAAGCAACTCGAATATTCTCGAGTAATTGGAAGTCCGATGTACTTAATGAGTTGTACTAGACCGGATATTTCTTATTCAAGAAGCAAACCGAGTAGATTTACTGAGTAACCCGAGTAGCGATCACTGGAAGGCTCTTTTTTCGAGTACTTCGGTACCTAAGATATACTCGGAGTTACGGGTTGCACTACACACGGTATCCAGCTGTTCTTGAAGGATATTCTGATGCCAACCGGATATCGATATGAGAGAATCAAAGTCAACCGATGGATACGTGTTTACTTTAGGTGAGTGCAGCCGTGTCATGGAAATCCTCTAAGCAAACAGTGATTGCAAGATCAACTATGGAGTCTGAGTTCATTGCGTTAGACAAATGTGGAGAAGAAGCTGAGTGGTTACGCTTATTCTTAGAGGATATTCCAGAATGGGAAAGGCCTGTGCCTCCAATCTGCATTCATTGCGATAGTCAATCAGCAATCGGGAAGGCCCAGAGCCACATGTACAATGGTAAGTCGAGACATATACGTAGACGACATAATACCATTCGACAATTACTCTCAACTGGCGTTATCACTATTACATACGATCAAAGGATAACATTACGGATCCGCTAACCAAAGGTTTGAATAGAGAACTAGTTGAGAAATCATCGAAAGGAATGGGATTAAAAGCCCAGGAAAATGTGCGGTGAGTGACAACCCAATCTAGTTGATTGGAGATCCCAAGATCTAGATTTCAAGGGAAACTGGCTTAGGTCGCACATAGAGATCACTGTGGGGGGTTCACCTCCAACCATTCCTAGATGAGAAACAGTGATACCCGCGTAGATGAGGCTAAGTTATGCTTTTAATGACTCTCGGGTGTGTTGAAGGAGTAACCGGCGGGTTTACTCAAAAGTATGAGCAGTCACCTATGTGAGCTAAGGTAGAGGCCGCCTTAAAAGAGAAATGTTGAAGGGCGTATTTCTTGAGGACAACTCACAGAACAAAGCGTGTGTCCATGGCCAAACCGGACACAATCGTGAGAACTGAAATGAGTCAGATTGAGACCTGTGTGGAATACGTCAATGGTTTGCTGGCTATAACAGATTAGTTCAAAGCATCATGTCAACTATGTCTGTTGGTGAACGTAAACGTAGAACACAAGGGAAGGTTCAAGGGCTACCACACCTACCTGATACGGTCCCAACCTTGGGGCTGCCCAACTCAAGGGAACGTGCATTTAGATACAAAGAGGACTCTAAATTACATCTAGGAATGTTGTACAAGTCAACCTCTTAGTATCACAAGTGTACAAGGAATGGACAGCTTTGCTACTGTTTGGCAGAATGAACATATCTTTCGATATAATTATCCAATGGAGCTGATTCCAGTTGCATATTAAAGATAAGAGGCAGATCTACAACTTTCATGAAGATCACAAGATCAGATTCTGCCTTCTTGATATCCCATATTGTCGTGCAAGTTGGCCCAACAAGCTGTCCAGAATGGGGACGAATTATAAAGGGCATTTTAGTCTTTTTGTGTACAATTAAAGTCTATTCTAGACTTTAATTATTTTCAGCATATTTCTTTACTATAATTTCGTGTATAGCAAGTAGTTGCTATAATAAAGGACATGTTGTCCATGTGTTAGTTAGTTTGTTATTAAGAGTCCTAATGCAACTAGGACTCTTCATTATTTTGGTAGTTACTTTTATTTCAGCCACCAAGATAATAGGAACATGTGCCTATTATCTTGTTTAGGTAGTTACTTGATAGCAAGTTGTTATTCAAGAGTCCTAATTCTTCAAGGACTCTTATTTTCCTTTTCCTAGTTTGAGTTGGAACCGAATTACCATCTACTTAAAGGGAATTTCGGCCACCTTATTTAGTTAGACTTGATATATTGATATTTTGATTAAGGTTAAACCTTTTGTTACTTGTTTATGAACTTCCGGTTGAATTTCATAAACCTTTAAGTTACTGTATCAACTAGTTGGTTTCTCTAGTTGTGGTGTTTCAACCTCCATTGATACTTAGCCTTTCCGGACTCGTGTTAAGTATATTCCCATAGAAACCATTCGAGATAGAGAAAGATCTAAATTCAGCCGAATCTTGATATAACCCATCAAGGTTTCGCATCAAGTGGTATCGAGCAAAAGGTTGATCTCTATCTTGGTGTACCCTTTACGCTTTTCTTGAAATTTTTTTTTCTTGTTTGCTTGAGAATAGCCGAAAGATAACACAAAAATTATACCCCTACGAAAAAGCCACCCAGAAGTAAAGAAATTGGCAGCCGGGTTAGTACAAAGAAAAAGCCACTCGGATATAAAGAAATTGGCAACCGAGTTATCCCACCAAAGACAAGGATACAATCCAAAAGCAAACTTCCTTCAACAAGGAATTGGATCTTGTTCCCTCTTCATCTTGAATTAGTCACCATCAAGGTTAAAATATCAAGGTAACATCTTCATCCCATAGAAGTTCTTGATCTGAGTGGCCAAGATAAGGGTAAGTCTTGGGTAAAAAGGTAAAGAAAGGCGTCAAGAAAAGCAATATCAAGAAGAAAGAAAAATCAAGAAGCGTAAAGGTTACATCTTGGAATGTTTCCCAAGTCAACCTCTTAAGTATCACAAGTGTACAAGGAATGGACAGCTTTGCTACTGTTTGGCAGAATGATCATATCTTTCGATATACTTATCCAATGGAGCTGATTCCAGTTGCATATTAAAGATAAGAGGCATATCTACAACTTTCATGAAGATCACAAGATCAGATTCTGCCTTCTTGATATCCCGTATTGTCGTGCAAGTTGGCCCAACAAGCTGTCCAGAATGGGGACGAATTATAAAGGGCATTTTAGTCTTTTTGTGTACAATTAAAGTCTATTCTATTCTATTCTAGGCATTTTAGTGAAGGTACTTCGCAGCAAGGTGCCATGAATGAAGACAAGCTTTTCCGAGAATCAATGCATCAAACAATGAAAAAAATGATGCAATCCATTGGTAAGATGAATGATCGGTTAGAGGTTCTTGGGGCAGCGAAAGATGATCAAGATTCCCAAGAATCCTTTGAACCACCTTGGAGAGACCATTTTCGGCACAAAGTTGATAATAATCAATACCAGCCGAGAGCAACTCCAAGAATGATGGACAATTTTGCCTATGAACCAAGGCAAAATCAACAAGATACAAGGTATGATCCAAGACCTTTTGGTCATGATGATAGATTTGAGCAGAGAGCAAATCATCAAGCTCAAAGGTATGATCCTAGACCTTTCATTAATGATGATAGATTTGAGCCAAGAGCAAATCATCAAGCTCAAAGGTATGATAATAATCTTGGTTCTATCAAGACCAAGATCCCTCCTTTTTTTAGGTACGAATGATCCTCATTTATTTTTTGATTGGACACGAAAAGTTAACCATGTTTTTGATGTTCATTATTATTCGGAGGAGAAAAAGGTTAAATTGGCAGCCATGGAGTTTGGAGACTATGCATCAAAGTGGTGGGATAATGAGACCAATGAACGGAGAAGAGCGGGACAACGGCCAATTGATTCATGGGAAGATATGAAAGCGGTCATGTCACGACAATTTGTACCTCAAAATTTTAATCATGAGTTGTACAATCAACTCCAAAGAATGAGGCAAGGAACAAAGACCGTTGATGAATACTACAAAGAGATGGAGATGGTGATGTTTAGATTGAATATTCAAGAAGATAAAGAAACAACTTTAGATCGGTTCTTGGCTGGTCTAAATGACAACATCAGACCTAAGGTACAACGTGCTAATCTTCATAATCTTATTGATATGGTTTATTTTTCTGAACAGATTGAAAGGCAACATAAAGAAAAGAGTTTAAGGACAAAATCGGCAACTTTCCAAACTTGGGAGAAGCCGAATCCACCCCAGATTTTTTCTACTGTTTTTCCAAGCCAAAGCAAGGGTAAAGAGGTCATAAATGGTGCAAAGACAGCCACTGGTCAGTTTGGGGCAGCAAGGTCTCAAAATCCATCAAATGCGGCCAATACGAGGGTAAAATCTACTCCAAAACTTGTTCGGGAATGTTCTAAATGTGGGGGCAAAGGACACTTTGCTATGGACTGCCCTAACAAGAGTAGAATGATAAAATTGGATGATGGATCGTGGATAAGTGAGGAAGAAGCTGAAAGGGCTGTTTTAGAGGTGAAAAAAGAGCGAGATAGAAAAGAAGCGAGTGATCCTACCCATGAGGTACAATTCGAGGGAAAAAAGGATACAAAAGCCCTGAGCTTAGTGAAAGAAAAGGCAAGCTCGCAAAAAGAGAGAAAAGAGTGTTTATTCATTACTCCCGAAAAGGTAGATAGGGCAATTCCAACAAAACAACTTGTTGCTTTGTTCGATTTGAAAGGAACCACAAGGAACCTTTGTACTAACACTTTTTCTTTTTATCTAACATCTTTTTCTACATCTAGTCTTGCCATTTTTCAGAAATTTCATGAAGACTTCCCTAAGGAGTTGCCGAGAAGATTAATTGTTAGTCTTCAAAATCATGAAAGATATAAACCATCTTTGGGTACAAATCAGCAAATTCAAACCCAAGGTGATTTAATTCTTGAACAGAAGAAGGTAAATATGTCTTTAAATCTTTTTGTTAATCCGGGAAAAATCATACCAAAGCAAGAAAGGACTTTTAGATTATATACGGATAGTCTCAATGTTAATAACTTCATGTTTAAGTATAGACATCCAATTCCTTACTTTGATAAAGTACTTGTTATGAGTAAAAACCGAGAGAATCTTATTGAACATCTTATGGCTGTTTTTACTATTTTAAAAGCACAAACTTTGTATGCTAAGATTGGAAATTATGTTTCTTACACTAATTCTATTAACCTTCTTAGTTACATTGTGAGTTTTCAAGGTATTCAAGTTGTTCTAGCAAAAGATAATGCAATAAGGGAATGGTCACGAACAACTATTATCCTTCAAGATCGTTCAACATATGAGTTGGCACGCTTTTATACACATTTGTTTCGTGATTTTAGCAAGCTTGCTGACTCAATAATTGCAATTAAGGAGGAAAAGACACCATTCATTTGGGACAGCCGCAAGAGAATCTCATTGATAGGTAAGTACAATGTACTTTCTACTTTCCATATTTCTAACTTGCTCCCATTTATTCATTTTGCAGATTACAAAGCTGATTTTTTGGGAGGATTCGAGGACGAATCCTTTTCAAGAAGGAGGGGATGATACGGTCCCAACCTTGGGGCTGCCCAACTCAAGGGAACGTGCATTTAGATACAAAGAGGACTCTAAATTACATCTAGGAATGTTGTACAAGTCAACCTCTTAGTATCACAAGTGTACAAGGAATGGACAGCTTTGCTACTGTTTGGCAGAATGAACATATCTTTCGATATACTTATCCAATGGAGCTGATTCCAGTTGCATATTAAAGATAAGAGGAAGATCTACAACTTTCATGAAGATCACAAGATCAGATTCTGCCTTCTTGATATCCCGTATTGTCGTGCAAGTTGGCCCAACAAGCTGTCCAGAATGGGGACGAATTATAAAGGGCATTTTAGTCTTTTTTGTGTACAATTAAAGTCAATTCTAGACTTTAATTATTTTCAGCATATTTCTTTACTATAATTTCGTGTATAGCAAGTAGTTGCTATAATAAAGGACATGTTGTCCATGTGTTAGTTAGTTTGTTATTAAGAGTCCTAATGCAACTAGGACTCTTCATTATTTTGGTAGTTACTTTTATTTCAGCCACCAAGATAATAGGAACATGTGCCTATTATCTTGTTTAGGTAGTTACTTGATAGCAAGTTGTTATTCAAGAGTCCTAATTCTTCAAGGACTCTTATTTTCCTTTTCCTAGTTTGAGTTGGAACCGAATTACCATCTACTTAAAGGGAATTTCGGCCACCTTATTTAGTTAGACTTGATATATTGATATTTTGATTAAGGTTAAACCTTTTGTTACTTGTTTATGAACTTCCGGTTGAATTTCATAAACCTTTAAGTTACTGTATCAACTAGTTGGTTTCTCTAGTTGTGGTGTTTCAACCTCCATTGATACTTAGCCTTTCCGGGACTGTGTTAAGTATATTCCCATAGAAACCATTCGAGATAGAGAAAGATCTAAATTCAGCCGAATCTTGATATAACCCATCAAGGTTTCGCATCAAGTGGTATCAGAGCAAAAGGTTGATCTCTATCTTGGTGTACCCTTTACAGTTTTCTTGAAATTTTTTTTCTTGTTTGCTTGAGAATAGCCGAAAGATAACACAAAAATTATACCCCTACGAAAAAGCCACCCAGAAGTAAAGAAATTGGCAGCCGGGTTAGTACAAAGAAAAAGCCACTCGGATATAAAGAAATTGGCAACCGAGTTATCCCACCAAAGACAAGGATACAATCCAAAAGCAAACTTCCTTCAACAAGGAATTGGATCTTGTTCCCTCTTCATCTTGAATTAGTCACCATCAAGGTTAAAATATCAAGGTAACATCTTCATCCCATAGAAGTTCTTGATCTGAGTGGCCAAGATAAGGGTAAGTCTTGGGTAAAAAGGTAAAGAAAGGCGTCAAGAAAAGCAATATCAAGAAGAAAGAAAAATCAAGAAGCGTAAAGGTTACATCTTGGAATGTTTCCCAAGTCAACCTCTTAAGTATCACAAGTGTACAAGGAATGGACAGCTTTGCTACTGTTTGGCAGAATGATCATATCTTTCGATATACTTATCCAATGGAGCTGATTCCAGTTGCATATTAAAGATAAGAGGCATATCTACAACTTTCATGAAGATCACAAGATCAGATTCTGCCTTCTTGATATCCCGTATTGTCGTGCAAGTTGGCCCAACAAGCTGTCCAGAATGGGGACGAATTATAAAGGGCATTTTAGTCTTTTTGTGTACAATTAAAGTCTATTCTATTCTATTCTAGGCATTTTAGTGAAGGTACTTCGCAGCAAGGTGCCATGAATGAAGACAAGCTTTTCCGAGAATCAATGCATCAAACAATGAAAAAAATGATGCAATCCATTGGTAAGATGAATGATCGGTTAGAGGTTCTTGGGGCAGCGAAAGATGATCAAGATTCCCAAGAATCCTTTGAACCACCTTGGAGAGACCATTTTCGGCACAAAGTTGATAATAATCAATACCAGCCGAGAGCAACTCCAAGAATGATGGACAATTTTGCCTATGAACCAAGGCAAAATCAACAAGATACAAGGTATGATCCAAGACCTTTTGGTCATGATGATAGATTTGAGCAGAGAGCAAATCATCAAGCTCAAAGGTATGATCCTAGACCTTTCATTAATGATGATAGATTTGAGCCAAGAGCAAATCATCAAGCTCAAAGGTATGATAATAATCTTGGTTCTATCAAGACCAAGATCCCTCCTTTTTTAGGTACGAATGATCCTCATTTATTTTTTGATTGGACACGAAAAGTTAACCATGTTTTTGATGTTCATTATTATTCGGAGGAGAAAAAGGTTAAATTGGCAGCCATGGAGTTTGGAGACTATGCATCAAAGTGGTGGGATAATGAGACCAATGAACGGAGAATAGCGGGACAACGGCCAATTGATTCATGGGAAGATATGAAAGCGGTCATGTCACGACAATTTGTACCTCAAAATTTTAATCATGAGTTGTACAATCAACTCCAAAGAATGAGGCAAGGAACAAAGACCGTTGATGAATACTACAAAGAGATGGAGATGGTGATGTTTAGATTGAATATTCAAGAAGATAAAGAAACAACTTTAGATCGGTTCTTGGCTGGTCTAAATGACAACATCAGACCTAAGGTACAACGTGCTAATCTTCATAATCTTATTGATATGGTTTATTTTTCTGAACAGATTGAAAGGCAACATAAAGAAAAGAGTTTAAGGACAAAATCGGCAACTTTCCAAACTTGGGAGAAGCCGAATCCACCCCAGATTTTTTCTACTGTTTTTCCAAGCCAAAGCAAGGGTAAAGAGGTCATAAATGGTGCAAAGACAGCCACTGGTCAGTTTGGGGCAGCAAGGTCTCAAAATCCATCAAATGCGGCCAATACGAGGGTAAAATCTACTCCAAAACTTGTTCGGGAATGTTCTAAATGTGGGGGCAAAGGACACTTTGCTATGGACTGCCCTAACAAGAGTAGAATGATAAAATTGGATGATGGATCGTGGATAAGTGAGGAAGAAGCTGAAAGGGCTGTTTTAGAGGTGAAAAAAGAGCGAGATAGAAAAGAAGCGAGTGATCCTACCCATGAGGTACAATTCGAGGGAAAAAAGGATACAAAAGCCCTGAGCTTAGTGAAAGAAAAGGCAAGCTCGCAAAAAGAGAGAAAAGAGTGTTTATTCATTACTCCCGAAAAGGTAGATAGGGCAATTCCAACAAAACAACTTGTTGCTTTGTTCGATTTGAAAGGAACCACAAGGAACCTTTGTACTAACACTTTTTCTTTTTATCTAACATCTTTTTCTACATCTAGTCTTGCCATTTTTCAGAAATTTCATGAAGACTTCCCTAAGGAGTTGCCGAGAAGATTAATTGTTAGTCTTCAAAATCATGAAAGATATAAACCATCTTTGGGTACAAATCAGCAAATTCAAACCCAAGGTGATTTAATTCTTGAACAGAAGAAGGTAAATATGTCTTTAAATCTTTTTGTTAATCCGGGAAAAATCATACCAAAGCAAGAAAGGACTTTTAGATTATATACGGATAGTCTCAATGTTAATAACTTCATGTTTAAGTATAGACATCCAATTCCTTACTTTGATAAAGTACTTGTTATGAGTAAAAACCGAGAGAATCTTATTGAACATCTTATGGCTGTTTTTACTATTTTAAAAGCACAAACTTTGTATGCTAAGATTGGAAATTATGTTTCTTACACTAATTCTATTAACCTTCTTAGTTACATTGTGAGTTTTCAAGGTATTCAAGTTGTTCTAGCAAAAGATAATGCAATAAGGGAATGGTCACGAACAACTATTATCCTTCAAGATCGTTCAACATATGAGTTGGCACGCTTTTATACACATTTGTTTCGTGATTTTAGCAAGCTTGCTGACTCAATAATTGCAATTAAGGAGGAAAAGACACCATTCATTTGGGACAGCCGCAAGAGAATCTCATTGATAGGTAAGTACAATGTACTTTCTACTTTCCATATTTCTAACTTGCTCCCATTTATTCATTTTGCAGATTACAAAGCTGATTTTTGGGAGGATTCGAGGACGAATCCTTTTCAAGAAGGAGGGGATGATACGGTCCCAACCTTGGGGCTGCCCAACTCAAGGGAACGTGCATTTAGATACAAAGAGGACTCTAAATTACATCTAGGAATGTTGTACAAGTCAACCTCTTAGTATCACAAGTGTACAAGGAATGGACAGCTTTGCTACTGTTTGGCAGAATGAACATATCTTTCGATATACTTATCCAATGGAGCTGATTCCAGTTGCATATTAAAGATAAGAGGAAGATCTACAACTTTCATGAAGATCACAAGATCAGATTCTGCCTTCTTGATATCCCGTATTGTCGTGCAAGTTGGCCCAACAAGCTGTCCAGAATGGGGACGAATTATAAAGGGCATTTTAGTCTTTTTGTGTACAATTAAAGTCAATTCTAGACTTTAATTATTTTCAGCATATTTCTTTACTATAATTTCGTGTATAGCAAGTAGTTGCTATAATAAAGGACATGTTGTCCATGTGTTAGTTAGTTTGTTATTAAGAGTCCTAATGCAACTAGGACTCTTCATTATTTTGGTAGTTACTTTTATTTCAGCCACCAAGATAATAGGAACATGTGCCTATTATCTTGTTTAGGTAGTTACTTGATAGCAAGTTGTTATTCAAGAGTCCTAATTCTTCAAGGACTCTTATTTTCCTTTTCCTAGTTTGAGTTGGAACCGAATTACCATCTACTTAAAGGGAATTTCGGCCACCTTATTTAGTTAGACTTGATATATTGATATTTTGATTAAGGTTAAACCTTTTGTTACTTGTTTATGAACTTCCGGTTGAATTTCATAAACCTTTAAGTTACTGTATCAACTAGTTGGTTTCTCTAGTTGTGGTGTTTCAACCTCCATTGATACTTAGCCTTTCCGGGACTGTGTTAAGTATATTCCCATAGAAACCATTCGAGATAGAGAAAGATCTAAATTCAGCCGAATCTTGATATAACCCATCAAGGTTTCGCATCAAGTGGTATCAGAGCAAAAGGTTGATCTCTATCTTGGTGTACCCTTTACAGTTTTTCTTGAAATTTTTTTTTCTTGTTTGCTTGAGAATAGCCGAAAGATAACACAAAAATTATACCCCTACGAAAAAGCCACCCAGAAGTAAAGAAATTGGCAGCCGGGTTAGTACAAAGAAAAAGCCACTCGGATATAAAGAAATTGGCAACCGAGTTATCCCACCAAAGACAAGGATACAATCCAAAGATCACAAGATCAGATTCTGCCTTCTTGATATCCCGTATTGTCGTGCAAGTTGGCCCAACAAGCTGTCCAGAATGGGGACGAATTATAAAGGGCATTTTAGTCTTTTTGTGTACAATTAAAGTCTATTCTAGACTTTAATTATTTTCAACATATTTCTTTACTATAATTTCGTGTATAGCAAGTAGTTGCTATAATAAAGGACATGTTGTCCATGTGTTAGTTTGTTATTAAGAGTCCTAATGCAACTAGGACTCTTCATTATTTAGTAGTTACTTTTATTTTCAGCCACCAAGATAATAGGAACATGTGCCTATTATCTTGTTTAGGTAGTTACTTGATAGCAAGTTGTTATTCAAGAGTCCTAATTCTTCAAGGACTCTTATTTTCCCTTTTCCTAGTTTGAGTTGGAACCGAATTACCTTCTACTTAAAGGGAATTTCGCCACCTTATTTAGTTAGACTTGATATATTGATATTTTGATTAAGGTTAAACCTTTTGTTACTTGTTTATGAACTTCCGGTTGAATTTCATAAACCTTTAAGTTACTGTATCAACTAGTTGGTTTCTCTAGTTGTGGTGTTTCAACCTCCATTGATACTTAGCCTTTCCGGGACTGTGTTAAGTATATTCCCATAGAAACCATTCGAGATAGAGAAAGATCTAAATTCAGTCGAATCTTGATATAACCCATCAAGGTTTCGCATCACTACCTATCCTATGCAGGAATCGTTCGTTGTTGCTATCACCACTATCGAGTCAAAAGGTTTTCAAAGTTTGTATCCAGTGGGGGATATTGGATATGAATACAAATTTTGATTCATGTGGGGGATGTTGGAGATATGTTAGTGAATGCAAAATTTGTGGGTATCCCACATTGTTTTATTTGGTGTTTCTTGTTCACTTAATAAGAAGGGAACCAATAAGCTAGAGTAAATGTGTGAGTATGGCAGAGCCCCCGCGGGTGCACGCAAGGTTCAACCGGAGTTCAACCGAGACTAATATAAAATATTAGTTCGGGTAGATTATATAATACATTAGTCCGGGAGCGGGGTCTTGGGAGGTCTTAGCTTGAATTCGAGATGATTTTTTTGCTTCCCAAACACACAATTACTGAATGTTAGCTTGATTCATGAATGTTAGTAATTTCAGCAATCAATTGGATTCATGAATACTAGTAAATTCCGCAATCAATTTGGATTCATGAATCAGCAAACTCTTGGAGTGAACCAGCTTCACTATATATTCTCTTCATTCTCCATTGCACACACAACGCACAAAAATCTGAAACTCTACAACATTTTTACAAACAGTTTTTTGGTGATAGTTGCAAGCTCGTCGGCAGTTCGCTTGTGGAGCTTCCAGTGCTTGTGAAGGCTCTACTTGCAGATCATCTTATCCTGGGAATCGAACACCTTCAAAAAATTCGAAGCACCAAAGGGAAGGAGGCGAATTCGGTTTAAGGATATTGTGTATATCACAAGATTTGATCTAGTTTGTAAAGTTATCTGTTTCTAATACTTTTTAGTGAATATTATTGTTACAATTGCTTCCTGATACCACTAACCCACGAAATGCCTTTCCTTTCTCACTTTACTTGCAGCACACGAGCACATCTCCTATTTTGTTGCTTGTGATTCCCACTACACATTACACCCACGATTATGTTATTATTATTATTATATTCCTAATCCCCAAATCGCATAATTCATTTTATCTAATTCCAATTCCAATTAACTATTCCTCTAAGTGAATTACAATTAGATCCCTCCAATACGATACATGTACGAAACGCCCCTCGAAACGTACCAAAATGTAACACCTAATATGATAAAAAAAATAAATAGACACGTAAACACATAATCGCGCAAAATAAATTACGCTTACGAAATAAATCACACACAAATAAATTAAATGTAAAATAACACGTAAGCAAAAGTTAGAGTATTACAGTATCCCCACTAAAAGAATCCATATTCACAACCCCCTCATCTTCAGACAAATTTTTTTTTCACTTTTTTGCCGCTTTGATTAATCTTCTAATTGTTAGTTTCGTGTAGAAATTGGTTTTATTTGCAGGTTTTACGTTTTCTTAGTTTTTTAAAGACACCAACGACAATCAGGAATTATAAAACATATTATGAAGGTAAAAGTAATCGAGTCCCATGATAGGGTAAAGCTTTTTCGTATGAGTTTTTTTTTCTTTTTTCTTTTCATTCTTTTATGAGGTTTTACTCTAAACGAATTTCTATTTTCAATTTTGTATTATCTTCTCCCTATTATATTTTGCAGATAATAAAGAGAGGAATGCATGTAAATGAGATTATCTTCTTTCACTTAAACTCTGGTGAAGAGTTAATGTATGGAAGAAGTGTGGAGACACATGGAATGTAGACTTTGACTCAAGGAGGTGAGATAAATCACAAAATGAATCGTGAATTTTTATTGCTATGTTTTAAAAATATTATTACTTCCGGGGTGGGGTTGTGGAAACCGTTTCGAGTCAATTTTTTTGGGATATTATTACAAAAGATAATTTCTTTAAAAAAGAAAGTTGATTTTTTTTTTAGACCTTACATGAAGGAGGTGGAAATTATTTAGCCACACGTACGGGAGGGTGTCAAACCCGCGACCTCACGGTCGTGGGCAGAGGCCAGTTCCACTGGGTTATGACACTCTTGACAAGAAAGGAAGTTGATTAAAGATGCTGCTATTCTTATCTTTTGTATGATATTTTATCTTTAATTCTTATCTTTCTTCGCAAATATAAGTGATTCTTTGAAATAACAATAAATTTGTCGAGTTAGTTTTTTTTTGTCCTGCTTTTTGCACACTTTATATCTTTTTGGGGATGTGTTTTTCATGTTGTTGAGATATTCATAAGTAAACATATGTAACAAGCTAAATTCTTATGCAATTTT
Organism: Vinca minor; assembly: GCA_026122235.1. Lineage (NCBI taxonomy): Eukaryota > Viridiplantae > Streptophyta > Magnoliopsida > Gentianales > Apocynaceae > Vinca > Vinca minor. The sequence goes on from JAOCZM010000191.1 coordinate 2,080,115, forward strand.
GGAATGAAAATTGAGTGATATTAATATGTAACTAAATACACAACCAATCATTTTAAAGTTCACGCATTTTCTCATCTCTTTATCTATAATTATTTTTAAACTGAGAAGTGAAGCTATTCATAGGGAGGTAGAGGGACCTAATTTATGGGGTGAAAATCGTTTGTCCCCGTGTATGTTCTTATACCTGTTTCCAACTAATCATAATTCGTTAGGTGGACATTTCTTCCAATTATATATATACATGGTGAAATGTGATTGGTTGGGTATAGAAATGAGGATATACACGGGGATAGAGATTTTTTTTTTTTGCCTAATTTATGTGCCTAACATAGTATTATTGACAATAAAAAAAATTCTCTCTCGGCACCCGAGAGCTTTCTAAGACTTCTCCCCAAGGAGATCTCTTCTACCTCTCAGGAATCTCACCTTTTGATTCCTTGAGTTTTACCTCACAGGATTTACAGAATCCTAGTGTATATACAAAACATATAGTCTACTAACCATATTGGAAGACTACTTTCATTACAATTATGGAAATACTGCGAATCTCTATACAATCATATCATCAAATTGTACTAGGACTCCTAAAAACTCTAGGTTTTTCCAGACGTAGACCGTATTATAAACGTCGTAACTTACTTATTGTTGCCCACAGTATCCTTAAGCACTCGGGTATTTTTTGCTTTTTGCTCTTTCTCCAGCAAACACCTTTTTCCATGGCCAACGTCTCGGATCTTGTCTCAAAGCTCACGAGTTTTTCTCTCCGCGGTTCTGAAAAACAAACTTTGGCTTTTGAGAATGATGACGTTCAAGGTGGATTGTCGGGCAGCAAGGTCTCGCTTGTTGGTCGGTTTATCCATGCTAATGACCATCTGCCACGTTTTTTTACCATGATGTTAGAACGATCTTGGAAATGCAATGCTCGCTATCAAAAGATGGCTCGAAATACTTATGTTTTTTACCTTCCCAGTGAAAAAGCTGCTGCCTTTGTGATCAATGAGGGCCCTTGGTGTTTTGACAATGTCCTCTTGGTCACTAAGCGTATTGCTAGAAATACTCCCATCTGCGATGCGATGTTCATTATGTGTCCAATTTGGATGCATCTGTACTTCAAAACAGGCATTCTGTTAACAGAAGACATGGGCGTTAAAATTGCAAAAACTCTAAACAACTGTGAAACCATGGAATTAAATGAAACGATGGAAGGCGTTTGGTACTACCGGTTTCGGGCAGAGATTAATGTGACTGAACCCCTTAGCCGTATGCTTCAGGGAACAGCCCCTGACATTGGAACTTTCCAGGGCTGTTATCGATATGAGCGGTTACCCGCTTTCTGCAATCACTGTGGCATGCTTGACCACGTTCCCACTGGTTGCCCGGAATTACAAGGCGGGGTTCAACCTACACACAGACAAAATTACTTTTTTGATCCAATGATGAAAACAGGTTGGACATCAAATATTCATAATTTTTGCACTGTTCATTTTAAAAAACCCATACCTGTTGAAGGCCCCATTACTGTTCCGGGGGGGACTACGGGAAATGAGGCTGCCGGAATCGAGGGTGGTCGGGTTGCTGATGACCATTGAGAGACAGAGGTCATGCAAGTTGGCCCAACAAGCTGTCCAGAATTGGGACGAATTTAAAGGCCATTTTAGTCTTTATGGAGTAGACTTTAATTATGTTCAGCGTTGTTATTTACTATTTTAGGCGTGTATAGCAAGTGTTGCTATAACAAAGGACATGTTGTCCATGCGTTTAGACAATGGTTGAGTGGTTTAGTTATCTAGTAGTTGTAGAGTCCTACTTCTTCAAGGACTCTTCACATGTTTACTATTTTCAGCTATGTTGGAAGCCTATTACGAGTGTGTGCAAGACAATAGGACATGTTGTCCGATATCTTAGATAGTGTTTTACTCGATAGCAAGTTTGTTGTTCAAGAGTCTTACTTCTTCAAGGACTCTTCCTTTTTAGGGCTAGATAGCCGAAATCGATCTCTATTTAAGAGGGATTTCGGCCACCGTTGTAGTTACCATTGATATTTTGGTTGGGTTATTCCTTAGCTACTTGTGGATTGACTTCGTATAGAATTCATTCATTCATTCTTGAGTTACTGTATCAGCAATTTTAGTTTACGCTTGTTGTGGTGTTTCAACCTCCATCGATTCTTAGCCTTGTTTAGAGTTGCGTTGAAAATATTCCCCACGTTAAACTAGTTCAAGAATAGAGAAATACCCGATTTAAACTAAAGTGTCGAGTCTTGGTACTTTGTACCTCGGTCCTTCATCAAGTGGTATCAGAGAAAAAGGTTCATCTCATTCTTGGTGGACCTTTTATAGCTTTCCTATAAATTTTCTTGTTTGCTTGAGAGAGACAAAGAAAACATTCGGCCTAAAAAAATAAAAAGGCAACCGTGAATATTGTTAGACGAGTGTTCAAACCAAAAGCAAACTTCTTGGCTTCTTCGAGCATTCAAGAATTGGTTTTGTCACCCCTTTTTCTTGTCATAGCCGTGCACATTCCCAAACATCTTGGTTCCTTGAGAGAATTCAAGATACAGTGCGGCCAATAGAGGGTAGGTCTAGAGAGAGAGAAAAAGAAAGAAGTCAAGAAATCAAGAAACAAGAAATTCAAGAAAGTAAAGATTGAGAATTGCTCTTCCTAAACACAAAAGGATACCTTCAAAAAGTATCTCTTTTCTTGATTAGGTCTAGGAATTTTTCAAGATTCATCTTCTTTTCTTTCTTTAAGCTTTGTATCAACGCAACAAGTTAGGAACCTTTCAATTCATCTAGAGTTTGAAGTTCTTTTTAGAGTAGTGTTGGAATAAAGAGTGAATTTTTCTTTGATATCTAACAGTTTGTGTGTGTTTTCTTGAGATTATAACTTGTCTTACCAGGGATCTCCATCAAAGAAAACCGAATCCTTTGATCAAGACAAGCTCTCCAAAGAGGTGTTGCACAAAACGATCATGGAATTGCGCCAACAGATGGATGATATGGCGGAAGAGATGAGAAGTTTTAGAGTTTCAAATCAGCAAAGTAATAAGAGCTCTCTTAAACGTGCTCATGGGTTGCAAGCTCCCCACAAACCGAGAGAAAAGATGCGTTCTTTTGATGAAATTTATCAACAATTGAGAGAGAAAGAAGAAGCAAGATTGAGAGAAGAGGTAAAATTTAATGCTTCTTTGGAAGAAATTACGCAACAATTGAGAGAGAAAGAAGAGGCAAGATTACAAGAAGAGAGCGAGTTGAAAAAGAAGAGTGATCCTACCCATGAGGTAAAAGCCGGGGTAAAAAAAAGACGAAAAAGTCGAGCCTAATGTGAGACAAAAGGAAAGTTCTCTAAAAGTGTGTTTGTCTATAAATCCGTGAAAGGTAGATAGGGTAATTCGAACAAAACAAGTAATTGTTTTGTTAGTTTTCAAAGGAACCGAAAGGTCCCTTTCTACTAACACTTTTTCTTTTGACCTAACATTTTCTTCTCTACCTAGTTTTGTTATTGATAATTTTCAGGAATTTCAAGGAAGAATCCCCAATGAGTTGCCGAGAGGGTTGTTTACGAGCCTTCAAAACCGTGAAAGATATAAACCAAATCCGGATGACAATCACGAAATTCAAAGGCAGGTTGATTTAATTCTTGAGAAAGAGAAGTTAAGTAAGTATGTAAAAGTCCTTATGCTAACTCGGCAACATTTGTACCAAAGAAGGAAGGGACTTTTAGATTATATACGGATTGTCTCCATATTAATAAAATAACTATTAAGTTTAGACATCCGATTCCTCAATTTTATAATATACTTGTTTATAGTAAGAACATAGAGAATCATAATGATCATCTTAGGGCTGTTTTTGCTATTCTAAAAGAACACACTTTGTATTCTAAGCTTGAAAATTATGTTTCTTGCCCTAATTCTATTTACCTTCTTGAATACATTGTGAGTTCTCAAGGTATCAAAGTTGATCCGGCAGATGTCAAAGAAAATATGGAATGGCCGAGACCAACTAGATCCAGACAAGTTCATTCATTCTATGGGTTGGCAAGCTTTTATAGGAGTTTTGTTCGTGATTTTTGCAAGTTTGCTGCCCCATTACATAAAAGTTGTGAAGCAACATGTTCCAATCTTTTGGGACAGCCGCAAGAAAATTTATTTGAAAGGTGAGTATGGTGTACATTCTACGTATAATATTTATGACTTGTCCCCTTTTGACGATTATTCAGATCATGTTGCTGCTATTGATGATGATTCGAGGACGAATCATGTTTTCAAGGGGGAGGAGATGATGAGGGACCGACCACGGGGCTGCCCTATTCAAAGGGTTTCTTAACAAGCTTACATGGACCAATGACGCGGCACAGGGCAAGGATAGGATTTCTTCCACCTTATTACATCATTGATCCGAGTTCTAAGATACAAAGAGGACGCTAAGTTACATCTAGGAATGTTGTAAAAGTCAACCTCTTAAGTTTAACAAGTGTGCAATTCGGCTATATCAAGCAAAGTGGCTAAGAAGGGAATTTTAGTAATCTTACAAGATGATGAGGGATTGGATAGGTTTGCGACAATTTGGTAGAATGGTCGTAACTTTCGACCCATATATTAAATGGAACTGATTCAAGTTGCATACTAAATATAAGAGGCAGATCTACAACTTTCATGGAGATCACGAGATCAGATTCTGCATTCTTGATGGTATTGCCTTTGTTCATAGGCCGGATTTGGAATCATCTTGGGGACAACTCTCGGCTTAAAATCATCATTGTGCCGAGGGTTGATTCTTGCATTGTGATCAATTGATGTTTGAGAATCTTGATCTTCTTGATCATCTTGGACAGCCCTTTTACCTTTATCCGAATGGTTCTTGATTTCAAGAACATCCATTCGATGTTTTAAGTCATCAATGGCTTGCAATACCGCTTTCATTGTGTGTTGCATTGATTCCTTGAAAAGTTTTTCGCTTTCCATGGCACCTTGCTCCGAAGTACCTTCATTAAAAGACATTATCTTTGCAAAGAAAAATTCACACAAAAATTGTTAGTAGAAAAAGATATTAAAGATTGAATCTTTTCACAAAATCTGGGAATAGTAATATGTGAATAGTAATCTGTGAATAGTGATCTGGGAATAGTGATCTGAGAATAGTAAACAGTGAATAGTAATCCGTGAATAGTAATCTGTGAATAGTAATCAGATTTTGTATTCTCTCAATATTGAATCTTTCTCTCGATTTTTCCAAAAATACTTGTCAAAAACTTCCAACTTTGAATGTTTGAATGGTTATAATGATGGAAGGCCGAAAAATATATCAAAGAAACCAAATCTTGACTTTAACAAAAAGTCTAAGGAAAAAAGTATAAGAGTTGTGTGTTGCCAAACAAGAAAAAAGATGTGATCTTTACCTTTCTTGATTTTCTGTTTTCTTGAAATAGCTCGTTCTTGAAATCTTTTCTTACCTTTTTGCCCGAGACTTACCCTTATCTTGGCCACAAGATCAAAAGCTCTTGATTTGATGACGGTTGTGCTAGATCGAAAAGTTTTGATAGTGGCTAATTCAAGATGAAGGGGGAACAAGTGCCAATTCCTTTATACAAAGGAAGTTTGCTTTTGGCCTTGAATCCTTGTCTATTTTGGGTTAACCCGGCTGCCAATTTCTTTACTTCCGGGTGGCTTTTATAATGGTAAGTACCCGAATTGTATGAATAACCCGGCTGCCAATTTCTTTACTTCCGGGTGGCTTTTTCGTTGGGGTAAATTTTTTTTGTTATCTTTCGGCTATCTCAAGCAAACAAATTTTTTTTTTTTGAAGAAAGCAATAAAGTACACCAAGATAGAGATCAACCTTTTGCTCTGATACCACTTGATGCGAAATCTTGATGGGTTATATCAAGACTCGGCTTAATTAGCAGATCTTTCTCTATCTCGAATAGTTTATGAGGGAATACACTTAACACAGTCCCGGAAAGGCTAAGTATCAATGGAGGTTGAAACACCACAACTAGATAAACCAACTAGTTGATACAGTAACTTAAAGAAATATGAACTTCAACCGGAAGTCATAAACAAGTATCAAGGGATTAACCTTAATCAAAATATCAATATATCAAGTCTAAGTTACATGGCTGCCGAAATCTCTATTAAATAGAGTATTTCGGTTACAAGAGAACCAATCTAACTCAAACTAGGAAAAGGGAAATAAGAGTCCTTGAAGAAGTAGGACTCTTGAATAACAACTTGCTACAAAGTAACTACCTAAACAAGATAATAGGGACATGTGCCTATTATCTTGGCGGCATAATAAAGAAATAACTACCAAATAATGAAGAGTCCTAGTTGCATTAGGACTCTTAATAACAAACTAACTAACTTATGGACAACATGTCCTTTATTTAGCATACTTGCTATTACACGACTAAAAATAGGAAAATAATAATACTAACTATAATTAAAGTCTAGAATAGGCTAGAATAGACTTTAATATGTGAAAAGACCAAAATACCCTTTTTAGCCAAAATGCTTGTTTGGGCCGAATTGAATGCTTTCAAGAGTTAGAAGTTGAACTTGTACTTCATCTTCTAAATGAAGCTTGGCTTCTTCTTTGGACTTCAACTCTCGGATCAATGTAGATAGTCCTTGTTCCATTTGAATAGTTCTTGATCTAGTCATTGGTCCCTTGATGCTAGATAAAGGATGTAGTCTTCTAGATGGTCCCGTATCATCCCCTCCCTCTTGAAAAGGATTCGACCTCGAATCATCATCATCACCATCTATGTAATCCGAGACATCAAAAGGAGATAAGTCAGTAATATTAAAAGTTGAATGAACACCATACTTACCTTGCAAGTTGATTTTGTATGCATTGTCATTGATCTTGCCAACAACTTGAAAAGGTCCATCTCCTCGGGGATGTAATTTTGACTTTCTTTCTTTAGGGAATCTGTCTTTCCTAAAGTTTATCCACACCCAATCACCAATTTCGAAATTAAGGGCCTTGCGGCCTTTGTTGGTCCTAGTTGCCATTTTGTCATTCTTCTTCTTGATGTTCTCGGCTACTTCATAATGAATTCTTTGGACAAAGTCAGCCCTTGAATCACCTTCTATGTTATAATACTCATCAATAGGAAGAGGAATTAGATTTAAAGGGGTAAGGGGGTTAAAACCATAAACAACTTCAAAAGGTGAATTGTTAGTAGTAGAATGTAAAGTACGATTATAAGCAAATTCAGCTGTAGGTAAACATTCTTCCCACTTTTTCAAGTTCTTTTGAATAAGTGCCCTAAGTAAAGTCCCTAAAGTTCTATTTGTTACCTCAGTTTGGCCATCGGTTTGTGGATGGCTTGAAGTAGAAAACAAAAGCTTTGTTCCCAATTTGCTCCATAAGGTCTTCCAAAAATAACTTAGGAATTTGACATCCCTATCACTTACGATTGTTTTTGGAACACCATGTAACCGAATGATGTCTTTAAAGAATAGATTCGCAACATGGCTAGCATCATTTGTTTTCCTTCTAGAGAGAGCATCGGCAACAACGTTTTCCTTACCTTTCTTGTATTTGATCACATATGGAAAGGTATCAATGAAGGAAACCCACCTTGCATGTCTCTTGTTTAACTTACTTTGTCCCTTGAGATACTTGATGGATTCATGATCTGTGTGAATCACAAACTCTCGGCCCACCAAGTAGTGTTGCCATGTTTCCAATGCTCGAACAATAGCGTATAACTCTTTATCATACGTAGGATAATTAAGGGCAGCGCCACTCAATTTCTCACTAAAATATGCTAAAGGTTTCCCTTGTTGTTGCAAAACATCCCCAATACCTATACCCGAAGCATCACATTCAACTTCAAAAGTTAGTGTAAAATTAGGTAAAGATAAAATTGGGGAAGAAGTTAGTAATTGCTTAAGTTTATTGAAACTATCTTCTTGCGGCTTATCCCAAAAGAACGAGATATCTTTCTTTACAACTTCATTTAATGGTGCGGCAATTGAGCTAAAATCACGAACAAAACGTCTATAAAAGCTTGCCAAACCATAGAATGATCTCACTTGTGTTGCACTTGTTGGTCTCGGCCAGCTCACAATTGATTCAATCTTGATTGGATCAACCTGAATTCCATTTGAACTAACAATGTATCCAAGGAAGTTAATAGAATTAGTGCAAAAAACACATTTATCAAGCTTGGCATACAATGTTTGTTCCCTTAATATAGTAAAAACAGCCTTAAGATGTTCAACATGCTCTTCTAAGGTCTTACTATATACAAGTATATCATCAAAATAAACTACAACAAATTTACCAAAACAATGACGGAATATGTAGTTCATTAATCGCATGAAAGTACTAGGTGCATTACTTAGACCAAAAGGCATTACAATCCATTCATATAATCCATATTTAGTCTTAAAAGCAGTTTTCCATTCATCACCTTCTTTCATTCTAATTTGGTGATAGCCTTGAGTTAAATCAATTTTAGAAAAGATTAAAGCACCACTTAACTCATCTAGCATATCATCTAAGCGAGGTATAGGATGTCTATATTTAATAGTTATCTTATTAATATCGCGACAATCCGTACATAATCCGAAAGTGCCTTCTCTTTTAGGTACCAAAATAACCCGGACTAGCACAAGGACTTAAAGATTCACGTATCTGCTCTTTTTTCTAAGAGTAAATCGACTTGCCTTTGTATTTCTCGGGTCTCATCTGGATTGGCTCTATAGGCTGCCCTATTTGGTAGATTTGATCCCGGAATGAAGTCGATTTGATGTTCGATGCCTCGGATTGGAGGTAGACCTTTCGGTAACTCCTTTGGAAAAAGTTCCTTGAATTCTTTCAAAACATCAATACAAACACTTGGAAGAAAAGAAGTTAAATCATCAAAATTCAAAGTATTAAGGAGAGATAACCTCTCGGTTTCTCTAAAAATAAGTAAAACAAGGGGTTTATTTGCACGTAAAGCCCTTTCTACCTTTGCAAAATTGATAAATAAACAATCTTTCTTTTCTCTTTGTGAGTATGCCTTTTGCTTTGTTAAACTCTCGGCTTTTTTCATTACTCGCTACCTCGGATGTTACCTTTTGTGTAGGGGTATGTGATTTGATCAATGCTTGCTCTTGTCTTCTTTTTTCTCTACCCTCGGTTAGTAGTCTTTGAGTCTCACAAACCTGATTCGGTGTCATAGGGAGCAATGTGTACCGAATGTTATCTTTGGTAACCTTGTAGACATTCTTTCGGCCAATATGATCCGCGAACCTATCATATTGCCAAGGTCTTCCCAGAATAATGTGACTTGCGGTCATAGGTACCACATCACATAAAACAGTATCTTTAAAGTTTCCAATGCCGAAGTCAAATTCTACCTGTTTATCCACTTTAATCTCCCCGCTATTGTTTAACCAAGAAAGCTTGTATGGCATCGGATGTGCTTTCGTAGGTAAATTTAAAGCGGTTACCATCTCGTAAGAACAAACGTTAGTGCAGCTACCATTATCAATAATAACCAAACATGTTCTATCTTTAATAGTGCACTTAGTTTGAAAAAGATTACTACGGTGTTGATGCAAATTATCTAATGGTTGAGAATGTAAAAGTTGCATATTGACCAAAAGAAAATTACCATCATCTGCGGGAGGCTCACCATTGGCCTCGGCTTCATCTCCCAATAATGTGTCCTCGGCTTCCTCTTCATCACTTACCCAAGTTCCATCATCCATCATAATCATGGTTGATACGGGACCATCTAGAAGACTACATCCTTTATCACACATCAAGGGACCAATGACTAGATCAAGAACCATTCAAATGGAACAAGGACTATCTACATTGATCCGAGAGTTGAAGAAGCCAAGCTTCATTTAGAAGATGAAGTACAAGTTCAACTTCTAACTCTTGAAAGCATTCAATTCGGCCCAAACAAGCATTTTGGCTAAAAAGGGTATTTTGGTCTTTTCACATATTAAAGTCTATTCTAGCCTATTCTAGACTATTCTAGACTTTAATTATATTTAGTATTTTTATTTTCCTATTTCTAGCCGTGTAATAGCAAGTATGCTAAATAAAGGACATGTTGTCCATAAGTTAGTTAGTTTGTTATTAAGAGTCCTAATGCAACTAGGACTCTTCATTATTTTGGTATTTATTTATATTGTGCCACCAAGATAATAGGCACATGTCCCTATTATCTTGTTTAGGTAGTTACTTGATAGCAAGTTGTTATTCAAGAGTCCTAATTCTTCAAGGACTCTTATTTTCCCTTTTCCTAGTTTAAGTTAGTTTGGTTCTCTTATAGCCGAAAATACTCTATTTAATAGAGCTTTGGGCAGCCATGTAACTTAGACTTGATATATTGATATTTTGATTAAGGTTAAACCTTTGTTACTTGTTTATGACTTCCGATTGAAGTTCATATTTCTTTAAGTTACTGTATCAACTAGTTGGTTTATCTAGTTGTGGTGTTTCAACCTCCATTGATACTTAGCCTTTCCGGGACTGTGTTAAGTATATTCCCCCATAAACTATTCGAGATAGAGAAAGATCTAAATTTCAGCCGAGTCTTGATATAAACCATCAAGATTTCGCATCAAGTGGTATCAGAGCAAAAGGTTGATCTCTATCTTGGTGTACTTTATTGCTTTCTTGAAATTTTTTTTCTTGTTTGCTTGAGATAGCCGAAAGATAACAAAAAAATTTTACCCCAACGAAAAAGCCACCCGGAAGTAAAGAAATTGGCAGCCGGGTTATTCATACAATTCGGGTACTTACCATTATAAAAGCCACCCGGAAGTAAAGAAATTGGCAGCCGGGTTAACCCAAAATAGACAAGGATTCAAGGCCAAAAGCAAACTTCCTTTGTATAAAGGAATTGGCACTTGTTCCCCCTTCATCTTGAATTAGCCACTATCAAGACTTTTCGATCTAGCACAACCGTCATCAAATCAAGAGCTTTTGATCTTGTGGCCAAGATAAGGGTAAGTCTCGGGCAAAAAGGTAAGAAAAGATTTCAAGAACGAGCTATTTCAAGAAAACAGAAAATCAAGAAAGGTAAAGATCACATCTTTTTCTTGTTTGGCAACACACAACTCTTATACTTTTTCCCTAGCCTTTTTTGTTAAGTCAAGAAAGTACTTCTTGATACATTTTTGAGGGATATTGAGAGAATAAAAATCTGTTACTATTCACTGATTACTATTCACGGATTACTATTCACTGGGTACTATTCACAGATTACTATTCCCAGATTACTATTCACAGAACACTATTCACAGATTACTATTCCCAGATTTTGTGAAAAGATTTAATCTTTAATATCTTTTCTACTAACGATTTTTGTGTGAATTTTTTCTTTGCAAAGATAATGTCTTTTAATGAAGGTACTTCGGAGCAAGGTGCCATGGAAAGCGATAAACTTTTCAAAGAATCAATGCAACACACAATGAAAGCGGTATTGCAATCCATTGATGACTTAAAAGATCGAATGGATGTTCTTGAAATCAAGAACCATTCGGATAAAGGTAAAAGGGCTGTCCAAGATGATCAAGAAGATCAAGATTCTCAAACATCAATTGATCACAATGCAAGAATCAACCCTCGGCACAATGATGATTTTAAGCCGAGAGTTGTGCCAAAGATGATTCCAAATCCGGCCTATGAACAAAGGCAATACCATCAAGATGTAAGGTATGATCCAAGACCTTTTGGTAATGAAGAGAGAATTGAGCCGAGACCATTCCATCATCAAAATCAAAGGTATGATCCAAATCCTCTTTTTAATAATGAACCGAGGCCAAACAATCAAAGGTATGATCCTAGACCCTTTGATCTTGATGAACCGAGACCAAATTATCAAGCTCAAAGGTTTGATAATAATCTTGGTTCAATCAAGACCAAGATTCCTTTTTTTCTTGGTACTAATGATGCTAATTTATTTTTTGATTGGACACGAAAAGTTAACCATGTTTTTGATGTCCATAATTACTCCGAAGAGAAAAAGGTTAAGTTAGCAGCCATGGAGTTTGGAGAATATGCATCCATTTGGTGGGATCATGAGGTAAGTGAAAGAAGAAGAACGGAACAAAGACCAATTGATACTTGGGATGACATGAAAGCAGTTATGTCACGACGTTTTGTACCCCAGAATTTTAACCGTGAGTTGTATAATCAACTCCAAAGATTGAAGCAAGGGACAAAGACCATTGATGCATATTTCAAGGAGATGGAGATTTCCATGATTAGAGCAAACATTCGGGAAGCTAGTGAAGCTACTTTGGCTCGTTTCTTGGCTGGTCTAAATGACAAAATTAGACCCAAGGTAGAACGTGCTAACCTTACTTCTCTTATTAATATGGTTTATTTTGCTGAACAAATTGAGAGGCAGCAAAAAGAGAAGAGTTCAAGGACTTATTCGGCCAATTTCCAATCTTGGAAACGGCCAAATCAGTCCCTAAACAATTCTACTGTTTTGCCGAGCCCAATTAATGCTAAGGGCAGTTTGGGAAATACAAAAGTGGCCACGGCTTCTTTTGGGGCAGCAAGGACATCAAACACTTCAAAACCAACCGATTTGAGAACTAAATCAACTACATCAAATGATCGGGAATGTTTTAAGTGTCAAGGCAAAGGACACTTTGCTCTGGGATTGTCCTAATAAAAGCACCATGATCATGATGGACGATGGATCGTGGGTTAGTGAAGATGAGGAAATAACCGAAGAAGCAATTTTGGAGGAAGAAGCCGAGGACACTCGACCGGATAATGGTAACAATTATCTTTTGGTAAATATGCAACTTTTACATTCTCAACCTTTAGATAATTTGCATCAACAAAGGAACAATCTATTTCAAACTAAATGCACAATTCAAGGAAAGATTTGTTTACTTATCATTGATAGCGGTAGTTGTACTAACGTTTGTTCTTTTGAGATGGTTACGGCTTTAGATTTACCCTTGAAAGCACATCCATCGCCCTATAAGCTTTCTTGGTTAAATGATAGCGGAGAGATTAAAGTTGACAAACAAGTGGAACTAAATTTCAGCATTGGCAACTATAAAGATTCGGTCACTTGTGATGTGGTCCCGATGACCGCAAGTCACATCATTTTAGGAAGACCTTGGCAATATGATCGAGATGTAGATCATAAGGGTAAAAGGAATATTTATGCGGTGACAAGGGATAAGATTCGCTATAATTTACATCCTATGTCACCCATTGAAGTTTGTGAGATGCAACAAAGGATGGCCGACGGTAGAGAGAAAAGAAGACAAGAGCGGGAGTTGATCAAATCACATACCCCTGCCCAACCGGCCAAAATCGAGGTAAAAAAGGCTGAAAAAGCCGAGAGTTTAACAAGCAAAAAGGTATACTCGCAAAAAGACAAGAAAGATTGCTTATTTATCAATTTTTGCAAAGGTAGAAAGGGCTTTACGTGCAAATAAACCCCCTTGTTTTACTTGTTTTTAGAGAAGCCCGAGAGGTTATCTCTTCCTAACACTTTGAATTTTGATGATTTAACTTCTTCTCTTCCTAGTGTTTGTATTGATGTTTTGAAAGAATTCAAGGAACTTTTTCCAAAGGAGTTGCCGAGAGGTCTACCTCCAATACGAGGCATCGAACATCAAATCGACTTCATTCCGGGATCAAATCTTCCAAATAGGGCAGCCTATAGAGCAAATCCAGATGAGACACGAGAAATCCAAAGGCAAGTCGATTTACTCTTAGAAAAAAGAGCAGTACGTGAATCTTTAAGTCCTTGTGCTAGTCCCGGTTATTTTGGTACCTAAAAGAGAAGGCACTTTCAGATTATGTACGGATTGTCGCGATATTAATAAGATAACTATTAAATATAGACATCCTATACCTCGCTTAGATGATATGCTAGATGAGTTAAGTGGTGCTTTAATCTTTTCTAAAATCGATTTAACTCAAGGCTATCACCAAATTAGAATGAAAGAAGGTGATGAATGGAAAACTGCTTTTAAGACTAAATATGGATTATATGAATGGATTGTAATGCCTTTTGGTCTAAGTAATGCACCTAGTACTTTCATGAGATTAATGAACTACATATTCAGTCATTGTTTTGGTAAATTTGTTGTAGTTTATTTTGATGATATACTTGTATATAGTAAGACCTTAGAAGAGCATGTTGAACATCTTAAGGCTGTTTTTACTATATTAAGGGAACAAACCTTGTATGCCAAGCTTGATAAATGTGTTTTTTGCACTAATTCAATTAACTTCCTTGGATACATTGTTAGTTCAAGTGGAATTCAGGTTGATCCAATCAAAATTGAATCAATTGTGAGCTGGTCGAGGCCAACAAGTGCAACACAAGTGAGATCATTCTATGGTTTGGCAAGCTTTTATAGACGCTTTTGTTCGTGATTTTAGCTCAATTGCCGCACCATTAAATGAAGTTGTAAAGAAAGATATCTCGCTCTTTTTGGGATAAGCCGCAAGAAGATAGTTTTAATAAGCTTAAGCAATTACTAACTTCTTCCCCTATTTTATCTTTACCTAATTTTACACTAACTTTTGAAGTTGAATGTGATGCTTCGGGTATAGGTATTGGGGCTGTTTTGCAACAACAAGGGAAACCTTTAGCGTATTTTAGTGAGAAATTGAGTGGCGCTGCCCTTAATTATCCTACATATGATAAAGAGTTATACGCTATTGTTCTAGCATTGGAAACATGGCAACACTACTTGGTGGGCCGAGAGTTTGTGATTCACACGGATCATGAATCCATCAAGCATCTCAAGGGACAAAGTAAGTTAAACAAGAGACATGCAAGGTGGGTTTCCTTCATTGATACCTTTCCATATGTGATCAAATACAAGAAAGGTAAGGAAAACGTTGTTGCCGATGCTCTCTCTAGAAGGAAAACAAATGATGCTAGCCATGTTGCGAATCTATTCTTTAAAGACATCATTCGGTTACATGGTGTTCCAAAAACAATCGTAAGTGATAGGGATGTCAAATTCCTAAGTTATTTTTGGAAGACCTTATGGAGCAAATTGGGAACAAAGCTTTTGTTTTCTACTTCAAGCCATCCACAAACCGATGGCCAAACTGAGGTAACAAATAGAACTTTAGGGACTTTACTTAGGGCACTTATTCAAAAGAACTTGAAAAAGTGGGAAGAATGTTTACCTACAGCTGAATTTGCTTATAATCGTACTTTACATTCTACTACTAACAATTCACCTTTTGAAGTTGTTTATGGTTTTAACCCCCTTACCCCTTTAGATCTAATTCCTCTTCCTATTGATGAGTATTATAACATAGAAGGTGATTCAAGGGCTGACTTTGTCCAAAGAATTCATTATGAAGTAGCCAAGAACATCAAGCAAAAGAATGACAAAATGGCAACTAGGGCCAACAAAGGCCGCAAGGCCCTTAGTTTCGAAATTGGTGATTGGGTGTGGATACACTTTAGGAAAGACAGATTTCCTAAAGAAAGAAAGTCAAAATTACATCCTCGAGGAGATGGACCTTTTCAAGTTGTTGGCAAGATCAATGACAATGCATACAAAATCAACTTGCAAGGTAAGTATGGTGTTCATTCAACTTTTAATATTACTGACTTATCTCCTTTTGATGTCTCGGATTACATAGATGATGATGATGATGATGATGATTCGAGGTCGAATCCTTTTCAAGAGGGAGGGGATGATACGGGACCATCTAGAAGACTACATCCTTTATCACACATCAAGGGACCAATGACTAGATCAAGAACCATTCAAATGGAACAAGGACTATCTACATTGATCCGAGAGTTGAAGTCCAAAGAAGAAGCCAAGCTTCATTTAGAAGATGAAGTACAAGTTCAACTTCTAACTCTTGAAAGCATTCAATTCGGCCCAAACAAGCATTTTGGCTAAAAAGGGTATTTTGGTCTTTTCACATATTAAAGTCTATTCTAGACTATTCTAGACTTTAATTATATTTAGTATTGTTATTTTCCTATTTCTAGCCGTGTAATAGCAAGTATGCTAAATAAAGGACATGTTGTCCATAAGTTAGTTAGTTTGTTATTAAGAGTCCTAATGCAACTAGGACTCTTCATTATTTGGTAGTTATTTCTTTATTATGCCGCCAAGATAATAGGCACATGTCTTGTTTAGGTAGTTACTTGATAGCAAGTTGTTATTCAAGAGTCCTACTTCTTCAAGGACTCTTATTTTCCCTTTTCCTAGTTTAAGTTAGTTTGGTTCTCTTATAGCCGAAAATACTCTATTTAATAGAGCTTTGGGCAGCCATGTAACTTAGACTTGATATATTGATATTTTGATTAAGGTTAAACCTTTGTTACTTGTTTATGACTTCCGATTGAAGTTCATATTTCTTTAAGTTACTGTATCAACTAGTTGGTTTATCTAGTTGTGGTGTTTCAACCTCCATTGATACTTAGCCTTTCCGGGACTGTGTTAAGTATATTCCCCCATAAACTATTCGAGATAGAGAAAGATCTAAATTTCAGCCGAGTCTTGATATAAACCATCAAGATTTCGCATCAATGGTACTTTTATTAGGACAATCCCGAGCAAAATGTCCTTTGCCTTGACACTTAAAACATTCCCGATCATTTGATGTAGTTGATTTAGTTCGCAACTCGGTCGGTTTTGAAGTGTTTGATGTCCTTGCTGCCCCAAAAGAAGCCGTGGCCACTTTTGTATTTCCCAAACTGCCCTTAGCATTAATTGGGCTCGGCAAAACAGTAGAATTGTTTAGGGACTGATTTGGCCTTTTCCAAGATTGGAAATTGGCCGAATAAGTCCTTGAACTCTTCTCTTTTTGCTGCCTCTCAACTTGTTCAGCAAAATAAACCATATTAATAAGAGAAATAAGGTTAGCACGTTCTACCTTGGGTCTAATTTTGTCATTTAGACCAGCCAAGAAACGAGCCAAAGTAGCTTCACTAGCTTCCCGAATGTTTGCTCTAATCATGGACATCTCCATTTCTTTGTAGTATGCATCAACGGTCTTTGTTCCTTGCCTCAATCTTTGGAGTTGATTGTACAACTCACGGTTAAAATTCTGAGGTACAAATCTTCTTGTCATAACCGCTTTCATATCATGCCATGTATCAATTGGTCTTTGATCCGTTCTTAACCGCTCACTGATTTCATGGTCCCACCAAATTGATGCATAGTCTCCAAACTCCATGGCTGCTAACTTAACCTTTTTCTCTTCGGAATAATTATGGACATCAAAAACATGGTTAACTTTTCGTGTCCAATCAAAAAACAAATTAGGATCATTAGTACCAAGGAAAGGAGGAATCTTGGTCTTGATTGAACAGAGATTATTATCAAACCTTTGAGCTTGATAATTTGGTCTCGGTTCATCAAGATCAAAGGGTCTAGGATCATACCTTTGATTGTTTTGCCTCGGTTCATTATTAACAAGAGGATTTGGATCATACCTTTGATTTTGATGATGGAATGGTCTCGGCTCAATTCTCTCTTCATGACCAAAAGGTCTCGGATCATACCTTACATCTTGATGGTATTGCCTTTGTTCATAGGCCGGATTTGGAATCATCTTGGGGACAACTCTCGGCTTAAAATCATCATTGTGCCGAGGGTTGATTCTTGCATTGTGATCAATTGATGTTTGAGAATCTTGATCTTCTTGATCATCTTGGACAGCCCTTTTACCTTTATCCGGATGGTTCTTGATTTCAAGAACATCCATTCGATCTTTTAAGTCATCAATGGCTTGCAATACCGCTTTCATTGTGTGTTGCATTGATTCCTTGAAAAGTTTATCGCTTTCCATGGCACCTTGCTCCGAAGTACCTTCATTAAAAGACATTATCTTTGCAAAGAAAAATTCACACAAAAATTGTTAGTAGAAAAAGATATTAAAGATTGAATCTTTTCACAAAATCTGGGAATAGTAATCTGTGAATAGTGATCTGGGAATAGTGATCTCAGAATAGTAATCTGTGAATAGTGATCTGGGAATAGTAATCTGGGAATAGTGATCTGGGAATAGTGATCTCAGAATAGTAATCTTTGTGTTTGATTCTCTATGTTAGAGTTCATTCATCTTTGAGTTACTGTATCAATAAGTTTGGTTTATACTTATTGTGGTGTTTCAGCCCCCATTGACATTCAACCTTGCGGGAGAAAGGTTGTTTATATTCCCCCATAAACTGTTCGAGATAGAGAAAGATCGGACCTTTAAGCCGAACCTTGGTATTCGTACAACGGTTTCGCATCAATGTTTGTTCCCTTAATATAGTAAAAACAGCCTTAAGATGTTCAACATGCTCTTCTAAGGTCTTACTATATACAAGTATATCATCAAAATAAACTACAACAAATTTACCAAAACAATGACGGAATATGTAGTTCATTAATCGCATGAAAGTACTAGGTGCATTACTTAGACCAAAAGGCATTACAATCCATTCATATAATCCATATTTAGTCTTAAAAGCAGTTTTCCATTCATCACCTTCTTTCATTCTAATTTGGTGATAGCCTTGAGTTAAATCAATTTTAGAAAAGATTAAAGCACCACTTAACTCATCTAGCATATCATTTAAGCGAGGTATAGGATGTCTATATTTAATAGTTATCTTATTAATATCGCGACAATCCGTACATAATCTGAAAGTGCCTTCTCTTTTAGGTACCAAAATAACCGGACTAGCACAAGGACTTAAAGATTCACGTACTCGCTCTTTTTTCTAAGAGTAAATCGACTTGCCTTTGTATTTCTCGGGTCTCATCCGGATTGGCTCTATAGGCTGCCCTATTTGGTAGATTTGATCCCGAATGAAGTCGATTTGATGTTCGATGCCTCGGATTGGAGGTAGACCTTTCGGTAACTCCTTTGGAAAAAGTTCCTTGAATTCTTTCAAAACATCAATACAAACACTTGGAAGAAAAGAAGTTAAATCATCAAAATTCAAAGTATTAAGGAGAGATAACCTCTCGGTTTCTCTAAAAATAAGTAAAACAAGGGGGTTTATTTGCACGTAAAGCCCTTTCTACCTTTGCAAAATTGATAAATAAACAATCTTTCTTTTCTCTTTGTGAGTATGCCTTTTGCTTTGTTAAACTCTCGGCTTTTTTCATTACCGCTACTCCTGATGTTACCTTTTGTGTAGGGGGTATGTGATTTGATCAATGCTTGCTCTTGTCTTCTTTTTTCTCTACCCTGCTAGTAGTCTTTGAGTCTCACAAACCCGATTCGGTGTCATAGGGAGCAATGTGTACCGAATGTTATCTTTGGTAACCTTGTAGACATTCTTTCTACCAATATGATCCGCGAACCTATCATATTGCCAAGGTCTTCCTGCAATAATGTGACTTGCGGTCATAGGTACCACATCACATAAAACAAGATCTTTAAAGTTTCCAATGCCGAAGTCAAATTCTACCTGTTTATCCACTTTAATCTCCCCCGCTATTGTTTAACCAAGAAAGCTTGTATGGCATCGGATGTGCTTTCGTAGGTAAATTTAAAGCGGTTACCATCTCGTAAGAACAAACGTTAGTGCAGCTACCATTATCAATAATAACCAAACATGTTCTATCTTTAATAGTGCACTTAGTTTGAAAAAGATTACTACGGTGTTGATGCAAATTATCTAATGGTTGAGAATGTAAAAGTTGCATATCGACCAAAAGAAAATTACCATCATCTCGTGAGGCTCACCATTGCCCCTCGGCTTCATCTCCCAATAATGTGTCCTCGGCTTCCTCTTCATCACTTACCCAAGTTCCATCATCCATCATAATCATGGTTGATACTGGGACCATCTAGAAGACTACATCCTTTATCACACATCAAGGGACCAATGACTAGATCAAGAACCATTCAAATGGAACAAGGACTATCTACATTGATCCGAGAGTTGAAGAAGCCAAGCTTCATTTAGAAGATGAAGTACAAGTTCAACTTCTAACTCTTGAAAGCATTCAATTCGGCCCAAACAAGCATTTTGGCTAAAAAGGGTATTTTGGTCTTTTCACATATTAAAGTCTATTCTAGCCTATTCTAGACTATTCTAGACTTTAATTATATTTAGTATTTTTATTTTCCTATTTCTAGCCGTGTAATAGCAAGTATGCTAAATAAAGGACATGTTGTCCATAAGTTAGTTAGTTTGTTATTAAGAGTCCTAATGCAACTAGGACTCTTCATTATTTTGGTATTTATTTATATTAGTGCTACTCAAGATAATAGGCACATGTCCCTATTATCTTGTTTAGGTAGTTACTTGATATCAAGTTGTTATTCAAGAGTCCTAATTCTTCAAGGACTCTTATTTTCCCTTTTCCTAGTTTAAGTTAGTTTGGTTCTCTTATAGCCGAAAATACTCTATTTAATAGAGCTTTGGGCAGCCATGTAACTTAGACTTGATATATTGATATTTTGATTAAGGTTAAACCTTTGTTACTTGTTTATGACTTCCGATTGAAGTTCATATTTCTTTAAGTTACTGTATCAACTAGTTGGTTTATCTAGTTGTGGTGTTTCAACCTCCATTGATACTTAGCCTTTCCGGGACTCGTGTTAAGTGTATTCCCCCATAAACTATTCGAGATAGAGAAAGATCTAAATTTCAGCCGAGTCTTGATATAAACCATCAAGATTTCGCATCAAGTGGTATCAGAGCAAAAGGTTGATCTCTATCTTGGTGTACTTTATTGCTTTCTTGAAATTTTTTTTTCTTGTTTGCTTGAGATAGCCGAAAGATAACAAAAAAATTTTACCCCAACGAAAAAGCCACCCGGAAGTAAAGAAATTGGCAGCCGGGTTATTCATACAATTCGGGTACTTACCATTATAAAAGCCACCCGGAAGTAAGAAATTGGCAGCCGGGTTAAACCCAAAATAGACAAGGATTCAAGGCCAAAAGCAAACTTCCTTTGTATAAAGGAATTGGCACTTGTTCCCCCTTCATCTTGAATTAGCCACTATCAAGACTTTTCGATCTAGCAATTATAGTAATTAAATATGCTGAAAATAATTAAAGTCTAGTATAGACTTTAAATGTACACAAAAAGACTAAAATGCCCTTTATAATTCGTCCCCATTCTGGACAGCTTGTTGGGCCAACTTGTACGACAATAATGGATATCAAGAAGGCAGAATCTGGTCTTGTGATCTTCATAGAAGTTGTAGATCTGCCTCTTATCTTTAATATGCAATTGGAATCAGCTTCATTGGATGCCTATACCGAAAGATATGATCATTCTACCAAACAGTAGCAAAGCTGTCCATTCCTTGTACACTTGTGATACTAAGAGGTTGACTTGGGCAACATTCCTATATGTAATTTAGAGTCCTCTTTGTATCGTAACGTACGCTCCCTTGAGTTGGGCAGCCCCGAGGTTGGTACCGTATCATCCCCTCCCTCTTGAAAAGGATTCGTCCTCGAATCATTCCAAGAATCAGCGGTATAATCTGAAAAATGAATAAAAGGGAGCAAGTTAGAAATATGTAAATTAAACATTGCATTGTCCTTGCCTATCAAGGAGATTCTCTTGCGGCTGTCCCAAATATATGGTGTCTTGTCCTTCTTAATTGAAATTAATGGAGCAGCAAACTTGTTAAAATCACGAACAAAATGTTTATCAAAGCTTGCTAACTCATATGTTGGACGACATGGAATTGTATTGGTTGTTCTCGGCCATTCCACCATCGCATTAACTTTTGCCCGAACAACTTTAATACCTTGAAAACTCACAATGTAACTAAGAAGGTTAATAGAATTAGTGTAAGAAACATAATTTCCAATCTTAGCATACAAAGTTTGTGCTTTTAAATGAGTAAAAACAGCCCTAAGATGTTCAATATGATTATCTCGGTTTTTACTAGCAACAAGTACTTTATCAAAGTAAAGAATCGGATGTCTATACTTAAACATTAAGTTATTAACATTGAGACTATCCGTATATAATCTTTTGGTACAATTTTCCCCGGATTAACATAAGGACTTAAAGACATACTTACCTTCTTCTTTTCAAGAATGAAATCACCTTGGGTTGTATTTTGCAGATTTGTACCCAAAGATAGTTTATACCTTTCACGATTTTGAAGGCTAATAAGTAACCTTTTTGGCAACTCCTTAGGGAAGACTTCATGAAACTTCTGAAAAATAGCAAGACTAGATGTAGAAAAAGATGTTAGAGTAAAAGAAAAAGTGTTAGTAAATAGGTCCCTTGCGGTTCCTTGCAAATCTAACAAAACAACAAGTTGTTTTGCATGAATTGTCCTATCTACCTTTCCAAAATTGACAAATGAACATTCTTTCTTCTCTCTTTGTGAATAAGCCTTTTTGCTCACAATACTCTCGGCTTTTTTCAGCTTTCTTTACCTCGGATTTTACCTCAAGAGTATGATCACTCTTCTTTTAAGCTCACTTTCTTTTCGTTTGTTTTCCTCTACTCTCGGCCATTTTTTCTTGTATTTCACCCACCTTACTTAGTGTCATAGGATGTAAATGATGCTTACTTTGATCTTTTGACACCGTATAGATATTTTTCCTCCCACAATGGGTTGCATGCCTATCATATTGCCAAGGTCTTCCCCAGATTATGTGACATGCGGTCATGGGAACCACATCACATAAACCGTGTCCTGGAAGCTTCCCACACTAAAATTTATCTCAACCTGTTTGTCCACCCTAATCTCACCACAGTTGTTCAACCATGAAAGTTTATATGGCATAGGATGTGATTTCATAGGTAAATCTAAAGCAGTTACCATATCAAATGAACAAACATTAGTACAACTTCCATTATCAATGATTACTAAACAAAGTTTATCTTTTATTTTGCACATTGTATGAAAGAGATTACTTCTATGTTGATGTACTTCATCCAATGGTTTAGTATGTAGTAAATTCATAGTGACTAAAAGAAACGTACCTTGATTCTCCGGGAGGGCATTGTTACCCTCGGATTCATCCTCAAAAAATGGTTCCTCGGTTTCAAGTTCAAAACTTTCGGCTTCAATGTCCCAATTCGCCTCAAAACTTTCGGTTTCTTGAGATTCTTGATTTTCTTGAACATCTTGATCATCTATGGTCACTTCTTGCTGCAAAGTACCTTCACTAAAAGACATTATTTTTGCAAGAAAAGAAACACAAAAATCGTTAGAAGGAAAAAAAAAAATATTAAAGATTGGATCTTTTCACAAAATCTGGAAATAGTAATCTGTGTGATCTGAGAATAGTAATCTGTGAATAGTAATCCGTGAATAGTAATCTGTGAATAGTAATCAGATTTTGTATTCTCTCAATATCCCTCAAAATACTTGTCAAGAACTTCCAACTTTGGATGATTGTATGTGTATGGTGATGGAAGGCTGAAAAATATATCCAGAAGTACTTTCTTGACTTAACAAAAAGGCTAGGGAAAAAGTATAAGGGTAATTGTAACAAGAACAAGAAAAAGATGTAACCTTTATGTTTCTTGATTTTCTTTCTTCTTGAAATTGCTTTTTCTTGAAGCCTTTCTTATCTTCTTACCCAAGACTTACCCTTATCTTGGCCACACAGATCAAGAACTTCTATGGTATGAAGATGTTACCTTGATATTTTTACCTTGATGGTGACTAATTCAAGATGAAGAGGGAACAAGAGCCAATTCCTTGTTGAAGGAAGTTTGCTTTTGGATTGTATCCTTGTCTTTTGTGGGATAACTCGGTTGCCAATTTCTTTATATCCGAGTGGCTTTTTTCTTTGGGTAATGAACCCGTATTGTACTAACCCGCTGCCAATTTCTTTACTTCCGGGGGCTTTTTCGTTGAGTATAATTTTTTTTTGTTATCTTTCGGCTATTCTCAAGCAAACAAGAATTTTTTTTTCAAGAAAGCAATAAAGGTACACCAAGATAGAGATCAACCTTTTGCCTGATACCACTTGATGCGAAACCTTGATGGGTTATATCAAGATTCGGGCTGAAAACAGATCTTTCTCTATCTCGAATGGTTTCTATGGGAATATACTTAACACAATCCCGAAAGGCTAAGTATCAATGGAGGTTGAAACACCACAACTACAGAAACCAACTAGTTGATACAAGAACTTTAAAGGAATATGAAATTCAACCGGAAGTTCATAAACAAGTATCAAAGGATTATCCTTAATCAAAATATCAATATATCAAGTCTAACTAAAAGAGGTGGCCGAAATTCCCTTTAAGTAGAAGGTAATTCGGTTCCAACTCAAACTAGGAAAAGGGAAATAAGAGTCCTTGAAGAAGTAGGACTCTTGAATAACAACTTGCTATCAAGTAACTACCTAAACAAGATAATAGGGACATGTGCCTATTATCTTGGCGGCATAAATAGAAATAACTACCAAAATAATGAAGAGTCCTAGTGGCATTAGGACTCTTATTAACCAACTAACTAACACATGGACAACATGTCCTTTATTATAGCAAATACTTGCTATACACGAAATTATAGTAATTAAATATGCTGAAAATAATTAAAGTCTAGTATAGACTTTAATTGTACACAAAAAGACTAAAATGCCCTTTATAATTCGTCCCCATTCTGGACAGCTTGTTGGGCCAACTTGTACGACAATAATGGATATCAAGAAGGCAGAATCTGGTCTTGTGATCTTCATAGAAGTTGTAGATCTGCCTCTTATCTTTAATATGCAATTGGAATCAGCTTCATTGGATGCCTATACCGAAAGATATGATCATTCTACCAAACAGTAGCAAAGCTGTCCATTCCTTGTACACTTGTGATACTAAGAGGTTGACTTGGGCAACATTCCTATATGTAATTTAGAGTCCTCTTTGTATCGTAACGTACGCTCCCTTGAGTTGGGCAGCCCCGAGGTTGGTACCGTATCATCCCCTCCCTCTTGAAAAGGATTCGTCCTCGAATCATTCCAAGAATCAGCGGTATAATCTGAAAAATGAATAAAAGGGAGCAAGTTAGAAATATGTAAATTAAACATTGCATTGTCCTTGCCTATCAAGGAGATTCTCTTGCGGCTGTCCCAAATATATGGTGTCTTGTCCTTCTTAATTGAAATTAATGGAGCAGCAAACTTGTTAAAATCACTGAACAAAATGTTTATCAAAGCTTGCTAACTCATATGTTGGACGACATGGAATTGTATTGGTTGTTCTCGGCCATTCCACCATCGCATTAACTTTTGCCCGAACAACTTTAATACCTTGAAAACTCACAATGTAACTAAGAAGGTTAATAGAATTAGTGTAAGAAACATAATTTCCAATCTTAGCATACAAAGTTTGTGCTTTTTAAATGAGTAAAAACAGCCCTAAGATGTTCAATATGATTATCTCGGTTTTTACTAGCAACAAGTACTTTATCAAAGTAAAGAATCGGATGTCTATACTTAAACATTAAGTTATTAACATTGAGACTATCCGTATATAATCTTTTGGTACAATTTTCCCCGGATTAACATAAGGACTTAAAGACATACTTACCTTCTTCTTTTCAAGAATGAAATCACCTTGGGTTGTATTTTGCAGATTTGTACCCAAAGATAGTTTATACCTTTCACGATTTTGAAGGCTAATAAGTAACCTTTTTGGCAACTCCTTAGGGAAGACTTCATGAAACTTCTGAAAAATAGCAAGACTAGATGTAGAAAAAGATGTTAGAGTAAAAGAAAAAGTGTTAGTAAATAGGTCCCTTGCGGTTCCTTGCAAATCTAACAAAACAACAAGTTGTTTTGCATGAATTGTCCTATCTACCTTTCCAAAATTGACAAATGAACATTCTTTCTTCTCTCTTTGCGAATAAGCCTTTTTGCTCACAATACTCTCGGCTTTTTCAGCTTTCTTTACCTCGGATTTTACCTCAAGAGTATGATCACTCTTCTTTTTAAGCTCACTTTCTTTTCGTTTGTTTTCCTCTACTCTCGGCCATTTTTTCTTGTATTTCACCCACCTTACTTAGTGTCATAGGATGTAAATGATGCTTACTTTGATCTTTTGACACCGTATAGATATTTTTCCTCCCACAATGGGTTGCATGCCTATCATATTGCCAAGGTCTTCCCCAGATTATGTGACATGCGGTCATGGGAACCACATCACATAAAACCGTGTCCTGGAAGCTTCCCACACTAAAATTTATCTCAACCTGTTTGTCCACCCTAATCTCACCACAGTTGTTCAACCATGAAAGTTTATATGGCATAGGATGTGATTTCATAGGTAAATCTAAAGCAGTTACCATATCAAATGAACAAACATTAGTACAACTTCCATTATCAATGATTACTAAACAAAGTTTATCTTTTATTTTGCACATTGTATGAAAGAGATTACTTCTATGTTGATGTACTTCATCCAATGGTTTAGTATGTAGTAAATTCATAGTGACTAAAAGAAACGTACCTTGATTCTCCGGGAGGGCATTGTTACCCTCGGATTCATCCTCAAAAAATGGTTCCTCGGTTTCAAGTTCAAAACTTTCGGCTTCAATGTCCCAATTCGCCTCAAAACTTTCGGTTTCTTGAGATTCTTGATTTTCTTGAACATCTTGATCATCTATGGTCACTTCTTGCTGCAAAGTACCTTCACTAAAAGACATTATTTTTGCAAGAAAAGAAACACAAAAATCGTTAGAAGGAAAAAAAAAAATATTAAAGATTGGATCTTTTCACAAAATCTGGAAATAGTAATCTGTGTGATCTGAGAATAGTAATCTGTGAATAGTAATCCGTGAATAGTAATCTGTGAATAGTAATCAGATTTTGTATTCTCTCAATATCCCTCAAAATACTTGTCAAGAACTTCCAACTTTGGATGATTGTATGTGTATGGTGATGGAAGGCTGAAAAATATATCCAGAAGTACTTTCTTGACTTAACAAAAAGGCTAGGGAAAAAGTATAAGGGTAATTGTAACAAGAACAAGAAAAAGATGTAACCTTTATGTTTCTTGATTTTCTTTCTTCTTGAAATTGCTTTTTCTTGAAGCCTTTCTTATCTTCTTACCCAAGACTTACCCTTATCTTGGCCACACAGATCAAGAACTTCTATGGTATGAAGATGTTACCTTGATATTTTTACCTTGATGGTGACTAATTCAAGATGAAGAGGGAACAAGAGCCAATTCCTTGTTGAAGGAAGTTTGCTTTTGGATTGTATCCTTGTCTTTTGTGGGATAACTCGGTTGCCAATTTCTTTATATCCGAGTGGCTTTTTCTTTGGGTAATGAACCCGTATTGTACTAACCCGGCTGCCAATTTCTTTACTTCCGGGGTCTTTTTCGTTGGGTATAATTTTTTTTGTTATCTTTCGGCTATTCTCAAGCAAACAAGAATTTTTTTTTCAAGAAAGCAATAAAGGTACACCAAGATAGAGATCAACCTTTTGCTCTGATACCACTTGATGCGAAACCTTGATGGGTTATATCAAGATTCGGCTGAAAACAGATCTTTCTCTATCTCGAATGGTTTCTATGGGAATATACTTAACACAATCCCGGAAAGGCTAAGTATCAATGGAGGTTGAAACACCACAACTACGAGAAACCAACTAGTTGATACGATGAACTTAAAGGAATATGAAATTCAACCGGAAGTTCATAAACAAGTATCAAAGGATTATCCTTAATCAAAATATCAATATATCAAGTCTAACTAAAAGAGGTGGCCGAAATTCCCTTTAAGTAGAAGGTAATTCGGTTCCAACTCAAACTAGGAAAAGGGAAATAAGAGTCCTTGAAGAAGTAGGACTCTTGAATAACAACTTGCTATCAAGTAACTACCTAAACAAGATAATAGGGACATGTGCCTATTATCTTGGCGGCATAAATAGAAATAACTACCAAAATAATGAAGAGTCCTAGTGGCATTAGGACTCTTATTAACCAACTAACTAACACATGGACAACATGTCCTTTATTATAGCAAATACTTGCTATACACGAAATTATAGTAATTAAATATGCTGAAAATAATTAAAGTCTAGTATAGACTTTAATTGTACACAAAAAGACTAAAATGCCCTTTATAATTCGTCCCCATTCTGGACAGCTTGTTGGGCCAACTTGTACGACAATAATGGATATCAAGAAGGCAGAATCTGGTCTTGTGATCTTCATAGAAGTTGTAGATCTGCCTCTTATCTTTAATATGCAATTGGAATCAGCTTCATTGGATGCCTATACCGAAAGATATGATCATTCTACCAAACAGTAGCAAAGCTGTCCATTCCTTGTACACTTGTGATACTAAGAGGTTGACTTGGGCAACATTCCTATATGTAATTTAGAGTCCTCTTTGTATCGTAACGTACGCTCCCTTGAGTTGGGCAGCCCCGAGGTTGGTACCGTATCATCCCCTCCCTCTTGAAAAGGATTCGTCCTCGAATCATTCCAAGAATCAGCGGTATAATCTGAAAAATGAATAAAAGGGAGCAAGTTAGAAATATGTAAATTAAACATTGCATTGTCCTTGCCTATCAAGGAGATTCTCTTGCGGCTGTCCCAAATATATGGTGTCTTGTCCTTCTTAATTGAAATTAATGGAGCAGCAAACTTGTTAAAATCACGAACAAAATGTTTATCAAAGCTTGCTAACTCATATGTTGGACGACATGGAATTGTATTGGTTGTTCTCGGCCATTCCACCATCGCATTAACTTTTGCCCGAACAACTTTAATACCTTGAAAACTCACAATGTAACTAAGAAGGTTAATAGAATTAGTGTAAGAAACATAATTTCCAATCTTAGCATACAAAGTTTGTGCTTTTAAATGAGTAAAAACAGCCCTAAGATGTTCAATATGATTATCTCGGTTTTTACTAGCAACAAGTACTTTATCAAAGTAAAGAATCGGATGTCTATACTTAAACATTAAGTTATTAACATTGAGACTATCCAGTATATAATCTTTTGGTACAATTTTCCCCGGATTAACATAAGGACTTAAAGACATACTTACCTTCTTCTTTTCAAGAATGAAATCACCTTGGGTTGTATTTTTGCTGATTTGTACCCAAAGATAGTTTATACCTTTCACGATTTTGAAGGCTAATAAGTAACCTTTTTGGCAACTCCTTAGGGAAGACTTCATGAAACTTCTGAAAAAATAGCAAGACTAGATGTAGAAAAAAGATGTTAGAGTAAAAGAAAAAGTGTTAGTAAATAGGTCCCTTGCGGTTCCTTGCAAATCTAACAAAACAACAAGTTGTTTTGCATGAATTGTCCTATCTACCTTTCCAAAATTGACAAATGAACATTCTTTCTTCTCTCTTTGCGAATAAGCCTTTTTGCTCACAATACTCTCGGCTTTTTCAGCTTTCTTTACCTCGGATTTTACCTCAAGAGTATGATCACTCTTCTTTTTAAGCTCACTTTCTTTTCGTTTGTTTTCCTCTACTCTCGGCCATTTTTTCTTGTATTTCACCCACCTTACTTAGTGTCATAGGATGTAAATGATGCTTACTTTGATCTTTTGACACCGTATAGATATTTTTCCTCCCACAATGGGTTGCATGCCTATCATATTGCCAAGGTCTTCCCAGATTATGTGACATGCGGTCATGGGAACCACATCACATAAAACCGTGTCCCCGGAAGCTTCCCACACTAAAATTTATCTCAACCTCGTTTGTCCACCCTAATCTCACCACAGCTTGTTCAACCATGAAAGTTTATATGGCATAGGATGTGATTTCATAGGTAAATCTAAAGCGATTACCATATCAAATGAACAAACATTAGTACAACTTCCATTATCAATGATTACTAAACAAAGTTTATCTTTTATTTTGCACATTGTATGAAAGAGATTACTTCTATGTTGATGTACTTCATCCAATGGTTTAGTATGTAGTAAATTCATAGTGACTAAAAGAAACGTACCTTGATTCTCCGGGAGGGCATTGTTACCCTCGGATTCATCCTCAAAAAATGGTTCCTCGGTTTCAAGTTCAAAACTTTCGGCTTCAATGTCCCAATTCGCCTCAAAACTTTCGGTTTCTTGAGATTCTTGATTTTCTTGAACATTTTGATCATCTATGGTCACTTCTTGCTGCAAAGTACCTTCACTAAAAGACATTATTTTTGCAAGAAAAGAAACACAAAAATCGTTAGAAGGAAAAAAAAAATATTAAAGATTGGATCTTTTCACAAAATCTGGAAATAGTAATCTGTGTGATCTGAGAATAGTAATCTGTGAATAGTAATCCGTGAATAGTAATCAGATTTTGTATTCTCTCAATATCCCTCAAAATACTTGTCAAGAACTTCCAACTTTGGATGATTGTATGTGTATGGTGATGGAAGGCTGAAAAATATATCCAGAAGTACTTTCTTGACTTAACAAAAAGGCTAGGGAAAAAGTATAAGGGTAATTGTAACAAGAACAAGAAAAAGATGTAACCTTTATGTTTCTTGATTTTCTTTCTTCTTGAAATTGCTTTTTCTTGAAGCCTTTCTTATCTTCTTACCCAAGACTTACCCTTATCTTGGCCACACAGATCAAGAACTTCTATGGTATGAAGATGTTACCTTGATATTTTTACCTTGATGGTGACTAATTCAAGATGAAGAGGGAACAAGAGCCAATTCCTTGTGGAAGGAAGTTTGCTTTTGGATTGTATCCTTGTCTTTTGTGGGATAACTCGGTTGCCAATTTCTTTATATCCGAGTGGCTTTTTCTTTGGGTAATGAACCCGTATTGTACTAACCCGGCTGCCAATTTCTTTACTTCCGGGGTCTTTTTCGTTGGGTATAATTTTTTTTGTTATCTTTCGGCTATTCTCAAGCAAACAAGAATTTTTTTTTCAAGAAAGCAATAAAGGTACACCAAGATAGAGATCAACCTTTTGCTCTGATACCACTTGATGCGAAACCTTGATGGGTTATATCAAGATTCGGCTGAAAACAGATCTTTCTCTATCTCGAATGGTTTCTATGGGAATATACTTAACACAATCCCGGAAAGGCTAAGTATCAATGGAGGTTGAAACACCACAACTACAGAAACCAACTAGTTGATACAGTAACTTAAAGGAATATGAAATTCAACCGGAAGTTAATAAACAAGTATCAAAGGATTATCCTTAATCAAAATATCAATATATCAAGTCTAACTAAAAGAGGTGGCCGAAATTCCCTTTAAGTAGAAGGTAATTCGGTTCCAACTCAAACTAGGAAAAGGGAAATAAGAGTCCTTGAAGAAGTAGGACTCTTGAATAACAACTTGCTATCAAGTAACTACCTAAACAAGATAATAGGGACATGTGCCTATTATCTTGGCGGCATAAATAGAAATAACTACCAAAATAATGAAGAGTCCTAGTGGCATTAGGACTCTTATTAACCAACTAACTAACACATGGACAACATGTCCTTTATTATAGCAAATACTTGCTATACACGAAATTATAGTAATTAAATATGCTGAAAATAATTAAAGTCTAGTATAGACTTTAATTGTACACAAAAAGACTAAAATGCCCTTTATAATTCGTCCCCATTCTGGACAGCTTGTTGGGCCAACTTGTACGACAATAATGGATATCAAGAAGGCAGAATCTGGTCTTGTGATCTTCATAGAAGTTGTAGATCTGCCTCTTATCTTTAATATGCAATTGGAATCAGCTTCATTGGATGCCTATACCGAAAGATATGATCATTCTACCAAACAGTAGCAAAGCTGTCCATTCCTTGTACACTTGTGATACTAAGAGGTTGACTTGGGCAACATTCCTATATGTAATTTAGAGTCCTCTTTGTATCGTAACGTACGCTCCCTTGAGTTGGGCAGCCCCGAGGTTGGTACCGTATCATCCCCTCCCTCTTGAAAAGGATTCGTCCTCGAATCATTCCAAGAATCAGCGGTATAATCTGAAAAATGAATAAAAAGGGAGCAAGTTAGAAATATGTAAATTAAACATTGCATTGTCCTTGCCTATCAAGGAGATTCTCTTGCGGCTGTCCCAAATATATGGTGTCTTGTCCTTCTTAATTGAAATTAATGGAGCAGCAAACTTGTTAAAATCACGAACAAAATGTTTATCAAAGCTTGCTAACTCATATGTTGGACGACATGGAATTGTATTGGTTGTTCTCGGCCATTCCACCATCGCATTAACTTTTGCCCGAACAACTTTAATACCTTGAAAACTCACAATGTAACTAAGAAGGTAAATAGAATTAGTGTAAGAAACATAATTTCCAATCTTAGCATACAAAGTTTGTGCTTTTAAATGAGTAAAAACAGCCCTAAGATGTTCAATATGATTATCTCGGTTTTTACTAGCAACAAGTACTTTATCAAAGTAAAGAATCGGATGTCTATACTTAAACATTAAGTTATTAACATTGAGACTATCCGTATATAATCTTTTGGTACAATTTTCCCTGGATTAACATAAGGACTTAAAGACATACTTACCTTCTTCTTTTCAAGAATGAAATCACCTTGGGTTGTATTTTGCTGATTTGTACCCAAAGATAGTTTATACCTTTCACGATTTTGAAGGCTATTAAGTAACTTTTTTGGCAACTCCTTAGGGAAGACTTCATGAAACTTCTGAAAAATAGCAAGACTAGATGTAGAAAAAGATGTTAGAGTAAAAGAAAAAGTGTTAGTAAATAGGTCCCTTGCGGTTCCTTGCAAATCTAACAAAACAACAAGTTGTTTTGCATGAATTGTCCTATCTACCTTTCCAAAATTGACAAATGAACATTCTTTCTTCTCTCTTTGTGAATAAGCCTTTTTGCTCACAATACTCTCGGCTTTTTCATCTTTCTTTACCTCGGATTTTACCTCAAGAGTATGATCACTCTTCTTTTTAAGCTCACTTTCTTTTCGTTTGTTTTCCTCTACTCTCGGCCATTTTTTCTTGTATTTCACCCACCTTACTTAGTGTCATAGGATGTAAATGATGCTTACTTTGATCTTTTGACACCGTATAGATATTTTTCCTCCCACAATGGGTTGCATGCCTATCATATTGCCAAGGTCTTCCCAGATTATGTGACATGCGGTCATGGGAACCACATCACATAAAACCGTGTCCTGGAAGCTTCCCACACTAAAATTTATCTCAACCTGTTTGTCCACCCTAATCTCACCACAGTTGTTCAACCATGAAAGTTTATATGGCATAGGATGTGATTTCATAGGTAAATCTAAAGCAGTTACCATATCAAATGAACAAACATTAGTACAACTTCCATTATCAATGATTACTAAACAAAGTTTATCTTTTATTTTGCACATTGTATGAAAGAGATTACTTCTATGTTGATGTACTTCATCCAATGGTTTAGTATGTAGTAAATTCATAGTGACTAAAAGAAACGTACCTTGATTCTCCCGGGAGGGCATTGTTACCCTCGGATTCATCCTCAAAAAAATGGTTCCTCGGTTTCAAGTTCAAAACTTTCGGCTTCAATGTCCCAATTCGCCTCAAAACTTTCGGTTTCTTGAGATTCTTGATTTTCTTGAACATCTTGATCATCTATGGTCACTTCTTGCTGCAAAGTACCTTCACTAAAAGACATTATTTTTTGCAAGAAAAGAAACACAAAAATCGTTAGAAGGAAAAAAAAATATTAAAGATTGGATCTTTTCACAAAATCTGAAATAGTAATCTGTGTGATCCGAGAATAGTAATGCATGAATAGTAATCCGTGAATAGTAATCTGTGAATAGTAATCAGATTTTGTATTCTCTCAATATCCCTCAAAATACTTGTCAAGAACTTCCAACTTTGGATGATTGTATGTGTATGGTGATGGAAGGCTGAAAAAATATATCCGAAGTACTTTCTTGACTTAACAAAAAGGCTAGGGAAAAAGTATAAGGGTAATTGTAACAAGAACAAGAAAAAGATGTAACCTTTATGTTTCTTGATTTTCTTTCTTCTTGAAATTGCTTTTTCTTGAAGCCTTTCTTATCTTCTTACCCAAGACTTACCCTTATCTTGGCCACACGGATCAAGAACTTCTATGGTATGAAGATGTTACCTTGATATTTTTTACCTTGATGGTGACTAATTCAAGATGAAGAGGGAACAAGAGCCAATTCCTTGTTGAAGGAAGTTTGCTTTTGGATTGTATCCTTGTCTTTTGTGGGATAACTCGGTTGCCAATTTCTTTATATCCGAGTGGCTTTTTCTTTGGGTAATGAACCCGTATTGTACTAACCCGGCTGCCAATTTCTTTACTTCCGGGGGCTTTTTCGTTGGGTATAATTTTTTTTGTTATCTTTCGGCTATTCTCAAGCAAACAAGAAATTTTTTTTCAAGAAAGCAATAAAGGTACACCAAGATAGAGATCAACCTTTTGCTCTGATACCACTTGATGCGAAACCTTGAAGGGTTATATCAAGATTCGGCTGAAAACAGATCTTTCTCTATCTCGAATGGTTTCTATGGGAATATTCTGAACACAATCCCGGAAAGTCTAAGTATCAATGGAGGTTGAAACACCACAACTAGAGAAACCAACTAGTTGATACAGTAACTTAAAGGAATATGAAATTTAACCGGAAGTTCATAAACAAGTATCAAAGGATTATTCTTAATCAAAATATCAATATATCAAGTCTAACTAAAAGAGGTGGCCGAAATTCCCTTTAAGTAGAAGGTAATTCGGTTCCAACTCAAACTAGGAAAAGGGAAATAAGAGTCCTTGAAGAAGTAGGACTCTTGAATAACAACTTGCTATCAAGTAACTACCTAAACAAGATAATAGGGACATGTGCCTATTATCTTGGCGGCATAAATAGAAATAACTACCAAAATAATGAAGAGTCCTAGTGGCATTAGGACTCTTATTAACCAACTAACTAACACATGGACAACATGTCCTTTATTATAGCAAATACTTGCTATACACGAAATTATAGTAATTAAATATGCTGAAAATAATTAAAGTCGAGTATAGACTTTAATTGTACACAAAAAGATTAAAATGCCCTTTGTAATTCGTCCCCATTTTGGACAGCTTGTTGGGCAACTTGTACGACAATAATGGATATCAAGAAGGCAGAATCTGGTCTTGTGATCTTCATAGGATTTGTAGATCTGCCTCTTATCTTTAATATGCAATTGGAATCAGCTTCATTGATATTTTGGTTGGGTTATTCCTTAGCTACTTGTGGATTGACTTCGTACAGAATTCTTTCATTCTTGAGTTACTGTATCAGCAAGTTTAGTTTACGCTTGTTGTGGTGTTTCAGCCTCCATCGATTCTTAGCCTTGTTTAGAGTTGCGTGGAGAATATTCCCCCCGTTAAACTAGTTCAAGAATAGAGAAATACCCGATTTAAACTAAAGTGTCGAGTCTTGGTGCTTTGTACCTCGGTTCTTCATCAAGTGGTATCAGAGAAAAAGGTTCATCTCATTCTTGGTGGACCTTTTATGGCTTTCCTATAAAGTTTCTTGTTTGCTTGAGAGAGACAAAGAAAACATTCGGCCTAAAAAAATAAAAGGCAACCGTGAATATTGTTAGACGAGTGTTCAAACCAAAAGCAAACTTCTTGGCTTCTTCGAGCATTCAAGAATTGGTTTTGTCACCCCTTTTTCTTGTCACAGCCGGGCACATTCCCAAACTTCTTGGTTCCTTGAGAGAATTCAAGATACAGTGCGGCCAATAGAGGGTACGTCTAGAGAGAGAAAAAGAAAGACGTCAAGAAACAAGAAAATCAATAAAGTAAAGATTGAGAATTGCTCTTCCTAAACACAAAAGGATACCTTCAAAAAGTATCTCTTTTCTTGATTAGGTCTAGGAATTTTTCAAGATTCATCTTCTTTTCTTTCTTTAAGCTTTGTATCAACGCAACAAGTTAGGAACCTTTCAATTCATCTAGAGTTTGAAGTTCTTTTTAGAGTAGTGTTGGAATAAAGAGTGAATTTTTCTTTGATATCTAACAGTTTGTGTGCGTGTTTTCTTGAGATTATAACTTGTCTTACCAGGGATCTCCATCAAAGAAAACCGAATCCTTTGATCAAGACAAGCTCTCCAAAGAGGTGTTGCACAAAACGATCATGGAATTGCG
Organism: Vinca minor; assembly: GCA_026122235.1. Classification (NCBI taxonomy): domain Eukaryota; kingdom Viridiplantae; phylum Streptophyta; class Magnoliopsida; order Gentianales; family Apocynaceae; genus Vinca; species Vinca minor. The sequence continues at coordinate 2,116,118 of JAOCZM010000191.1, forward strand.
CCAACAGATGGATGATATGGCGGAAGAGATGAGAAGTTTTAGAGTTTCAAATCAGCAAAGTAATAAGAGATCAAGCCCTCTTAAACGTGCTCATGGGTTGCAAGCTCCCCACAAACCGAGAGAAAAATGCGTTCTTTTGATGAAATTTATCAACAATTGAGAGAGAAAGAAGAAGCAAGATTGAGAGCAGAGGTAAAATTTAATGCTTCTTTGGAAGAAATTACGCAACAATTGAGAGAGAAAGAAGAGGCAAGATTACAAGAAGAGAGCGAGTTGAAAAAGAAGACCGATCCTACCCATGAGGTAAAAGCCGGGGTAAAAAAAGGAAGAAAAAGTCGAGCCTAATGCGAGACAAAAGGAAAGTTCTCTAAAATTGAGAAAAGTGTGTTTGTCTATAAATCCGTGAAAGGTAGATAGGGTAATTCGAACAAAACAAGTAATTGTTTTGTTAGTTTTCAAAGGAACCGAAAGGTCCCTTTCTACTAACACTTTTTCTTTTGACCTAACATCTTCTTCTCTACCTAGTTTTTTTATTGATCTTTTTCAGGAATTTCAAGGAAGAATCCCCAATGAGTTGCCGAGAGGGTTGTTTACGAGCCATCAAAACCGTGAAAGATATAAACCAAATCCGGATGACAATCACGAAATTCAAAGGCAGGTTGATTTAATTCTTGAGAAAGAGAAGTTAAGTAAGTATGTAAAAGTCCTTATGCTAACTCGGCAACATTTGTGCCAAAGAAGGAAGGGACTTTTAGATTATATACGGATTGTCTCCATATTAATAAAATAACTATTAAGTTTAGACATCCGATTCCTCAATTTGATAATATACTTGTTTATAGTAAGAACACAGAGAATCATAATGATCATCTTAGGGCTGTTTTTGCTATTCTAAAAGAACACACTTTGTATTCTAAGCTTGAAAATTATGTTTCTTGCCCTAATTCTATTTACCTTCTTGAACACATTGTGAGTTCTCAAGGTATCAAAGTTGATCCGGCAAATGTCAAAGAAAATAGGGAATGGCCGAGACCAACTAGATCCAGACAAGTTCATTCATTCTATGGGTTGGCAAGCTTTTATAGGAGTTTTGTTCGTGATTTTTGCAAGTTTGCTGCCCCATTACATAAATGTTCCAATCTTTTGGGACAGCCGCAAGAAAATTTATTTGAAAGGTGAGTATGGTGTACATTCTACGTATAATATTTATGACTTGTCCCCTTTTGACGATTATTCAGATCATGTTGCTGCTATTGATGATGATTCGAAGACGAATCATGTTTTCAAGGGGGAGGAGATGATGAGGGACCGACCACGGGGCTGCCCTATTCAAAGGGTTTCTTAACAAGCTTACATGGACCAATGACGCGGCACAGGGCAAGGATAGGATTTCTTCCACCTTATTACATCATTGATCCGAGTTCTAAGATACAAAGAGGACGCTAAGTTACATCTAGGAATGTCGTACAAGTCAACCTCTTAAGTTTAACAAGTGTGCAATTCGGCCCTATCAAGCAAAGTGGCTAAGAAGGGAATTTTAGTAATCATACAAGATGATGAGGGATTGGACAGCTTTGCGACAGTTTGGTAGAATGGTCGTAACTTTCGACCCATGTATCCAATGGAACTGATTCAAGTTGCATACTAAATGTAAGAGGCAGATCTACAACTTTCATGGAGATTCTGCATTCTTGATATCCGAAATTGTCGTGCAAGTTGGCCCAACAAGCTGTCCAGAATTGGGACGAATTTAAAGGCCATTTTAGTCTTTTTGGAGTAGACTTTAATTATGTTCAGCGTTGTTATTTACTATTTTAGGCGTGTATATCAAGTGTTGCTATAACAAAGGACATGTTGTCCATGCGTATAGACAATGGTTGAGTGGTTTAGTTATCTAGTAGTTGTAGAGTCCTACTTCTTCAAGGACTCTTCACATGTTTACTATTTTCAGCCATGTTGGACGCCTATTACGAGCGTGTGCAAGGCAATAGGACATGTTGTCCGATATCTTAGATAGTGTTTTACTCTATAGCAAGTTTGTTGTTCAAGAGTCCTACTTCTTCAAGGACTCTTCCTTTTTAGGGCTAGATTGCCGAAATCGATCTCTATTTAAGAGGGATTTCGGCCACCGTTGTAGTTACCATTGATATTTTGGTTGGGTTATTCCTTAGCTACTTGTGGATTGACTTCGTATAGAATTCATTCATTCTTGAGTTACACTTTAGTTTACGCTTGTTGTGGTGCTTCAGCCTCCATCGATTCTTAGCCTTGTTTAGAGTTGCGTTGAGAATATTTAAACTAGTTCAAGAATAGAGAAATACCCGATTTGAACTAAAGTGTCGAGTCTTGGTACTTTGTACCTCGGTTCTTCATCAAGTGGTATCAGAGAAAAAGGTTCATCTCATTCTTGGTGGACCTTTTATAGCTTTCCTATAAATTTTCTTGTTTGCTTGAGAGAGACAAAGAAAACATTCGGCCTAAAAAAATAAAAGGCAACCGTGAATATTGTTAGACGAGTGTTCAAACCAAAAGCAAACTTCTTGGCTTCTTCGAGCATTCAAAAATTGGTTTTGTCACCCCTTTTTCTTGTCGTAGCCGTGCACATTCCCAAACGTTCTTGGTTCCCTTGAGAGAATTCAAGATACAGTGCGGCCAATAGAGGGTAGGTCTAGAGAGAGAGAAAAAGAAAGAAGTCAAGAAACAAGAAAATCAAGAAAGTAAAGATTGAGAATTGCTCTTCCTAAACACAAAAGGATACCTTCAAAAAGTATCTCTTTTCTTGATTAGGACTAGGAATTTTTCAAGATTCATCTTCTTTTCTTTCTTTAAGCTTTGTATCAACGCAACAAGTTAGGACCTTTCAATTCATCTAGAGTTTGAAGTTCTTTTTAGAGTAGTGTTGGAATAAAGAGCGAATTTTTCTTTGATATCTAACAGTTTGTGTGTGTGTTTTCTTGAGATTATAACTTCTCTTACCAGGGATCGCCATCAAAGAAAACCGAATCCTTTGATCAAGACAAGCTCGCCAAAGAGGTGTTGCACAAAACGATCATGGAATTGCGCCAACAGATGGATGATATGGCGGAAGAGATGAGAAGTTTTAGAGTTTCAAATCAGCAAAGTAATAAGAGATCAAGCCCTCTTAAACGTGCTCATGGGTTGCAAGCTCCCCACAAACCGAGAGAAAAGATGCGTTCTTTTGATGAAATTTATCAACAATTGAGAGAGAAAGAAGAAGCAAGATTGAGAGCAGAGGTAAAATTTAATGCTTCTTTGGAAGAATTATGCAACAATTGAGAGAGAAAGAAGAGGCAAGATTACAAGAAGAGAGCGAGTTGAAAAAGAAGAGTGATCCTACCCATGAGGTAAAAGCCGGGGTAAAAAAAAAGAAGAAAAAGTCGAGCCTAATGTGAGACAAAAGGAATGTTCTCTAAAAGTGAGAAAAGTGCGTTTGTCTATAAATCCGTGAAAGGTAGACAGGGTAATTCGAACAAAACAAGTAATTGTTTTGTTAGTTTTCAAAGGAACCGAAAGGTCCCTTTCTACTAACACTTTTTCTTTTGACCTAACATCTTCTTCTCTACCTAGTTTTGTTATTGATCTTTTTCAGGAATTTCAAGGAAGAATCCCCAATGAGTTGCCGAGAGGGTTGTTTACGAGCCTTCAAAACCGTGAAAGATATAAACCAAATCCGGATGACAATCACGAAATTCAAAGGCAGGTTGATTTAATTCTTGAGAAAGAGAAGTTAAGTAAGTATGTAAAAGTCCTTATGCTAACTCGGCAACATTTGTACCAAAGAAGGAAGGGACTTTTAGATTATATACGGATTGTCTCCATATTAATGAAATAACTATTAAGTTTAGACATCCGATTCCTCAATTTGATAATATACTTGTTTATAGTAAGAACATAGAGAATCATAATGATCATCTTAGGGGCTGTTTTTGCTATTCTAAAAAGAACACACTTTGTATTCTAAGCTTGAAAATTATGTTTCTTGCCCTAATTCTATTTACCTTCTTGAACACATTGTGAGTTCTCAAGGTATCAAAGTTGATCAAAGCAAATGTCAAAGAAAATAGGGAATGGCCGAGACCAACTAGATCCAGACAAGTTCATTCATTCTATGGGTTGGCAAGCTTTTATAGGAGTTTTGTTCGTGATTTTTGCAAGTTTGCTGCCCCATTACATAAATGTTCCAATCTTTTGGGACAGCCGCAAGAAAATTTATTTGAAAGGTGAGTATGGTGTACATTCTACGTATAATATTTATGACTTGTCCCCTTTTGACGATTATTCAGATCATGTTGCTGCTATTGATGATGATTCGAAGACGAATCATGTTTTCAAGGGGGAGGAGATGACGAGGGACCGACCACGGGGCTGCCCTATTCAAAGGGTTTCTTAACAAGCTTACATGGACCAATGACGCGGCACAGGGCAAGGATAGGATTTCTTCCACCTTATTACATCATTGATCCGAGTTCTAAGATACAAAGAGGACGCTAAGTTACATCTAGGAATGTTGTACAAGTCAACCTCTTAAGTTTAACAATTGTGCAATTCGGCCCTATCAAACAAAGTGGCTAAGAAGGGAATTTTAGTAAGCTTACAAGATGATGAGGGATTGGACAGCTTTGCGACAGTTTGGTAGAATGGTCGTAACTTTCGACCCATATATCCAATGGAACTGATTCAAGTTGCATACTAAAGATAAGAGGCAGATCTACAACTTTCATGGAGATCACGAGATCAGATTCTGCATTCTTGATATCCGAAATTGTCGTGCAAGTTGGCCCAACAAGCTGTCCAGAATTGGGACGAATTTAAAGGCCATTTTAGTCCTTTTGGAGTACACTTAAATTATGTTCAGCGTTGTTATTTACTATTTTAGGCGTGTATAGCAAGTGTTGCTATAACAAAGGACATGTTGTCCATGCGTTTAGACAATGGTTGAGTGGTTTAGTTATCTAGTAGTTGTAGAGTCCTACTTCTTCAAGGATTCTTCACATGTTTACTATCTTCAGCCATGTTGGACGCCTATTACGAGCGTGTGCAAGGCAATAGGACATGTTGTCCGATATCTTAGATAGTGTTTTACTCGATAGCAAGTTTGTTGTTCAAGAGTCCTACTTCTTCGAGGACTCTTCCTTTTTAGGGAGCTAGATAGCAGAAATCGATCTCTATTTAAGAGGGATTTCGGCCACAGTTGTCGATTACCATTGATATTTTGGTTGGGTTATTCCTTAGCTACTTGTGGATTGACTTCGTATAGAATTCATTCATTCTTGAGTTACACTTTAGTTTACGCTTGTTGTGGTGTTTCAGCCTCCATCGATTCTTAGCCTTGTTTAGAGTTGCGTTGAGAATATTCCCCTCGTTAAACTAGTTCAAGAATAGAGAAATACCCGATTTAAACTAAAGTGTCGAGTCTTGGTACTTTGTACCTCGGTTCTTCATCAAGTGGTATCGAGAGAAAAGGTTCATCTCATTCTTGGTGGACCTTTTATAGCTTTCCTATAAATTTTCTTGTTTGCTTGAGAGAGACAAAGAAAACATTCGGCCTAAAAAAAATAAAAGGCAACCGTGAATATTGTTAGACGAGTGTTCAAACCAAAAGCAAACTTCTTGGCTTCTTCGAACATTCAAGAATTGGTTTTGTCACCCCTTTTTCTTGTCGTAGCCGTGCACATTCCCAAACGTTCTTGGTTCCCTTGAGAGAATTCAAGATACAGTGCGGCCAATAGAGGGTAGGTCTAGAGAGAGAGAAAAAGAAAGAAGTCAAGAAACAAGAAAATCAAGAAAGTAAAGATTGAGAATTGCTCTTCCTAAACACAAAAGGATACCTTCAAAAAGTATCTCTTTTCTTGATTAGGACTAGGAATTTTTCAAGATTCATCTTCTTTTCTTTCTTTAAGCTTTGTATCAACGCAACAAGTTAGGACCTTTCAATTCATCTAGAGTTTGAAGTTCTTTTTAGAGTAGTGTTGGAATAAAGAGCGAATTTTTCTTTGATATCTAACAGTTTGTGTGTGTGTTTTCTTGAGATTATAACTTCTCTTACCAGGGATCGCCATCAAAGAAAACCGAATCCTTTGATCAAGACAAGCTCGCCAAAGAGGTGTTGCACAAAACGATCATGGAATTGCGCCAACAGATGGATGATATGGCGGAAGAGATGAGAAGTTTTAGAGTTTCAAATCAGCAAAGTAATAAGAGATCAAGCCCTCTTAAAGCGTGCTCATGGGTTGCAAGCTCCCCACAAAGCCGAGAGAAAAGATGCGTTCTTTTGATGAAATTTATCAACAATTGAGAGAGAAAGAAGAAGCAAGATTGAGAGCAGAGGTAAAATTTAATGCTTCTTTGGAAGAAATTATGCAACAATTGAGAGAGAAAGAAGAGGCAAGATTACAAGAAGAGAGCGAGTTGAAAAAGAAGAGTGATCCTACCCATGAGGTAAAAGCCGGGGTAAAAAAAAAGAAGAAAAAGTCGAGCCTAATGTGAGACAAAAGGAAAGTTCTCTAAAAGTGAGAAAAGTGCGTTTGTCTATAAATCCGTGAAAGGTAGACAGGGTAATTCGAACAAAACAAGTAATTGTTTTGTTAGTTTTCAAAGGAACAGAAAGGTCCCTTTCTACTAACACTTTTTTCTTTTGACCTAACATCTTACTTCTCTACCTAGTTTTGTTATTGATCTTTTCGGGAATTTCAAGGAAGAATCCCCAATGAGTTGCCGAGAGGGTTGTTTACGAGCCTTCAAAACCGTGAAAGATATAAACCAAATCCGGATGACAATCCACGAAATTCAAAGGCGAGGTTGATTTAATTCTTGAGAAAGAGAAGTTAAGTAAGTATGTAAAAGTCCTTATGCTAACTTCGGCAACATTTGTACCAAAGAAGGAAGGGACTTTTAGATTATATACGGATTGTCTCCATATTAATGAAATAACTATTAAGTTTAGACATCCGATTCCTCAATTTGATAATATACTTGTTTATAGTAAGAACATAGAGAATCATAATGATCATCTTAGGGGCTGTTTTTGCTATTCTAAAAAGAACACACTTTGTATTCTAAGCTTGAAAATTATGTTTCTTGCCCTAATTCTATTTACCTTCTTGAATACATTGCGAGTTCTCAAGGTATCAAAGTTGATCCGGCAAATGTCAAAGAAAATAGGGAATGGCCGAGACCAACTAGATCCAGACAAGTTCATTCATTCTATGGGTTGGCAAGCTTTTATAGGAGTTTTGTTCGTGATTTTTGCAAGTTTGCTGCCCCATTACATAAATGTTCCAATCTTTTGGGACAGCCGCAAGAAAATTTATTTGAAAGGTGAGTATGGTGTACATTCTACGTATAATATTTATGACTTGTCCCCTTTTGACGATTATTCAGATCATGTTGCGCTATTGATGATGATTCGAAGACGAATCATGTTTTCAAGGGGGAGGAGATGATGAGGGACCGACCACGGGGCTGCCCTATTCAAAGGGTTTCTTAACAAGCTTACATGGACCAATGACGCGGCACAGGGCAAGGATAGGATTTCTTCCACCTTATTACATCATTGATCCGAGTTCTAAGATACAAAGAGGACGCTAAGTTACATCTAGGAATGTTGTACAAGTCAACCTCTTAAGTTTAACAAGTGTGCAATTCGGCCCTATCAAGCAAAGTGGCTAAGAAGGGAATTTTAGTAATCATACAAGATGATGAGGGATTGGACAGCTTTGCGACAGTTTGGTAGAATGGTCGTAACTTTCGACCCATGTATCCAATGGAACTGATTCAAGTTGCATACTAAATGTAAGAGGAAGATCTACAACTTTCATGGAGATTCTGCATTCTTGATATCCGAAATTGTCGTGCAAGTTGGCCCAACAAGCTGTCCAGAATTGGGACGAATTTAAAGGCCATTTTAGTCTTTTTGGAGTACACTTAAATTATGTTCAGCGTTGTTATTTACTATTTTAGGCGTGTATAGCAAGTGTTGCTATAACAAAGGACATGTTGTCCATGCGTTTAGACAATGGTTGAGTGGTTTAGTTATCTAGTAGTTGTAGAGTCCTACTTCTTCAAGGATTCTTCACATGTTTACTATCTTCAGCCATGTTGGACGCCTATTACGAGCGTGTGCAAGGCAATAGGACATGTTGTCCGATATCTTAGATAGTGTTTTACTCGATAGCAAGTTTGTTGTTCAAGAGTCCTACTTCTTCAAGGACTCTTCCTTTTTAGGGCTAGATAGCCGAAATCGATCTCTATTTAAGAGGGATTTCGGCCACCGTTGTAGTTACCATTGATATTTTGGTTGGGTTATTCCTTAGCTACTTGTGGATTGACTTCGTATAGAATTCATTCATTCTTGAGTTACACTTTAGTTTACGCTTGTTGTGGTGTTTCAGCCTCCATCGATTCTTAGCCTTGTTTAGAGTTGCGTTGAGAATATTCCCCTCGTTAAACTAGTTCAAGAATAGAGAAATACCCGATTTAAACTAAAGTGTCGAGTCTTGGTACTTTGTACCTCGGTTCTTCATCAAGTGGTATCAGAGAAAAAGGTTCATCTCATTCTTGGTGGACCTTTTATAGCTTTCCTATAAATTTTCTTGTTTGCTTGAGAGAGACAAAGAAAACATTCGGCCTAAAAAAATAAAAGGCAACCGTGAATATTGTTAGACGAGTGTTCAAACCAAAAGCAAACTTCTTGGCTTCTTCGAACATTCAAGAATTGGTTTTGTCACCCCTTTTTCTTGTCGTAGCCGTGCACATTCCCAAACGTTCTTGGTTCCCTTGAGAGAATTCAAGATACAGTGCGGCCAATAGAGGGTAGGTCTAGAGAGAGAGAAAAAGAAAGAAGTCAAGAAACAAGAAAATCAAGAAAGTAAAGATTGAGAATTGCTCTTCCTAAACACAAAAGGATACCTTCAAAAAAGTATCTCTTTTCTTGATTAGGACTAGGAATTTTTCAAGATTCATCTTCTTTTCTTTCTTTAAGCTTTGTATCAACGCAACAAGTTAGGACCTTTCAATTCATCTAGAGTTTGAAGTTCTTTTTTAGAGTAGTGTTGGAATAAAAGAGCGAATTTTTCTTTGATATCTAACAGTTTGTGTGTGTGTTTTCTTGAGATTATAACTTCTCTTACGAGGGATCGCCATCAAAGAAAACCGAATCCTTTGATCAAGACAAGCTCTCCAAAGAGGTGTTGCACAAAAGCGATCATGGAATTGCGCCCAACGAGATGGATGATATGGCGGAAGAGATGAGAAGTTTTAGAGTTTCAAATCAGCAAAGTAATAAGAGATCAAGCCCTCTTAAACGTGCTCATGGGTTGCAAGCTCCCCACAAACCGAGAGAAAAGATGCGTTCTTTTGATGAAATTTATCAACAATTGAGAGAGAAAGAAGAAGCAAGATTGAGAGCAGAGGTAAAATTTAATGCTTCTTTGGAAGAAATTATGCAACAATTGAGAGAGAAAGAAGAGGCAAGATTACAAGAAGAGAGCGAGTTGAAAAAGAAGAGTGATCCTACCCATGAGGTAAAAGCCGGGGTAAAAAAAAGAAGAAAAAGTCGAGCCTAATGTGAGACAAAAGGAAAGTTCTCTAAAAGTGAGAAAAGTGTGTTTGTCTATAAATCCGTGAAAGGTAGACAGGGTAATTCGAACAAAACAAGTAATTGTTTTGTTAGTTTTCAAAGGAACCGAAAGGTCCCTTTCTACTAACACTTTTTCTTTTGACCTAACATCTTCTTCTCTACCTAGTTTTGTTATTGATCTTTTTCAGGAATTTCAAGGAAGAATCCCCAATGAGTTGCCGAGAGGGTTGTTTACGAGCCTTCAAAACCGTGAAAGATATAAACCAAATCCGGATGACAATCACGAAATTCAAAGGCAGGTTGATTTAATTCTTGAGAAAGAGAAGTTAAGTAAGTATGTAAAAGTCCTTATGCTAACTCGGCAACATTTGTACCAAAGAAGGAAGGGACTTTTAGATTATATACGGATTGTCTCCATATTAATGAAATAACTATTAAGTTTAGACATCCGATTCCTCAATTTGATAATATACTTGTTTATAGTAAGAACATAGAGAATCATAATGATCATCTTAGGGCTGTTTTTGCTATTCTAAAAAGAACACACTTTGTATTCTAAGCTTGAAAATTATGTTTCTTGCCCTAATTCTATTTACCTTCTTGAACACATTGTGAGTTCTCAAGGTATCAAAGTTGATCCGGCAAATGTCAAAGAAAATAGGGAATGGCCGAGACCAACTAGATCCAGACAAGTTCATTCATTCTATGGGTTGGCAAGCTTTTATAGGAGTTTTGTTCGTGATTTTTGCAAGTTTGCTGCCCCATTACAGTAACATGTTCCAATCTTTTGGGACAGCCGCAAGAAAATTTATTTGAAAGGTGAGTATGGTGTACATTCTAGTATAATATTTATGACTTGTCCCCTTTTGGCGATTATTCGAGATCATGTTGCTTTGCTATTGATGATGATTCGAAGGCGAATCATGTTTTCAAGGGGAGGAGATGACGAGGGACCGACCACGGGGGCTGCCCTATTCAAAGGGTTTCTTAACAAGCTTACATGGACCAATGACGCGGCACAGGGCAAGGATAGGATTTCTTCCACCTTATTACATCATTGATCCGAGTTCTAAGATACAAAGAGGACGCTAAGTTACATCTAGGAATGTTGTACAAGTCAACCTCTTAAGTTTAACAAGTGTGCAATTCGGCCCTATCAAGCAAAGTGGCTAAGAAGGGAATTTTAGTAATCTTACAAGATGATGAGGGATTGGACAGCTTTGCGACGGTTTGGTAGAGTGGTCGTAACTTTCGACCCATACATCCAATGGAACTGATTCAAGTTGCATACTAAAGATAAGAGGCAGATCTACAACTTTCATGGAGATCACGAGATCAGATTCTGCATTCTTGATATCCGAAATCGTCGTGCAAGTTGGCCCAACAAGCTGTCCAGAATTGGGACGAATTTAAAGGCCATTTTAGTCTTTTTGGAGTAGACTTTAATTATGTTCAGCGTTGTTATTTACTATTTTAGGCGTGTATAGCAAGTGTTGCTATAACAAAGGACATGTTGTCCATGCGTTTAGACAATGGTTGAGTGGTTTAGTTATCTAGTAGTTGTAGAGTCCTACTTCTTCAAGGACTCTTCACATGTTTACTATTTTCAGCCATGTTGGACGCCTATTACGAGCGTGTGCAAGGCAATAGGACATGTTGTCCGATATCTTAGATAGTGTTTTACTCGATAGCAAGTTTGTTGTTCAAGAGTCCTACTTCTTCAAGGACTCTTCCTTTTTAGGGCTAGATAGCCGAAATCGATCTCTATTTAAGAGGGATTTCGACCCACCGTTGTAGTTACCATTGATATTTTGGTTGGGTTATTCCTTAGCTACTTGTGGATTGACTTCGTATAGAATTCATTCATTCTTGAGTTACACTCTAGTTTACGCTTGTTGTGGTGTTTCGACCTCCATCGATTCTTAGCCTTGTTTAGAGTTGCGTTGAGAATATTTAAACTAGTTCAAGAATAGAGAAATACCCGATTTAAACTAAAGTGTCGAGTCTTGGTGCTTTGTACCTCGGTTCTTCATCAAGTGGTATCAGAGAAAAAGGTTCATCTCATTCTTGGTGGACCTTTTATAGCTTTCCTATAAAGTTTCTTGTTTGCTTGAGAGAGACAAAGAAAACATTCGGCCTAAAAAAAATAAAAGGCAACCGTGAATATTGTTAGGCGAGTGTTCAAACCAAAAGCAAACTTCTTGGCTTCTTCGAGCATTCAAGAATTGGTTTTGTCACCCCTTTTTTCTTGTCGTAGCCGTGCACATTCCCAAACGTTCTTGGTTCCTTGAGAGAATTCAAGATACGGTCGCGGCCAATAGAGGGTAGGTCTAGAGAGAGAGAGAAAAAGAAAGAAGTCAAGAAACAAGAAAATCAAGAAAGTAAAGATTGAGAATTGCCCTTCCTAAACACAAAAGGATACCTTCAAAAAAGTATCTCTTTTCTTGATTAGGTCTAGGAATTTTTCAAGATTCATCTTCTTTTCTTTCTTTAAGCTTTGTATCAACGCAACAAGTTAGGAACCTTTCAATTCATCTAGAGTTTGAAGTTCTTTTTAGAGTAGTGTTGGAATAAAAGAGCGAATTTTTCTTTGATATCTAACGGTTTGTGTGTGTGTTTTCTTGAGATTATAACTTGTCTTACGAGGGATCTCCATCAAAGAAAACCGAATCCTTTGATCAAGACAAGCTCTCCAAAGAGGTGTTGCACAAAAGCGATCATGGAATTGCGCCCAACGAGATGGATGATATGGCGGAAGCGATGAGAAGTTTTAGAGTTTCAAATCAGCAAAGTAATAAGAGATCAAGCCCTCTTAAACGTGCTCATGGGTTGCAAGCTCCCCACAAACCGAGAGAAAAGATGCGTTCTTTTGATGAAATTTATCAACAATTGAGAGAGAAAGAAGAAGCAAGATTGAGAGCGAGAGGTAAAATTTAATGCTTCTTTGGAAGAAATTATGCAACAATTGAGAGAGAAAGAAGAGGCAAGATTACAAGAAGAGAGCGAGTTGAAAAAGAAGAGTGATCCTACCCATGAGGTAAAAAAAAAGAAGAAAAAGTCGAGCCTAATGTGAGACAAAAGGAAAGTTCTCTAAAAGTGAGAAAAGTGCGTTTGTCTATAAATCCAGTGAAAGGTAGACAGGGGTAATTCGAACAAAACAAGTAATTGTTTTGTTAGTTTTCAAAGGAACCGAAAGGTCCCTTTCTACTAACACTTTTTTCTTTTGACCTAACATCTTCTTCTCTACCTAGTTTTGTTATTGATCTTTTCAGGGAATTTCAAGGAAGAATCCCCAATGAGTTGCCGAGAGGGTTGTTTACGAGCCTTCAAAACCGTGAAAGATATAAACCAAATCCGGATGACAATCACGAAATTCAAAGGCAGGTTGATTTAATTCTTGAGAAAGAGAAGTTAAGTAAGTATGTAAAAGTCCTTATGCTAACTTCGGCAACATTTGTACCAAAGAAGGAAGGGACTTTTAGATTATATACGGATTGTCTCCATATTAATGAAATAACTATTAAGTTTAGACATCCGATTCCTCAATTTGATAATATACTTGTTTATAGTAAGAACATAGAGAATCATAATGATCATCTTAGGGCTGTTTTTGCTATTCTAAAAAGAACACACTTTGTATTCTAAGCTTGAAAATTATGTTTCTTGCCCTAATTCTATTTACCTTCTTGAATACATTGTGAGTTCTCAAGGTATCAAAGTTGATCCGGCAAATGTCAAAGAAAATAGGGAATGGCCGAGACCAACTAGATCCAGACAAGTTCATTCATTCTATGGGTTGGGCAAGCTTTTTATAGGAGTTTTGTTCGTGATTTTTTGCAAGTTATCTGCCCACATTACATAAAAGTTGTGAAGCAACATGTTCCAATCTTTTGGGACAGCCGCAAGAAAAATTTATTTGAAAGGTGAGTATGGTGTAATATTTATGACTTGTCCCCTTTTGACGATTATTCGAGATCATGTTGCTTGCTATTGATGATGATTCGAAGGCGAATCATGTTTTCAAGGGGGAGGAGATGACGAGGGACCGACCACGGGGCTGCCCTATTCAAAGGGTTTCTTAACAAGCTTACATGGACCAATGACGCGGCACGAGGGGCAAGGATAGGATTTCTTCCACCTTATTACATCATTGATCCGAGTTCTAAGATACAAAGAGGACGCTAAGTTACATCTAGGAATGTTGTACAAGTCAACCTCTTAAGTTTAACAAGTGTGCAATTCGGCCCTATCAAGCAAAGTGGCTAAGAAGGGAATTTTAGTAATCTTACAAGATGATGAGGGATTGGACAGCTTTGCGACGGTTTGGTAGAGTGGTCGTAACTTTCGACCCATGCATCCAATGGAACTGATTCAAGTTGCATACTAAATGTAAGAGGCAGATCTACAACTTTCATGGAGATTCTGCATTCTTGATATCCGAAATTGTCGTGCAAGTTGGCCCAACAAGCTGTCCAGAATTGGGACGAATTTAAAGGCCATTTTAGTCTTTTTGGAGTAGACTTTAATTATGTTCAGCGTTGTTATTTACTATTTTAGGCGTGTATAGCAAGTGTTGCTATAACAAAGGACATGTTGTCCATGCGTTTAGACAATGGTTGAGTGGTTTAGTTATCTAGTAGTTGTAGAGTCCTACTTCTTCAAGGACTCTTCACATGTTTACTATCTTCAGCCATGTTGGACGCCTATTACGAGCGTGTGCAAGGCAATAGGACATGTTGTCCGATATCTTAGATAGTGTTTTACTCGATAGCAAGTTTGTTGTTCAAGAGTCCTACTTCTTCAAGGACTCTTCCTTTTTAGGGCTAGATAGCCGAAATCGATCTCTATTTAAGAGGGATTTCGGCCACCGTTGTAGTTACCATTGATATTTTGGTTGGGTTATTCCTTAGCTACTTGTGGATTGACTTCGTATAGAATTCATTCATTCTTGAGTTACACTCTAGTTTACGCTTGTTGTGGTGTTTCGACCTCCATCGATTCTTAGCCTTGTTTAGAGTTGCGTTGAGAATATTTAAACTAGTTCAAGAATAGAGAAATACCCGATTTAAACTAAAGTGTCGAGTCTTGGTACTTTGTACCTCGGTTCTTCATCAAGTGGTATCAGAGAAAAAGGTTCATCTCATTCTTGGTGGACCTTTTATAGCTTTCCTATAAATTTTCTTGTTTGCTTGAGAGAGACAAAGAAAACATTCGGCCTAAAAAAATAAAAGGCAACCGTGAATATTGTTAGACGAGTGTTCAAACCAAAAGCAAACTTCTTGGCTTCTTCGAGCATTCAAGAATTGGTTTTGTCACCCCTTTTTCTTGTCGTAGCCGTGCACATTCCCAAACGTTCTTGGTTCCTTGAGAGAATTCAAGATACAGTGCGGCCAATAGAGGGTAGGTCTAGAGAGAGAGAAAAAGAAAGAAGTCAAGAAACAAGAAAATCAAGAAAGTAAAGATTGAGAATTGCTCTTCCTAAACACAAAAGGATACCTTCAAAAAGTATCTCTTTTCTTGATTAGGTCTAGGAATTTTTCAAGATTCATCTTCTTTTCTTTCTTTAAGCTTTGTATCAACGCAACAAGTTAGGAACCTTTCAATTCATCTAGAGTTTGAAGTTCTTTTTAGAGTAGTGTTGGAATAAAGAGTGAATTTTTCTTTGATATCTAACAGTTTGTGTGTGTGTTTTCTTGAGATTATAACTTGTCTTACCAGGGATCTCCATCAAAGAAAACCGAATCCTTTGATCAAGACAAGCTCTCCAAAGAGGTGTTGCACAAAAGCGATCATGGAATTGCGCCAACGAGATGGATGATATGGCGGAAGAGATGAGAAGTTTTAGAGTTTCAAATCAGCAAAGTAATAAGAGATCAAGCCCTCTTAAACGTGCTCATGGGTTGCAAGCTCCCCACAAACCGAGAGAAAAGATGCGTTCTTTTGATGAAATTTATCAACAATTGAGAGAGAAAGAAGAGGCAAGATTGAGAGCGAGAGGTAAAATTTAATGCTTCTTTGGAAGAAATTATGCAACAATTGAGAGAGAAAGAAGAGGCAAGATTACAAGAAGAGAGCGAGTTGAAAAAGAAGAGTGATCCTACCCATGAGGTAAAAAAAAAGAAGAAAAAGTCGAGCCTAATGTGAGACAAAAGGAAAGTTCTCTAAAAGTGAGAAAAGTGCGTTTATCTATAAATCCGAGAAACGTAGATAGGGTAATTCGAACAAAACAAGTAATTGTTTTGTTAGTTTTCAAAGGAACCGAAAGGTCCCTTTCTGCTAACACCTTTTCTTTTGACCTAACATCTTCTTCTCTACCCAGTCTTGTTATTGATCTTTTTCAGGAATTTCAAGGAAGAATCCCCAATCAGTTGCCGAGAGGGTTGTTAACGAGCCTTCCAAACCGTGAAAGATATAAACCAAATCCGGATGACAATCACGAAATTCACAGGCAGGTTGATTTAATTCTTGAGAAAGTGAAGTTAAGTAAGTATGTAAGTCCTTATGCTAACTCGGCAACTTTTGTACCAAAGAAGGAAGGGACTTTTAGATTATATACGGATTGTCTCAATATTAATAAAATAACTATTAAGTTTAGACATCCGATTCCTCGCTTTGATAATATACTTGTTTATAGTAAGAACATAGAGAATCATAATGATCATCTTAGGGCTGTTTTTGCTATTCTAAAAAGAACACACTTTGTATTCTAAGCTTGAAAATTATGTTTCTTGCCCTAATTCTATTTACCTTCTTGAATACATTGTGAGTTCTCAAGGTATCAAAGTTGATCCCAAGCAAATGTCAAAGAAAATAGGGAATGGCCGAGACCAACTAGATCCGAGACAAGTTCATTCATTCTATGGGTTGGGCAAGCTTTTTATAGGAGTTTTGTTCGTGATTTTTTGCAAGTTATCTGCCCCATTACATAAAAGTTGTGAAGCAACATGTTCCAATCTTTTGGGACAGCCGCAAGAAAAATTTATTTGAAAGGTGAGTATGGTGTAATATTTATGACTTGTCCCCTTTTGACGATTATTCGAGATCATGTTGTCTGCTATTGATGATGATTCGAAGGCGAATCATGTTTTCAAGGGGGAGGAGATGACGAGGGACCGACCACGGGGCTGCCCTATTCAAAGGGTTTCTTAACAAGCTTACATGGACCAATGACGCGGCACGAGGGGCAAGGATAGGATTTCTTCCACCTTATTACATCATTGATCCGAGTTCTAAGATACAAAGAGGACGCTAAGTTACATCTAGGAATGTTGTACAAGTCAACCTCTTAAGTTTAACAAGTGTGCAATTCGGCCCTATCAAGCAAAGTGGCTAAGAAGGGAATTTTAGTAATCTTACAAGATGATGAGGGATTGGACAGCTTTGCGACGGTTTGGTAGAGTGGTCGTAACTTTCGACCCATACATCCAATGGAACTGATTCAAGTTGCATACTAAAGATAAGAGGCAGATCTACAACTTTCATGGAGATCACGAGATCAGATTCTGCATTCTTGATATCCGAAATCGTCGTGCAAGTTGGCCCAACAAGCTGTCCAGAATTGGGACGAATTTAAAGGCCATTTTAGTCTTTTGGAGTAGACTTTAATTATGTTCAGCGTTGTTATTTACTATTTTAGGCGTGTATAGCAAGTGTTGCTATAACAAAGGACATGTTGTCCATGCGTTTAGACAATGGTTGAGTGGTTTAGTTATCTAGGAGTTGTAGAGTCCTACTTCTTCAAAGACTCTTCACATGTTTACTATCTTCAGCCATGTTGGACGCCTATTACGAGCGTGTGCAAGGCAATAGGACATGTTGTCCGATATCTTAGATAGTGTTTTACTCGATAGCAAGTTTGTTGTTCAAGAGTCCTACTTCTTCAAGGACTCTTCCTTTTTAGGGCTAGATAGCCGAAATCGATCTCTATTTAAGAGGGATTTCGGCCACCGTTGTAGTTACAATTGATATTTTGGTTGGGTTATTCCTTAGCTACTTGTGGATTGACTTCAGTATAGAATTCATTCATTCTTGAGTTACACTCTAGTTTACGCTTGTTGTGGTGTTTCGACCTCCATCGATTCTTAGCCTTGTTTAGAGTTGCGTTGAGAATATTTAAACTAGTTCAAGAATAGAGAAATACCCGATTTAAACTAAAGTGTCGAGTCTTGGTACTTTGTACCTCGGTTCTTCATCAAGTGGTATCGGGAGAAAAAGGTTCATCTCATTCTTGGTGGACCTTTTATAGCTTTCCTATAAATTTTCTTGTTTGCTTGAGAGAGACAAAGAAAACATTCGGCCTAAAAAAATAAAAGGCAACCGTGAATATTGTTAGACGAGTGTTCAAACCAAAAGCAAACTTCTTGGCTTCTTCGAGCATTCAAGAATTGGTTTTGTCACCCCTTTTTCTTGTCGTAGCCGTGCACATTCCCAAACGTTCTTGGTTCCTTGAGAGAATTCAAGATACAGTGCGGCCAATAGAGGGTAGGTCTAGAGAGAGAGAAAAAAGAAAGAAGTCAAGAAACAAGAAAATCAAGAAAGTAAAGATTGAGAATTGCCCCTTCCTAAACACAAAAGGATACCTTCAAAAAGTATCTCTTTTCTTGATTAGGTCTAGGAATTTTTCAAGATTCATCTTCTTTTCTTTCTTTAAGCTTTGTATCAACGCAACAAGTTAGGAACCTTTCAATTCATCTAGAGTTTGAAGTTCTTTTTTAGAGTAGTGTTGGAATAAAGAGCGAATTTTTCTTTGATATCTAACAGTTTGTGTGTGTGTTTTCTTGAGATTATAACTTGTCTTACCAGGGGATCTCCATCAAAGAAAACCGAATCCTTTGATCAAGACAAGCTCTCCAAAGAGGTGTTGCACAAAACGATCATGGAATTGCGCCAACGAGATGGATGATATGGCGGAAGCGATGAGAAGTTTTAGAGTTTCAAATCAGCAAAGTAATAAGAGATCAAGCCCTCTTAAACGTGCTCATGGGTTGCAAGCTCCCCACAAACCGAGAGAAAAGATGCGTTCTTTTGATGAAATTTATCAACAATTGAGAGAGAAAGAAGAAGCAAGATTGAGAGCAGAGGTAAAATTTAATGCTTCTTTGGAAGAAATTATGCAACAATTGAGAGAGAAAGAAGAGGCAAGATTACAAGAAGAGAGCGAGTTGAAAAAGAAGAGTGATCCTACCCATGAGGTAAAAAAAAAGAAGAAAAAGTCGAGCCTAATGTGAGACAAATGGAAAGTTCTCTAAAAGTGAGAAAAGTGTGTTTGTCTATAAATCCGTGAAAGGTAGACAGGGTAATCCGAACAAAACAAGTAATTGTTTTGTTAGTTTTCAAAGGAACGAAAGGTCCCTTTCTACTAACACTTTTTCTTTTGACCTAACATCTTCTTCTCTACCTAGTTTTGTTATTGATCTTTTTCAGGGAATTTCAAGGAAGAATCCCCCAATGAGTTGCCGAGAGGGTTGTTTACGAGCCTTCAAAACCGTGAAAGATATAAACCAAATCCGGATGACAATCACGAAATTCAAAGGCAGGTTGATTTAATTCTTGAGAAAGAGAAGTTAAGTAAGTATGTAAAAGTCCTTATGCTAACTCGGCAACATTTGTACCAAAGAAGGAAGGGACTTTTAGATTATATACGGATTGTCTCCATATTAATGAAATAACTATTAAGTTTAGACATCCGATTCCTCAATTTGATAATATACTTGTTTATAGTAAGAACATAGAGAATCATAATGATCATCTTAGGGCTGTTTTTGCTATTCTAAAAAGAACACACTTTGTATTCTAAGCTTGAAAATTATGTTTCTTGCCCTAATTCTATTTACCTTCTTGAATACATTGTGAGTTCTCAAGGTATCAAAGTTGATCCGAGCAAATGTCAAAGAAAATAGGGAATGGCCGAGACCAACTAGATCCGGGACAAGTTCATTCATTCTATGGGTTGGCAAGCTTTTTATAGGAGTTTTGTTCGTGATTTTTTGCAAGTTATCCGCCCCATTACATAAAAGTTGTGAAGCAACATGTTCCAATCTTTTGGGACAGCCGCAAGAAAAATTTATTTGAAAGGTGAGTATGGTGTAATATTTATGACTTGTCCCCTTTTGACGATTATTCGAGATCATGTTGCTTGCTATTGATGATGATTCGAAGGCGAATCATGTTTTCAAGGGGGAGGAGATGACGAGGGACCGACCACGGGGCTGCCCTATTCAAAGGGTTTCTTAACAAGCTTACATGGACCAATGACGCGGCACGAGGGGCAAGGATAGGATTTCTTCCACCTTATTACATCATTGATCCGAGTTCTAAGATACAAAGAGGACGCTAAGTTACATCTAGGAATGTTGTACAAGTCAACCTCTTAAGTTTAACAAGTGTGCAATTCGGCCCTATCAAGCAAAGTGGCTAAGAAGGGAATTTTAGTAATCTTACAAGATGATGAGGGATTGGACAGCTTTGCGACGGTTTGGTAGAGTGGTCGTAACTTTCGACCCATACATCCAATGGAACTGATTCAAGTTGCATACTAAAGATAAGAGGCAGATCTACAACTTTCATGGAGATCACGAGATCAGATTCTGCATTCTTGATATCCGAAATCGTCGTGCAAGTTGGCCCAACAAGCTGTCCAGAATTGGGACGAATTTAAAGGCCATTTTAGTCTTTTTGGAGTAGACTTTAATTATGTTCAGCGTTGTTATTTACTATTTTAGGCGTGTATAGCAAGTGTTGCTATAACAAAGGACATGTTGTCCATGCGTTTAGACAATGGTTGAGTGGTTTAGTTATCTAGGAGTTGTAGAGTCCTACTTCTTCAAGGACTCTTCACATGTTTACTATCTTCAGCCATGTTGGACGCCTATTACGAGCGTGTGCAAGGCAATAGGACATGTTGTCCGATATCTTAGATAGTGTTTTACTCGATAGCAAGTTTGTTGTTCAAGAGTCCTACTTCTTCAAGGACTCTTCCTTTTTAGGGCTAGATAGCCGAAATCGATCTCTATTTAAGAGGGATTTCGGCCACCGTTGTAGTTACAATTGATATTTTGGTTGGGTTATTCCTTAGCTACTTGTGGATTGACTTCGTATAGAATTCATTCATTCTTGAGTTACACTCTAGTTTACGCTTGTTGTGGTGTTTCGACCTCCATCGATTCTTAGCCTTGTTTAGAGTTGCGTTGAGAATATTTAAACTAGTTCAAGAATAGAGAAATACCCGATTTAAACTAAAGTGTCGAGTCTTGGTACTTTGTACCTCGGTTCTTCATCAAGTGGTATCAGAGAAAAAGGTTCATCTCATTCTTGGTGGACCTTTTATAGCTTTCCTATAAATTTTCTTGTTTGCTTGAGAGAGACAAAGAAAACATTCGGCCTAAAAAAAATAAAAGGCAACCGTGAATATTGTTAGACGAGTGTTCAAACCAAAAGCAAACTTCTTGGCTTCTTCGAGCATTCAAGAATTGGTTTTGTCACCCCTTTTTCTTGTCATAGCCGTGCACATTCCCAAACGTTCTTGGTTCCTTGAGAGAATTCAAGATACGGTGCGGCCAATAGAGGGTAGGTCTAGAGAGAGAGAAAAAGAAAGAAGTCAAGAAACAAGAAAATCAAGAAAGTAAAGATTGAGAATTGCTCTTCCTAAACACAAAAGGATACCTTCAAAAAGTATCTCTTTTCTTGATTAGGTCTAGGAATTTTTCAAGATTCATCTTCTTTTCTTTCTTTAAGCTTTGTATCAACGCAACAAGTTAGGAACCTTTCAATTCATCTAGAGTTCGAAGTTCTTTTTAGAGTAGTGTTGGAATAAAGAGTGAATTTTTCTTTGATATCTAACAGTTTGTGTGTGCGATTTCTTGAGATCATAACTTGTCTTACCAGGGATCTCCATCAAAGAAAACCGAATCCTTTGATCAAGACAAGCTCTCCAAAGAGGTGTTGCACAAAACGATCACGGAATTGCGCCAACAGATGGATGATATGGCGGAAGAGATGAGAAGTTTTAGAGTTTCAAATCAGCAAAGTAATAAGAGATCAAGCCCTCTTAAACGTGCTCATGGGTTGCAAGCTCCCCACAAACCGAGAGAAAAGATGCGTTCTTTTGATGAAATTTATCAACAATTGAGAGAGAAAGAAGAAGCAAGATTGAGAGCAGAGGTAAAATTTAATGCTTCTTTGGAAGAAATTATGCAACAATTGAGAGAGAAAGAAGAGGCAAGATTACAAGAAGAGAGCGAGTTGAAAAAGAAGAGTGATCCTACCCATGAGGTAAAAAAAAAGAAGAAAAAGTCGAGCCTAATGTGAGGCAAAAGGAAAGTTCTCTAAAAGTGAGAAAAGTGTGTTTGTCTATAAATCCGTGAAAGGTAGACAGGGTAATTCGAACAAAACAAGTAATTGTTTTGTTAGTTTTCAAAGGAACCGAAAGGTCCCTTTCTACTAACACTTTTTCTTTTGACCTAACATCTTCTTCTCTACCTAGTTTTGTTATTGATCTTTTCAGGGAATTTCAAGGAAGAATCCCCAATGAGTTGCCGAGAGGGTTGTTTACGAGCCTTCAAAACCGTGAAAGATATAAACCAAATCCGGATGACAATCACGAAATTCAAAGGCAGGTTGATTTAATTCTTGAGAAAGAGAAGTTAAGTAAGTATGTAAAAGTCCTTATGCTAACTCGGCAACATTTGTACCAAAGAAGGAAGGGACTTTTAGATTATATACGGATTGTCTCCATATTAATGAAATAACTATTAAGTTTAGACATCCGATTCCTCAATTTGATAATATACTTGTTTATAGTAAGAACATAGAGAATCATAATGATCATCTTAGGGCTGTTTTTGCTATTCTAAAAAGAACACACTTTGTATTCTAAGCTTGAAAATTATGTTTCTTGCCCTAATTCTATTTACCTTCTTGAATACATTGTGAGTTCTCAAGGTATCAAAGTTGATCCGAGCAAATGTCAAAGAAAATAGGGAATGGCCGAGACCAACTAGATCCCGGGACAAGTTCATTCATTCTATGGGTTGGCAAGCTTTTATAGGAGTTTTGTTCGTGATTTTTTGCAAGTTATCCGCCCCATTACATAAAAAGTTGTGAAGCAACATGTTCCAATCTTTTGGGACAGCCGCAAGAAAAATTTATTTGAAAGGTGAGTATGGTGTAATATTTATGACTTGTCCCCTTTTGACGATTATTCGAGATCATGTTGTCTGCTATTGATGATGATTCGAAGACGAATCATGTTTTCAAGGGGGAGGAGATGACGAGGGACCGACCACGGGGCTGCCCTATTCAAAGGGTTTCTTAACAAGCTTACATGGACCAATGACGCGGCACGAGGGGCAAGGATAGGATTTCTTCCACCTTATTACATCATTGATCCGAGTTCTAAGATACAAAGAGGACGCTAAGTTACATCTAGGAATGTTGTACAAGTCAACCTCTTAAGTTTAACAAGTGTGCAATTCGGCCCTATCAAGCAAAGTGGCTAAGAAGGGAATTTTAGTAATCTTACAAGATGATGAGGGATTGGACAGCTTTGCGACGGTTTGGTAGAGTGGTCGTAACTTTCGACCCATACATCCAATGGAACTGATTCAAGTTGCATACTAAAGATAAGAGGCAGATCTACAACTTTCATGGAGATCACGAGATCAGATTCTGCATTCTTGATATCCGAAATCGTCGTGCAAGTTGGCCCAACAAGCTGTCCAGAATTGGGACGAATTTAAAGGCCATTTTAGTCTTTTTGGAGTAGACTTTAATTATGTTCAGCGTTGTTATTTACTATTTTAGGCGTGTATAGCAAGTGTTGCTATAACAAAGGACATGTTGTCCATGCGTTTAGACAATGGTTGAGTGGTTTAGTTATCTAGGAGTTGTAGAGTCCTACTTCTTCAAGGACTCTTCACATGTTTACTATCTTCAGCCATGTTGGACGCCTATTACGAGCGTGTGCAAGGCAATAGGACATGTTGTCCGATATCTTAGATAGTGTTTTACTCGATAGCAAGTTTGTTGTTCAAGAGTCCTACTTCTTCAAGGACTCTTCCTTTTTAGGGCTAGATAGCCGAAATCGATCTCTATTTAAGAGGGATTTCGGCCACCGTTGTAGTTACAATTGATATTTTGGTTGGGTTATTCCTTAGCTACTTGTGGATTGACTTCGTATAGAATTCATTCATTCTTGAGTTACACTCTAGTTTACGCTTGTTGTGGTGTTTCAGCCTCCATCGATTCTTAGCCTTGTTTAGAGTTGCGTTGAGAATATTTAAACTAGTTCAAGAATAGAGAAATACCCGATTTAAACTAAAGTGTCGAGTCTTGGTACTTTGTACCTCGGTTCTTCATCAAGTGGTATCAGAGAAAAAGGTTCATCTCATTCTTGGTGGACCTTTTATAGCTTTCCTATAAATTTTCTTGTTTGCTTGAGAGAGACAAAGAAAACATTCGGCCTAAAAAAAATAAAAGGCAACCGTGAATATTGTTAGACGAGTGTTCAAACCAAAAGCAAACTTCTTGGCTTCTTCGAGCATTCAAGAATTGGTTTTGTCACCCCTTTTTCTTGTCGTAGCCGTGCACATTCCCAAACGTTCTTGGTTCCTTGAGAGAATTCAAGATACAGTGCGGCCAATAGAGGGTAGGTCTAGAGAGAGAGAGAAAAAGAAAGAAGTCAAGAAACAAGAAAATCAAGAAAGTAAAGATTGAGAATTGCCCTTCCTAAACACAAAAGGATACCTTCAAAAAGTATCTCTTTTCTTGATTAGGTCTAGGAATTTTTCAAGATTCATCTTCTTTTCTTTCTTTAAGCTTTGTATCAACGCAACAAGTTAGGAACCTTTCAATTCATCTAGAGTTTGAAGTTCTTTTTTAGAGTAGTGTTGGAATAAAGAGCGAATTTTTCTTTGATATCTAACAGCTTTGTGTGTGTGTTTTCTTGAGATTATAACTTGTCTTACCAGGGGATCTCCATCAAAGAAAACCGAATCCTTTGATCAAGACAAGCTCTCCAAAGAGGTGTTGCACAAAACGATCATGGAATTGCGCCAACAGATGGATGATATGGCGGAAGCGATGAGAAGTTTTAGAGTTTCAAATCAGCAAAGTAATAAGAGATCAAGCCCTCTTAAACGTGCTCATGGGTTGCAAGCTCCCCACAAACCGAGAGAAAAGATGCGTTCTTTTGATGAAATTTATCAACAATTGAGAGAGAAAGAAGAAGCAAGATTGAGAGCAGAGGTAAAATTTAATGCTTCTTTGGAAGAAATTATGCAACAATTGAGAGAGAAAGAAGAGGCAAGATTACAAGAAGAGAGCGAGTTGAAAAAGAAGAGTGATCCTACCCATGAGGTAAAAAAAAAGAAGAAAAAGTCGAGCCTAATGTGAGACAAAAGGAAAGTTCTCTAAAAGTGAGAAAAGTGCGTTTGTCTATAAATCCGTGAAAGGTAGACAGGGTAATTCGAACAAAACAAGTAATTGTTTTGTTAGTTTTCAAAGGAACCGAAAGGTCCCTTTCTACTAACACTTTTTCTTTTGACCTAACATCTTCTTCTCTACCTAGTTTTGTTATTGATCTTTTTCAGGGAATTTCAAGGAAGAATCCCCAATGAGTTGCCGAGAGGGTTGTTTACGAGCCTTCAAAACCGTGAAAGATATAAACCAAATCCGGATGACAATCACGAAATTCAAAGGCAGGTTGATTTAATTCTTGAGAAAGAGAAGTTAAGTAAGTATGTAAAAGTCCTTATGCTAACTCGGCAACATTTGTACCAAAGAAGGAAGGGACTTTTAGATTATATACGGATTGTCTCCATATTAATGAAATAACTATTAAGTTTAGACATCCGATTCCTCAATTTGATAATATACTTGTTTATAGTAAGAACATAGAGAATCATAATGATCATCTTAGGGCTGTTTTTGCTATTCTAAAAGAACACACTTTGTATTCTAAGCTTGAAAATTATGTTTCTTGCCCTAATTCTATTTACCTTCTTGAATACATTGTGAGTTCTCAAGGTATCAAAGTTGATCCCAGGCAAATGTCAAAGAAAATAGGGAATGGCCGAGACCAACTAGATCCGGGACAAGTTCATTCATTCTATGGGTTGGCAAGCTTTTATAGGAGTTTTGTTCGTGATTTTTTGCAAGTTATCCGCCCCATTACATAAAAGTTGTGAAGCAACATGTTCCAATCTTTTGGGACAGCCGCAAGAAAATTTATTTGAAAGGTGAGTATGGTGTAATATTTATGACTTGTCCCCTTTTGACGATTATTCGAGATCATGTTGTCTGCTATTGATGATGATTCGAAGACGAATCATGTTTTCAAGGGGGAGGAGATGACGAGGGACCGACCACGGGGCTGCCCTATTCAAAGGGTTTCTTAACAAGCTTACATGGACCAATGACGCGGCACGAGGGGCAAGGATAGGATTTCTTCCACCTTATTACATCATTGATCCGAGTTCTAAGATACAAAGAGGACGCTAAGTTACATCTAGGAATGTTGTACAAGTCAACCTCTTAAGTTTAACAAGTGTGCAATTCGGCCCTATCAAGCAAAGTGGCTAAGAAGGGAATTTTAGTAATCTTACAAGATGATGAGGGATTGGACAGCTTTGCGACGGTTTGGTAGAGTGGTCGTAACTTTCGACCCATACATCCAATGGAACTGATTCAAGTTGCATACTAAAGATAAGAGGCAGATCTACAACTTTCATGGAGATCACGAGATCAGATTCTGCATTCTTGATATCCGAAATCGTCGTGCAAGTTGGCCCAACAAGCTGTCCAGAATTGGGACGAATTTAAAGGCCATTTTAGTCTTTTTGGAGTAGACTTTAATTATGTTCAGCGTTGTTATTTACTATTTTAGGCGTGTATAGCAAGTGTTGCTATAACAAAGGACATGTTGTCCATGCGTTTAGACAATGGTTGAGTGGTTTAGTTATCTAGGAGTTGTAGAGTCCTACTTCTTCAAGGACTCTTCACATGTTTACTATCTTCAGCCATGTTGGACGCCTATTACGAGCGTGTGCAAGGCAATAGGACATGTTGTCCGATATCTTAGATAGTGTTTTACTCGATAGCAAGTTTGTTGTTCAAGAGTCCTACTTCTTCAAGGACTCTTCCTTTTTAGGGCTAGATAGCCGAAATCGATCTCTATTTAAGAGGGATTTCGGCCACCGTTGTAGTTACAATTGATATTTTGGTTGGGTTATTCCTTAGCTACTTGTGGATTGACTTCGTATAGAATTCATTCATTCTTGAGTTACACTCTAGTTTACGCTTGTTGTGGTGTTTCAGCCTCCATCGATTCTTAGCCTTGTTTAGAGTTGCGTTGAGAATATTTAAACTAGTTCAAGAATAGAGAAATACCCGATTTAAACTAAAGTGTCGAGTCTTGGTACTTTGTACCTCGGTTCTTCATCAAGTGGTATCAGAGAAAAAGGTTCATCTCATTCTTGGTGGACCTTTTATAGCTTTCCTATAAATTTTCTTGTTTGCTTGAGAGAGACAAAGAAAACATTCGGCCTAAAAAAATAAAAGGCAACCGTGAATATTGTTAGACGAGTGTTCAAACCAAAAGCAAACTTCTTGGCTTCTTCGAGCATTCAAGAATTGGTTTTGTCACCCCTTTTTCTTGTCGTAGCCGTGCACATTCCCAAACGTTCTTGGTTCCTTGAGAGAATTCAAGATACAGTGCGGCCAATAGAGGGTAGGTCTAGAGAGAGAGAGAAAAAGAAAGAAGTCAAGAAACAAGAAAATCAAGAAAGTAAAGATTGAGAATTGCCCTTCCTAAACACAAAAGGATACCTTCAAAAAGTATCTCTTTTCTTGATTAGGTCTAGGAATTTTTCAAGATTCATCTTCTTTTCTTTCTTTAAGCTTTGTATCAACGCAACAAGTTAGGAACCTTTCAATTCATCTAGAGTTTGAAGTTCTTTTTAGAGTAGTGTTGGAATAAAGAGCGAATTTTTCTTTGATATCTAACAGTTTGTGTGTGTGTTTTCTTGAGATTATAACTTGTCTTACCAGGGATCTCCATCAAAGAAAACCGAATCCTTTGATCAAGACAAGCTCTCCAAAGAGGTGTTGCACAAAACGATCATGGAATTGCGCCAACAGATGGATGATATGGCGGAAGCGATGAGAAGTTTTAGAGTTTCAAATCAGCAAAGTAATAAGAGATCAAGCCCTCTTAAACGTGCTCATGGGTTGCAAGCTCCCCACAAACCGAGAGAAAAGATGCGTTCTTTTGATGAAATTTATCAACAATTGAGAGAGAAAGAAGAAGCAAGATTGAGAGCAGAGGTAAAATTTAATGCTTCTTTGGAAGAAATTATGCAACAATTGAGAGAGAAAGAAGAGGCAAGATTACAAGAAGAGAGCGAGTTGAAAAAGAAGAGTGATCCTACCCATGAGGTAAAAAAAAGAAGAAAAAGTCGAGCCTAATGTGAGACAAAAGGAAAGTTCTCTAAAAGTGAGAAAAGTGCGTTTGTCTATAAATCCGTGAAAGGTAGACAGGGTAATTCGAACAAAACACGTAATTGTTTTGTTAGTTTTCAAAGGAACCGAAATGTCCCTTTCTACTAACACTTTTTCTTTTGACCTAACATCTTCTTCTCTACCTAGTTTTGTTATTGATCTTTTTCAGGAATTTCAAGGAAGAATCCCCAATGAGTTGCCGAGAGGGTTGTTTACGAGCCTTCAAAACCGTGAAAGATATAAACCAAATCCGGATGACAATCACGAAATTCAAAGGCAGGTTGATTTAATTCTTGAGAAAGAGAAGTTAAGTAAGTATGTAAAAGTCCTTATGCTAACTCGGCAACATTTGTACCAAAGAAGGAAGGGACTTTTAGATTATATACGGATTGTCTCCATATTAATGAAATAACTATTAAGTTTAGACATCCGATTCCTCAATTTGATAATATACTTGTTTATAGTAAGAACATAGAGAATCATAATGATCATCTTAGGGCTGTTTTTGCTATTCTAAAAGAACACACTTTGTATTCTAAGCTTGAAAATTATGTTTCTTGCCCTAATTCTATTTACCTTCTTGAATACATTGCGAGTTCTCAAGGTATCAAAGTTGATCCGGCAAATGTCAAAGAAAATAGGGAATGGCCGAGACCAACTAGATCCAGACAAGTTCATTCATTCTATGGGTTGGCAAGCTTTTATAGGAGTTTTGTTCGTGATTTTTTGCAAGTTATCCGCCCCATTACATAAAAAGTTGTGAAGCAACATGTTCCAATCTTTTGGGACAGCCGCAAGAAAATTTATTTGAAAGGTGAGTATGGTGTAATATTTATGACTTGTCCCCTTTTGACGATTATTCGAGATCATGTTGTCTGCTATTGATGATGATTCGAAGACGAATCATGTTTTCAAGGGGGAGGAGATGACGAGGGACCGACCACGGGGCTGCCCTATTCAAAGGGTTTCTTAACAAGCTTACATGGACCAATGACGCGGCACGAGGGGCAAGGATAGGATTTCTTCCACCTTATTACATCATTGATCCGAGTTCTAAGATACAAAGAGGACGCTAAGTTACATCTAGGAATGTTGTACAAGTCAACCTCTTAAGTTTAACAAGTGTGCAATTCGGCCCTATCAAGCAAAGTGGCTAAGAAGGGAATTTTAGTAATCTTACAAGATGATGAGGGATTGGACAGCTTTGCGACGGTTTGGTAGAGTGGTCGTAACTTTCGACCCATACATCCAATGGAACTGATTCAAGTTGCATACTAAAGATAAGAGGCAGATCTACAACTTTCATGGAGATCACGAGATCAGATTCTGCATTCTTGATATCCGAAATCGTCGTGCAAGTTGGCCCAACAAGCTGTCCAGAATTGGGACGAATTTAAAGGCCATTTTAGTCTTTTTGGAGTAGACTTTAATTATGTTCAGCGTTGTTATTTACTATTTTAGGCGTGTATAGCAAGTGTTGCTATAACAAAGGACATGTTGTCCATGCGTTTAGACAATGGTTGAGTGGTTTAGTTATCTAGGAGTTGTAGAGTCCTACTTCTTCAAGGACTCTTCACATGTTTACTATCTTCAGCCATGTTGGACGCCTATTACGAGCGTGTGCAAGGCAATAGGACATGTTGTCCGATATCTTAGATAGTGTTTTACTCGATAGCAAGTTTGTTGTTCAAGAGTCCTACTTCTTCAAGGACTCTTCCTTTTTAGGGCTAGATAGCCGAAATCGATCTCTATTTAAGAGGGATTTCGGCCACCGTTGTAGTTACAATTGATATTTTGGTTGGGTTATTCCTTAGCTACTTGTGGATTGACTTCGTATAGAATTCATTCATTCTTGAGTTACACTCTAGTTTACGCTTGTTGTGGTGTTTCAGCCTCCATCGATTCTTAGCCTTGTTTAGAGTTGCGTTGAGAATATTTAAACTAGTTCAAGAATAGAGAAATACCCGATTTAAACTAAAGTGTCGAGTCTTGGTACTTTGTACCTCGGTTCTTCATCAAGTGGTATCGTAGAAAAAGGTTCATCTCATTCTTGGTGGACCTTTTATAGCTTTCCTATAAATTTTCTTGTTTGCTTGAGAGAGACAAAGAAAACATTCGGCCTAAAAAAATAAAAGGCAACCGTGAATATTGTTAGACGAGTGTTCAAACCAAAAGCAAACTTCTTGGCTTCTTCGAGCATTCAAGAATTGGTTTTGTCACCCCTTTTTCTTGTCGTAGCCGTGCACATTCCCAAACGTTCTTGGTTCCTTGAGAGAATTCAAGATACAAAGTGCGGCCAATAGAGGGTAGGTCTAGAGAGAGAGAGAAAAAGAAAGAAGTCAAGAAACAAGAAAATCAAGAAAGTAAAGATTGAGAATTGCCCTTCCTAAACACAAAAGGATACCTTCAAAAAAGTATCTCTTTTCTTGATTAGGTCTAGGAATTTTTCAAGATTCATCTTCTTTTCTTTCTTTAAGCTTTGTATCAACGCAACAAGTTAGGAACCTTTCAATTCATCTAGAGTTTGAAGTTCTTTTTTAGAGTAGTGTTGGAATAAAGAGCGAATTTTTCTTTGATATCTAACAGTTTGTGTGTGTGTTTTCTTGAGATTATAACTTGTCTTACCAGGGGATCTCCATCAAAGAAAACCGAATCCTTTGATCAAGACAAGCTCTCCAAAGAGGTGTTGCACAAAACGATCATGGAATTGCGCCAACGGATGGATGATATGGCGGAAGCGATGAGAAGTTTTAGAGTTTCAAATCAGCAAAGTAATAAGAGATCAAGCCCTCTTAAACGTGCTCATGGGTTGCAAGCTCCCCACAAACCGAGAGAAAAGATGCGTTCTTTTGATGAAATTTATCAACAATTGAGAGAGAAAGAAGAAGCAAGATTGAGAGCAGAGGTAAAATTTAATGCTTCTTTGGAAGAAATTATGCAACAATTGAGAGAGAAAGAAGAGGCAAGATTACAAGAAGAGAGCGAGTTGAAAAAGAAGAGTGATCCTACCCATGAGGTAAAAAAAAAGAAGAAAAAGTCGAGCCTAATGTGAGACAAAAGGAAAGTTCTCTAAAAGTGAGAAAAGTGCGTTTGTCTATAAATCCGTGAAAGGTAGACAGGGTAATTCGAACAAAACAAGTAATTGTTTTGTTAGTTTTCAAAGGAACCGAAAGGTCCCTTTCTACTAACACTTTTTCTTTTGACCTAACATCTTCTTCTCTACCTAGTTTTGTTATTGATCTTTTTCAGGGAATTTCAAGGAAGAATCCCCAATGAGTTGCCGAGAGGGTTGTTTACGAGCCTTCAAAACCGTGAAAGATATAAACCAAATCGGATGACAATCACGAAATTCAAAGGCGGAGTTGATTTAATTCTTGAGAAAGAGAAGTTAAGTAAGTATGTAAAAGTCCTTATGCTAACTCGGCAACATTTGTACCAAAGAAGGAAGGGACTTTTAGATTATATACGGATTGTCTCCATATTAATGAAATAACTATTAAGTTTAGACATCCGATTCCTCAATTTGATAATATACTTGTTTATAGTAAGAACATAGAGAATCATAATGATCATCTTAGGGCTGTTTTTGCTATTCTAAAAGAACACACTTTGTATTCTAAGCTTGAAAATTATGTTTCTTGCCCTAATTCTATTTACCTTCTTGAATACATTGTGAGTTCTCAAGGTATCAAAGTTGATCCGGCAAATGTCAAAGAAAATAGGGAATGGCCGAGACCAACTAGATCCAGACAAGTTCATTCATTCTATGGGTTGGCAAGCTTTTATAGGAGTTTTGTTCGTGATTTTTGCAAGTTATCTGCCCCATTACATAAAAGTTGTGAAGCAACATGTTCCAATCTTTTGGGACAGCCGCAAGAAAAATTTATTTGAAAGGTGAGTATGGTGTAATATTTATGACTTGTCCCCTTTTGACGATTATTCAGATCATGTTGCTGCTATTGATGATGATTCGAAGACGAATCATGTTTTCAAGGGGGAGGAGATGACGAGGGACCGACCACGGGGCTGCCCTATTCAAAGGGTTTCTTAACAAGCTTACATGGACCAATGACGCGCACGAGGGGCAAGGATAGGATTTCTTCCACCTTATTACATCATTGATCCGAGTTCTAAGATACAAAGAGGACGCTAAGTTACATCTAGGAATGTTGTACAAGTCAACCTCTTAAGTTTAACAAGTGTGCAATTCGGCCCTATCAAGCAAAGTGGCTAAGAAGGGAATTTTAGTAATCTTACAAGATGATGAGGGATTGGACAGCTTTGCGACGGTTTGGTAGAGTGGTCGTAACTTTCGACCCATACATCCAATGGAACTGATTCAAGTTGCATACTAAAGATAAGAGGCAGATCTACAACTTTCATGGAGATCACGAGATCAGATTCTGCATTCTTGATATCCGAAATCGTCGTGCAAGTTGGCCCAACAAGCTGTCCAGAATTGGGACGAATTTAAAGGCCATTTTAGTCTTTTTTTGGAGTAGACTTTAATTATGTTCAGCGTTGTTATTTACTATTTTAGGCGTGTATAGCAAGTGTTGCTATAACAAAGGACATGTTGTCCATGCGTTTAGACAATGGTTGAGTGGTTTAGTTATCTAGGAGTTGTAGAGTCCTACTTCTTCAAGGACTCTTCACATGTTTACTATCTTCAGCCATGTTGGACGCCTATTACGAGCGTGTGCAAGGCAATAGGACATGTTGTCCGATATCTTAGATAGTGTTTTACTCGATAGCAAGTTTGTTGTTCAAGAGTCCTACTTCTTCAAGGACTCTTCCTTTTTAGGGCTAGATAGCCGAAATCGATCTCTATTTAAGAGGGATTTCGGCCACCGTTGTAGTTACAATTGATATTTTGGTTGGGTTATTCCTTAGCTACTTGTGGATTGACTTCGTATAGAATTCATTCATTCTTGAGTTACACTCTAGTTTACGCTTGTTGTGGTGTTTCAGCCTCCATCGATTCTTAGCCTTGTTTAGAGTTGCGTTGAGAATATTTAAACTAGTTCAAGAATAGAGAAATACCCGATTTAAACTAAAGTGTCGAGTCTTGGTACTTTGTACCTCGGTTCTTCATCAAGTGGTATCGTAGAAAAAGGTTCATCTCATTCTTGGTGGACCTTTTATAGCTTTCCTATAAATTTTCTTGTTTGCTTGAGAGAGACAAAGAAAACATTCGGCCTAAAAAAATATAAAAGGCAACCGTGAATATTGTTAGACGAGTGTTCAAACCAAAAGCAAACTTCTTGGCTTCTTCGAGCATTCAAGAATTGCTTTTGTCACCCCTTTTTCTTGTCGTAGCCGTGCACATTCCCAAACGTTCTTGGTTCCTTGAGAGAATTCAAGATACAAAGTGCGGCCAATAGAGGGTAGGTCTAGAGAGAGAGAAAAAGAAAGAAGTCAAGAAACAAGAAAATCAAGAAAGTAAAGATTGAGAATTGCCCTTCCTAAACACAAAAGGATACCTTCAAAAAGTATCTCTTTTCTTGATTAGGTCTAGGAATTTTTCAAGATTCATCTTCTTTTCTTTCTTTAAGCTTTGTATCAACGCAACAAGTTAGGAACCTTTCAATTCATCTAGAGTTTGAAGTTCTTTTTAGAGTAGTGTTGGAATAAAGAGCGAATTTTTCTTTGATATCTAACAGTTTGTGTGTGTGTTTTCTTGAGATTATAACTTGTCTTACCAGGGGATCTCCATCAAAGAAAACCGAATCCTTTGATCAAGACAAGCTCTCCAAAGAGGTGTTGCACAAAACGATCATGGAATTGCGCCAACAGATGGATGATATGGCGGAAGCGATGAGAAGTTTTAGAGTTTCAAATCAGCAAAGTAATAAGAGATCAAGCCCTCTTAAACGTGCTCATGGGTTGCAAGCTCCCCACAAACCGAGAGAAAAGATGCGTTCTTTTGATGAAATTTATCAACAATTGAGAGAGAAAGAAGAAGCAAGATTGAGAGCAGAGGTAAAATTTAATGCTTCTTTGGAAGAAATTATGCAACAATTGAGAGAGAAAGAAGAGGCAAGATTACAAGAAGAGAGCGAGTTGAAAAAGAAGAGTGATCCTACCCATGAGGTAAAAAAAAGAAGAAAAAGTCGAGCCTAATGTGAGACAAAAGGAAAGTTCTCTAAAAGTGAGAAAAGTGCGTTTGTCTATAAATCCGTGAAAGGTAGACAGGGTAATTCGAACAAAACACGTAATTGTTTTGTTAGTTTTCAAAGGAACCGAAAGGTCCCTTTCTACTAACACTTTTTCTTTTGACCTAACATCTTCTTCTCTACCTAGTTTTGTTATTGATCTTTTTCAGGGAATTTCAAGGAAGAATCCCCCAATGAGTTGCCGAGAGGGTTGTTTACGAGCCTTCAAAACCGTGAAAGATATAAACCAAATCCGGATGACAATCACGAAATTCAAAGGCAGGTTGATTTAATTCTTGAGAAAGAGAAGTTAAGTAAGTATGTAAAAGTCCTTATGCTAACTCGGCAACATTTGTACCAAAGAAGGAAGGGACTTTTAGATTATATACGGATTGTCTCCATATTAATGAAATAACTATTAAGTTTAGACATCCGATTCCTCAATTTGATAATATACTTGTTTATAGTAAGAACATAGAGAATCATAATGATCATCTTAGGGCTGTTTTTGCTATTCTAAAAGAACACACTTTGTATTCTAAGCTTGAAAATTATGTTTCTTGCCCTAATTCTATTTACCTTCTTGAATACATTGTGAGTTCTCAAGGTATCAAAGTTGATCCGGCAAATGTCAAAGAAAATAGGGAATGGCCGAGACCAACTAGATCCAGACAAGTTCATTCATTCTATGGGTTGGCAAGCTTTTATAGGAGTTTTGTTCGTGATTTTTGCAAGTTATCTGCCCCATTACATAAAAGTTGTGAAGCAACATGTTCCAATCTTTTGGGACAGCCGCAAGAAAATTTATTTGAAAGGTGAGTATGGTGTAATATTTATGACTTGTCCCCTTTTGACGATTATTCAGATCATGTTGCTGCTATTGATGATGATTCGAAGACGAATCATGTTTTCAAGGGGGAGGAGATGACGAGGGACCGACCACGGGGCTGCCCTATTCAAAGGGTTTCTTAACAAGCTTACATGGACCAATGACGCGGCACAGGGCAAGGATAGGATTTCTTCCACCTTATTACATCATTGATCCGAGTTCTAAGATACAAAGAGGACGCTAAGTTACATCTAGGAATGTTGTACAAGTCAACCTCTTAAGTTTAACAAGTGTGCAATTCGGCCCTATCAAGCAAAGTGGCTAAGAAGGGAATTTTAGTAATCTTACAAGATGATGAGGGATTGGACAGCTTTGCGACGGTTTGGTAGAGTGGTCGTAACTTTCGACCCATACATCCAATGGAACTGATTCAAGTTGCATACTAAAGATAAGAGGCAGATCTACAACTTTCATGGAGATCACGAGATCAGATTCTGCATTCTTGATATCCGAAATCGTCGTGCAAGTTGGCCCAACAAGCTGTCCAGAATTGGGACGAATTTAAAGGCCATTTTAGTCTTTTTGGAGTAGACTTTAATTATGTTCAGCGTTGTTATTTACTATTTTAGGCGTGTATAGCAAGTGTTGCTATAACAAAGGACATGTTGTCCATGCGTTTAGACAATGGTTGAGTGGTTTAGTTATCTAGGAGTTGTAGAGTCCTACTTCTTCAAGGACTCTTCACATGTTTACTATCTTCAGCCATGTTGGACGCCTATTACGAGCGTGTGCAAGGCAATAGGACATGTTGTCCGATATCTTAGATAGTGTTTTACTCGATAGCAAGTTTGTTGTTCAAGAGTCCTACTTCTTCAAGGACTCTTCCTTTTTAGGGGCTAGATAGCCGAAATCGATCTCTATTTAAGAGGGATTTCGCCACCGTTGTAGTTACAATTGATATTTTGGTTGGGTTATTCCTTAGCTACTTGTGGATTGACTTCGTATAGAATTCATTCATTCTTGAGTTACACTCTAGTTTACGCTTGTTGTGGTGTTTCAGCCTCCATCGATTCTTAGCCTTGTTTAGAGTTGCGTTGAGAATATTTAAACTAGTTCAAGAATAGAGAAATACCCGATTTAAACTAAAGTGTCGAGTCTTGGTACTTTGTACCTCGGTTCTTCATCAAGTGGTATCAGAGAAAAAGGTTCATCTCATTCTTGGTGGACCTTTTATAGCTTTCCTATAAATTTTCTTGTTTGCTTGAGAGAGACAAAGAAAACATTCGGCCTAAAAAAATAAAAGGCAACCGTGAATATTGTTAGACGAGTGTTCAAACCAAAAGCAAACTTCTTGGCTTCTTCGAGCATTCAAGAATTGGTTTTGTCACCCCTTTTTCTTGTCATAGCCGTGCACATTCCCAAACGTTCTTGGTTCCTTGAGAGAATTCAAGATACAGTGCGGCCAATAGAGGGTAGGTCTAGAGAGAGAGAAAAAGAAAGACGTCAAGAAACAAGAAAATCAATAAAGTAAAGATTGAGAATTGCTCTTCCTAAACACAAAAGGATACCTTCAAAAAGTATCTCTTTTCTTGATTAGGTCTAGGAATTTTTCAAGATTCATCTTCTTTTCTTTCTTTAAGCTTTGTATCAACGCAACAAGTTAGGAACCTTTCAATTCATCTAGAGTTTGAAGTTCTTTTTAGAGTAGTGTTGGAATAAAGAGTGAATTTTTCTTTGATATCTAACAGTTTGTGTGTGTGTTTTCTTGAGATTATAACTTGTCTTACCAGGGATCTCCATCAAAGAAAACCGAATCCTTTGATCAAGACAAGCTCTCCAAAGAGGTGTTGCACAAAACGATCATGGAATTGCGCCAACAGATGGATGATATGGCGGAAGCGATGAGAAGTTTTAGAGTTTCAAATCAGCAAAGTAATAAGAGATCAAGCCCTCTTAAACGTGCTCATGGGTTGCAAGCTCCCCACAAACCGAGAGAAAAGATGCGTTCTTTTGATGAAATTTATCAACAATTGAGAGAGAAAGAAGAAGCAAGATTGAGAGCAGAGGTAAAATTTAATGCTTCTTTGGAAGAAATTATGCAACAATTGAGAGAGAAAGAAGAGGCAAGATTACAAGAAGAGAGCGAGTTGAAAAAGAAGAGTGATCCTACCCATGAGGTAAAAAAAAGAAGAAAAAGTCGAGCCTAATGTGAGACAAAAGGAAAGTTCTCTAAAAGTGAGAAAAGTGCGTTTGTCTATAAATCCGTGAAAGGTAGACAGGGTAATTCGAACAAAACACGTAATTGTTTTGTTAGTTTTCAAAGGAACCGAAAGGTCCCTTTCTACTAACACTTTTTCTTTTGACCTAACATCTTCTTCTCTACCTAGTTTTGTTATTGATCTTTTTCAGAATTTCAAGGAAGAATCCCCCAATGAGTTGCCGAGAGGGTTGTTTACGAGCCTTCAAAACCGTGAAAGATATAAACCAAATCGGATGACAATCACGAAATTCAAAGGCGAAAGTTGATTTAATTCTTGAGAAAGAGAAGTTAAGTAAGTATGTAAAAGTCCTTATGCTAACTCGGCAACATTTGTACCAAAGAAGGAAGGGACTTTTAGATTATATACGGATAGTCTCCATATTAATAAAATAACTATTAAGTTTAGACATCCGATTCCTCAATTTGATAATATACTTGTTTATAGTAAGAACACAGAGAATCATAATGATCATCTTAGGGCTGTTTTTGCTATTCTAAAAGAACACACTTTGTATTCTAAGCTTGAAAATTATGTTTCTTGCCCTAATTCTATTTACCTTCTTGAATACATTGCGAGTTCTCAAGGTATCAAAGTTGATCCGGCAAATGTCAAAGAAAATAGGGAATGGCCGAGACCAACTAGATCCAGACAAGTTCATTCATTCTATGGGTTGGCAAGCTTTTATAGGAGTTTTGTTCGTGATTTTTGCAAGTTTGCTGCCCCATTACATAAAAGTTGTGAAGCAACATGTTCCAATCTTTTGGGACAGCCGCAAGAAAATTTATTTGAAAGGTGAGTATGGTGTAATATTTATGACTTGTCCCCTTTTGACGATTATTCAGATCATGTTGCTGCTATTGATGATGATTCGAAGACGAATCATGTTTTCAAGGGGGAGGAGATGATGAGGGACCGACCACGGGGCTGCCCTATTCAAAGGGTTTCTTAACAAGCTTACATGGACCAATGACGCGGCACAGGGCAAGGATAGGATTTCTTCCACCTTATTACATCATTGATCCGAGTTCTAAGATACAAAGAGGACGCTAAGTTACATCTAGGAATGTTGTACAAGTCAACCTCTTAAGTTTAACAAGTGTGCAATTCGGCCCTATCAAGCAAAGTGGCTAAGAAGGGAATTTTAGTAATCTTACAAGATGATGAGGGATTGGACAGCTTTGCGACGGTTTGGTAGAGTGGTCGTAACTTTCGACCCATGCATCCAATGGAACTGATTCAAGTTGCATACTAAAGATAAGAGGCAGATCTACAACTTTCATGGAGATCACGAGATCAGATTCTGCATTCTTGATATCCGAAATTCTC
This sequence comes from Vinca minor, assembly GCA_026122235.1. Classification (NCBI taxonomy): domain Eukaryota; kingdom Viridiplantae; phylum Streptophyta; class Magnoliopsida; order Gentianales; family Apocynaceae; genus Vinca; species Vinca minor. The sequence goes on from JAOCZM010000191.1 coordinate 2,154,782, forward strand.
GTGCAAGTTGGCCCAACAAGCTGTCCAGAATTGGGACGAATTTAAAGGCCATTTTAGTCTTTTTGGAGTAGACTTTAATTATGTTAAGCGTTGTTATTTACTATTTTAGGCGTGTATAGCAAGTGTTGCTATAACAAAGGACATGTTGTCCATGCGTTTAGACAATGGTTGAGTGGTTTAGTTATCTAGGAGTTGTAGAGTCCTACTTCTTCAAGGACTCTTCACATGTTTACTATCTTCAGCCATGTTGGACGCCTATTACGAGCGTGTGCAAGGCAATAGGACATGTTGTCCGATATCTTAGATAGTGTTTTACTCGATAGCAAGTTTGTTGTTCAAGAGTCCTACTTCTTCAAGGACTCTTCCTTTTTAGGGGCTAGATAGCCGAAATCGATCTCTATTTAAGAGGGATTTCGCCACCGTTGTAGTTACAATTGATATTTTGGTTGGGTTATTCCTTAGCTACTTGTGGATTGACTTCGTATAGAATTCATTCATTCTTGAGTTACACTCTAGTTTACGCTTGTTGTGGTGTTTCAGCCTCCATCGATTCTTAGCCTTGTTTAGAGTTGCGTTGAGAATATTTAAACTAGTTCAAGAATAGAGAAATACCCGATTTAAACTAAAGTGTCGAGTCTTGGTACTTTGTACCTCGGTTCTTCATCAAGTGGTATCGTAGAAAAAGGTTCATCTCATTCTTGGTGGACCTTTTATAGCTTTCCTATAAATTTTCTTGTTTGCTTGAGAGAGACAAAGAAAACATTCGGCCTAAAAAAATAAAAGGCAACCGTGAATATTGTTAGACGAGTGTTCAAACCAAAAGCAAACTTCTTGGCTTCTTCGAGCATTCAAGAATTGGTTTTGTCACCCCCTTTTTTCTTGTCGTAGCCGTGCACATTCCCAAACGTTCTTGGTTCCTTGAGAGAATTCAAGATACAAGTGCGGCCAATAGAGGGTAGGTCTAGAGAGAGAGAAAAAGAAAGAAGTCAAGAAACAAGAAAATCAAGAAAGTAAAGATTGAGAATTGCCCTTCCTAAACACAAAAGGATACCTTCAAAAAAGTATCTCTTTTCTTGATTAGGTCTAGGAATTTTTCAAGATTCATCTTCTTTTCTTTCTTTAAGCTTTGTATCAACGCAACAAGTTAGGAACCTTTCAATTCATCTAGAGTTTGAAGTTCTTTTTAGAGTAGTGTTGGAATAAAGAGCGAATTTTTCTTTGATATCTAACAGTTTGTGTGTGTGTTTTCTTGAGATTATAACTTGTCTTACCAGGGATCTCCATCAAAGAAAACCGAATCCTTTGATCAAGACAAGCTCTCCAAAGAGGTGTTGCACAAAACGATCATGGAATTGCGCCAACAGATGGATGATATGGCGAAGCGATGAGAAGTTTTAGAGTTTCAAATCAGCAAAGTAATAAGAGATCAAGCCCTCTTAAACGTGCTCATGGGTTGCAAGCTCCCCACAAACCGAGAGAAAAGATGCGTTCTTTTGATGAAATTTATCAACAATTGAGAGAGAAAGAAGAAGCAAGATTGAGAGCAGAGGTAAAATTTAATGCTTCTTTGGAAGAAATTATGCAACAATTGAGAGAGAAAGAAGAGGCAAGATTACAAGAAGAGAGCGAGTTGAAAAAGAAGAGTGATCCTACCCATGAGGTAAAAAAAAGAAGAAAAAGTCGAGCCTAATGTGAGACAAAAGGAAAGTTCTCTAAAAGTGAGAAAAGTGCGTTTGTCTATAAATCCGTGAAAGGTAGACAGGGTAATTCGAACAAAACACGTAATTGTTTTGTTAGTTTTCAAAGGAACCGAAAGGTCCCTTTCTACTAACACTTTTTCTTTTGACCTAACATCTTCTTCTCTACCTAGTTTTGTTATTGATCTTTTCAGAATTTCAAGGAAGAATCCCCAATGAGTTGCCGAGAGGGTTGTTTACGAGCCTTCAAAACCGTGAAAGATATAAACCAAATCCGGATGACAATCACGAAATTCAAAGGCAGGTTGATTTAATTCTTGAGAAAGAGAAGTTAAGTAAGTATGTAAAAGTCCTTATGCTAACTCGGCAACATTTGTACCAAAGAAGGAAGGGACTTTTAGATTATATACGGATAGTCTCCATATTAATGAAATAACTATTAAGTTTAGACATCCGATTCCTCAATTTGATAATATACTTGTTTATAGTAAGAACATAGAGAATCATAATGATCATCTTAGGGCTGTTTTTGCTATTCTAAAAGAACACACTTTGTATTCTAAGCTTGAAAATTATGTTTCTTGCCCTAATTCTATTTACCTTCTTGAATACATTGTGAGTTCTCAAGGTATCAAAGTTGATCCCAAGCAAATGTCAAAGAAAATAGGGAATGGCCGAGACCAACTAGATCCAGACAAGTTCATTCATTCTATGGGTTGGCAAGCTTTTATAGGAGTTTTGTTCGTGATTTTTGCAAGTTATCTGCCCCATTACATAAAAGTTGTGAAGCAACATGTTCCAATCTTTTGGGACAGCCGCAAGAAAATTTATTTGAAAGGTGAGTATGGTGTAATATTTATGACTTGTCCCCTTTTGACGATTATTCAGATCATGTTGCTGCTATTGATGATGATTCGAAGACGAATCATGTTTTCAAGGGGGAGGAGATGACGAGGGACCGACCACGGGGCTGCCCTATTCAAAGGGGTTTCTTAACAAGCTTACATGGACCAATGACGCGGCACAGGGCAAGGATAGGATTTCTTCCACCTTATTACATCATTGATCCGAGTTCTAAGATACAAAGAGGACGCTAAGTTACATCTAGGAATGTTGTACAAGTCAACCTCTTAAGTTTAACAAGTGTGCAATTCGGCCCTATCAAGCAAAGTGGCTAAGAAGGGAATTTTAGTAATCTTACAAGATGATGAGGGATTGGACAGCTTTGCGACGGTTTGGTAGAGTGGTCGTAACTTTCGACCCATACATCCAATGGAACTGATTCAAGTTGCATACTAAAGATAAGAGGCAGATCTACAACTTTCATGGAGATCACGAGATCAGATTCTGCATTCTTGATATCCGAAATCGTCGTGCAAGTTGGCCCAACAAGCTGTCCAGAATTGGGACGAATTTAAAGGCCATTTTAGTCTTTTTTTGGAGTAGACTTTAATTATGTTCAGCGTTGTTATTTACTATTTTAGGCGTGTATAGCAAGTGTTGCTATAACAAAGGACATGTTGTCCATGCGTTTAGACAATGGTTGAGTGGTTTAGTTATCTAGGAGTTGTAGAGTCCTACTTCTTCAAGGACTCTTCACATGTTTACTATCTTCAGCCATGTTGGACGCCTATTACGAGCGTGTGCAAGGCAATAGGACATGTTGTCCGATATCTTAGATAGTGTTTTACTCGATAGCAAGTTTGTTGTTCAAGAGTCCTACTTCTTCAAGGACTCTTCCTTTTTAGGGCTAGATAGCCGAAATCGATCTCTATTTAAGAGGGATTTCGCCACCGTTGTAGTTACAATTGATATTTTGGTTGGGTTATTCCTTAGCTACTTGTGGATTGACTTCAGTATAGAATTCATTCATTCTTGAGTTACACTTTAGTTTACGCTTGTTGTGGTGTTTCAGCCTCCATCGATTCTTAGCCTTGTTTAGAGTTGCGTTGAGAATATTTAAACTAGTTCAAGAATAGAGAAATACCCGATTTAAACTAAAGTGTCGAGTCTTGGTACTTTGTACCTCGGTTCTTCATCAAGTGGTATCAGAGAAAAAGGTTCATCTCATTCTTGGTGGACCTTTTATAGCTTTCCTATAAATTTTCTTGTTTGCTTGAGAGAGACAAAGAAAACATTCGGCCTAAAAAAATAAAAGGCAACCGTGAATATTGTTAGACGAGTGTTCAAACCAAAAGCAAACTTCTTGGCTTTCTTCGAGCATTCAAGAATTGCTTTTGTCACCCCTTTTTCTTGTCATAGCCGTGCACATTCCCAAACATCTTGGTTCCTTGAGAGAATTCAAGATACAGTGCGGCCAATAGAGGGTAGGTCTAGAGAGAGAGAAAAAGAAAGAAGTCAAGAAACAAGAAAATCAAGAAAGTAAAGATTGAGAATTGCCCTTCCTAAACACAAAAGGATACCTTCAAACAGTATCTCTTTTCTTGATTAGGTCTAGGAATTTTTCGAGATTCATCTTCTTTTCTTTCTTTAAGCTTTGTATCAACGCAACAAGTTAGGAACCTTTCAATTCATCTAGAGTTCGAAGTTCTTTTTAGAGTAGTGTTGGAATAAAGAGTGAATTTTTCTTTGATATCTAACAGTTTGTGTGTGAATTTTCTTGAGATTATAACTTGTCTTACCAGGGATCTCCATCAAAGAAAACCGAATCCTTTGATCAAGACAAGCTCTCCAAAGAGGTGTTGCACAAAACGATCATGGAATTGCGCCAACAGATGGATGATATGGTGGAAGAGATGAGAAGTTTTAGAGTTTCAAATCAGCAAAGTAATAAGAGATCAAGCCCTCTTAAACGTGCTCATGGGTTGCAAGCTCCCCACAAACCGAGAGAAAAGATGCGTTCTTTTGATGAAATTTATCAACAATTGAGAGAGACAGAAGAAGCAAGATTGAGAGCAGAGGTAAAATTTTATGCTTCTTTGGAAGAAATTATGCAACAATTGAGAGAGAAAGAAGAGGCAAGATTACAAGAAGAGAGCGAGTTGAAAAAGAAGAGTGATTCTACCCATGAGGTAAAAAAAAGAAGAAAAAGTCGAGCCTAATGTGAGACAAATGGAAAGTTCTCTAAAAGTGAGAAAAGTGTGTTTGTCTATAAATCCGTGAAAGGTAGACAGGGTAATCCGAACAAAACAAGTAATTGTTTTGTTAGTTTTCAAAGGAACCGAAAGGTCCCTTTCTACTAACACTTTTTCTTTTGACCTAACATCTTGATAAGGGATTGGACAGCTAATAATAAGGGATTAGACAGCTTTACAACAGTTTGGTATAAATGTCATATCTATCAATCCAGGAATCCAATGGAGCTGATTCCAATTGCATACTAAAGATAAGAGGCAGATCTACAACTTTCATGAAGATCACGAGATCAGATTCTGCCTTCTTAATATCCGAAATTGTCGCACAAGTTGCCCCAACAATCTGTCCAGAATTGGGACGAAAATAAAAGGGCATTTTAGTCTTTGTACAATTAAAGTCTATGCTAGACTTTAATTATTTTCCAGCTTTGTTATTTACTTTATTTAGAGTATTTAAGTAGTTGCTATAATAAAGGACATGTTGTCCATATGTTAATTAGTTGGTTAATAAGAGTCCTAATGCAACTAGGACTCTTCATAGATTTGGTAGTTAGATGAGATTCTAGCCGCCACTTTATTGTTTAAGTGTTTTACTTGATAGCAAGTTGTTATTCAAGAGTCCTACTTCTTCAAGGACTCTTATTTGTTTTCAAGAGTCTTAATCCTTTAAGGACTCTTATTTCTTTATTTGGTTGTAACCGAATTATTACTCTATAAAATGGAGGGTTCGGCCAACATAATATTTAGATTAGTTGTTTTAATACAAGATATTTTTGGAACAAGATGTGAGGTTTTTACCTTGTCATTCCTCTTGAGTTACTGTATCAATAAGTTTAGTTTACGCTTATTGTGGTGTTTCAGCCTCCATTGATGATCAACCTTCTTGGAGTCGCGTTGATTGTATTCCCCCGTTAAACTAGTTCGAGAATTGAAGAAAGATCGGGCTCAAACTTAAGTCGAACCTCACGGTTCTTCATCAGGTGGTATCAGAGCAAAAGGTTTATCTCTATCTTGGTGTATCTTTATTGCTTTCTTTAAATTTTTTGGGCAAAAACTGTTCACGGCACTGTTTGCGGATTACTGTTCATCGTGTACTGTTCACGGTTACTGTTCATCGCGTACTGTTCACGGGTTACTGTTCATCCGGGACAAAATTAAATTTTTGTTACTGTTTATGCTACTGTTCATCCGGATTGAGAAATCCAGAATCAAGAATCAAAAATCAAGAATCAAGAATCAAGAAATCAACTTTCAAGAGAATCAAGAAGCATAAAGACTCTATCTTTTTAAAGATTTCAACCAATTCATGCAATAATGATGTGGCAACAATTTGATCAAGAAGATGACAACTTTGATTATGATGATAAAAGGTATGGCTTCCAACATACAACAAATTCAAGATATGATGATTCCTATTTGTTTTCTTGTGAGCCGCAAAGGGATTACAAAAAATCAGCAAGTTGACAATTCCGTTGGTGCACTCAAGCTCCCATCTTTTGAAGGTACGAATAGGCCTGACTTATTATTTGAATGGATACATGAATTTCACAATATTTTTGCTATTAATAATTATTCGGAGGGAAAAAAGGTAAAGATGGCAGTCAATGGATTTTATAGTAAGGCATCAACGTGGTGGAAACAGGAAACTATAATTAGGCAAAGAGCGGGTCAACGACCTATTGAAACTTGGAATGACTTGAAAGCTGAGATGAAACGAAGGTTTATTTCCCTAAATTACTTTACGGAGCAAGCTAAACGTTTGCAAATGCTTACACAAGGTTCTAAATCAGTAGATGAATATTATGAAGCGATGCGATTAGCCATGATTCGGCTTGACAAACAAGAATATGAAGAAGTTACATTGAATCGATTCTTGGCCGGTTTGAATGATGATATTAGGCCAGAGGTAGAATGCGTTTATCATGTTGATATTATGGAGATGGTCGATCATGCGGAGCAAATTGAGAGGCGAATCAAAGAGAAGAAAAAAGGGACTAATTCGGCTAAATTTCCACAATGGAAACAGCCAAATCAGCCCCCTTCAAATTCTTGTGTTGGGCAGCGGCAAAGTGAAGATAATAGCTATTTTGGGGCTGCCAAAACCGCCACAATTCAAGAAAAAGATAGCCAAATAGCCGCCATTAAATCTTCAACTTGGAAGATAGATATGGATGAACTACGGGAATTGATCTACAAAGTGTGCTCAAAGAATGATACAATACAGGATGAAACAAATTTGGAAAGTCAAGAAGACAAGGATGAAACTGAGACAAAATTAGAAAGTTTGCCAAATGAGGAGTTGAAAGAAAAGAGTGAAGATTTAGAAGAAAATATTGATCATGTAATTGCATCCTGTGATTTAGAAGATTCGAGGACAAATCCTTTAATAGGGAGAGGGGATATGAAAGTTTTTCAAGAAGGAGAGGATGATACGGTACCAGCCATGAAGCTTAGAGAGGTCATTTGGATAAATGACCTCATCCTTAACTCATACATCCCAAATACGAGCTTCAAAGTCAAGCCTTTGTTCCAAGTGTTTAAAGTCTCTAATCTAAAGGTTCAAGAGGTAAAGAAACCTTCAAAGAAAGCTAGACACAAGGATCAAAGCCATCGAATATCATTTGAAGGAAAGATACATAATTGGAAGGAAAACGGTTGAAAGGGTATTTTAGTCATTTGATAATTAAAGTCTATTCTATACTTTAATTATATTTTAGATTTATTATATTGTTTAATTAGCCATGTTGGCCAAAATAAGCTAGCTAAATAATAGGACATGTTGTCCTTGATGTTAGGTAGTGTTTTTAGTTATCTAGAAGTTGTAGAGTCCTAATCCTTAAAGGACTCTTATTTGTGGGTTATTTTTGGACGAAATTCCACTCTATTTAAGAGGGATTTCAGCCATGTTATTGTTAGACTTGATATGATATTTTAAGGTTATTCCTTAGTTACTTTGTGTTTGATTCTCTATGTTAGAGTTCATTCATCTTTGAGTTACTGTATCAATAAGTTTGGTTTATACTTATTGTGGTGTTTCAGCCCCCATTGATATTCAACCTTGCGGGAGAAAGGTTGTTTATATTCCCCCATAAACTGTTCGAGATAGAGAAAGATCGGACCTTTAAGCCGAACCTTGGTATCCGTACAACGGTTTCGCATCAGGTGGTATCAGAGCAAAAGGTTCTTCTCCAATTCCCGGTGTACCCTACGCACAAATTTTTTTTCTTGTTTGCAGAAATTGACCAAAACAAAATACAAAATCCGCGGCATACAAAAGCAATATTGGGCAGCCGAGTTTCAATAAAATAAAAAAGCCTCTTGGTCTAAAGAAATTGGCAGCCGAGTTAGTATAGATTGAATAGCGAACTATAAAGCCATAAGCAAACTTCTTGGGTGATAGTGATCGAGCCTCATCCAAGAATTGGCAAACGTTCCTCCTTCCATTTGAGCCGTGTCTAAAAGATTACCATACATCAAGAATTGATAGTGATCGCGCCTCATTCTTTGATACATTCCGGCCAAAGGTAAGGGAAAATTCAAGCAAACAAGAAAACTAGAAATTCATCGTTCACGCTACTATTCACGGTACTCGTTCACAGCTACTATTCACGATCATCGTTCACAGAGTTATCGTTCATCCGAAAAAGAAACATCAAGAACTTCAAGAAGATCATCAAGAACCGGTTTCTTGATTAGGGATTTCGCTTTCTTCATCTTTTTCTTTCTAAAGTTTTTTTTGTTTAGGTCAAGAAAAAGGTAAGCACCAGAGTAAAAGAAATAATCGTTCCCTTCTTGTCATCTTACCACAACGATCAAGATTCGGACTGAATCTTTTTGAAGAAAGAGAGAATGATAAGGGATTGGACAGACTAATAATAAGGGATTAGACAGCTTTACAACAGTTTGGTATAAATGTCATATCTATCAATCCAGGAATCCAATGGAGCTGATTCCAATTGCATACTAAAGATAAGAGGCAGATCTACAACTTTCATGAAGATCACGAGATCAGATTCTGCCTTCTTAATATCCGAAATTGTCGCACAAGTTGCCCCAACAATCTGTCCAGAATTGGGACGAAAATAAAAAGGGCATTTTAGTCTTTGTACAATTAAAGTCTATGCTAGACTTTAATTATTTTCCAGCTTTGTTATTTACTTTATTTAGAGTATTTAAGTAGTTGCTATAATAAAGGACATGTTGTCCATATGTTAATTAGTTGGTTAATAAGAGTCCTAATGCAACTAGGACTCTTCATAGATTTGGTAGTTAGATGAGATTCTAGCCGCCACTTTATTGTTTAAGTGTTTTACTTGATAGCAAGTTGTTATTCAAGAGTCCTACTTCTTCAAGGACTCTTATTTGTTTTCAAGAGTCTTAATCCTTTAAGGACTCTTATTTCTTTATTTGGTTGTAACCGAATTATTACTCTATATAATGGAGGGTTCGGCCAACATAATATTTAGATTAGTTGTTTTAATACAAGATATTTTTGGAACAAGATGTGAGGTTTTTACCTTGTCATTCCTCTTGAGTTACTGTATCAATAAGTTTAGTTTACGCTTATTGTGGTGTTTCAGCCTCCATTGATGATCAACCTTCTTGGAGTCGCGTTGATTGTATTCCCCCGTTAAACTAGTTCGAGAATTGAAGAAAGATCGGGCTCAAACTTAAGTCGAACCTCACGGTTCTTCATCACATCTTCTTCTCTACCTAGTTTTGTTATTGATCTTTTTCAGGAATTTCAAGGAAGAATCCCCAATGAGTTGGCGAGAGGGTTGTTTACGAGCCTTCAAAACCGTGAAAGATATAAACCAAATCCGGATGACAATCACGAAATTCAAAGGCAGGTTGATTTAATTCTTGAGAAAGAGAAGTTAAGTAAGTATGTAAAAGTCCTTATGCTAACTCGGCAACATTTGTACCAAAGAAGGAAGGGACTTTTAGATTATATACGGATTGTCTCCATATTAATGAAATAACTATTAAGTTTAGACATCCGATTCCTCAATTTGATAATATACTTGTTTATAGTAAGAACATAGAGAATCATAATGATCATCTTAGGGCTGTTTTTGCTATTCTAAAAGAACACACTTTGTATTTCTTGCCCTAATTCTATTTACCTTCTTGAATACATTGTGAGTTCTCAAGGTATCAAAGTTGATCCGGCAAATGTCAAAGAAAATAGGGAATGGCCGAGACCAGCTAGATCCAGACAAGTTCATTCATTCTATGGGTTGGCAAGCAAAATTTTATAGGAGTTTTGTTCGTGATTTTTGCAAGTTTGCTGCCCCATTACATAAAAGTTGTGAAGCAACATGTTCCAATCTTTTGGGACAGCCGAAAGAAAATTTATTTGAAAGGTGAGTATGGTGTACATTCTACGTATAATATTTCTGACTTGTCCCCTTTTGACGATTATTCAGATCATGTTGCTGCTATTGATGATGATTCGAGGACGAATCATGTTTTCAAGGGGGAGGAGATGACGAGGGGCCGACCACGGGGCTGCCCTATTCAAAGGGTTTCTTAACAAGCTTACATGGACCAATGACGCGGCACAGGGCAAGGATAGGATTTCTTCCACCTTATTACATCATTGATCCGAGTTCTAAGATACAAAGAGGACGCTAAGTTGCATCTAGGAATGTTGTACAAGTCAACCTCTTAAGTTTAACAAGTGTGCAATTCGGCCCTATCAAGCAAAGTGGCTAAGAAGGGAATTTTAGTAATCTTACAAGATGATGAGGGATTGGACAGCTTTGCGACAGTTTGGTAGAATGGTCGTAACTTTCGACCCGTATATCCAATGGAACTGATTCAAGTTGCATACTAAAGATAAGAGGCAGATCTACAACTTTCATGGAGATCACGAGATCAGATTCTGCATTCTTGATATCCGAAATTCTCGTGCAAGTTGGCCCAACAAGCTGTCCAGAATTGGGACGAATTTAAAGGCCATTTTAGTCTTTTTGGAGTAGACTTTAATTATGTTCAGCGTTGTTATTTACTATTTTAGGCGTGTATAGCAAGTGTTGCTATAACAAAGGACATGTTGTCCATGCGTTTAGACAATGGTTGAGTGGTTTAGTTATCTAGTAGTTGTAGAGTCCTACTTCTTCACATGTTTACTATTTTCAGCCATGTTGGACGCCTATTACGAGTGTGTGCGAGACAATAGGACATGTTGTCCGATATCTTAGATAGTGTCTTACTCGATAGCAAGTTTGTTGTTCAAGAGTCCTACTTCTTCAAGGACTCTTCCTTTTTAGGGCTAGATAGCCGAAATCGGTCTCTATTTAAGAGGGATTTCGGCCACCGTTGTAGTTACCATTGATATTTTGGTTGGGTTATTCCTTAGCTACTTGTGGATGGACTTCGTATAGAATTCATTCATTCTTGAGTTACACTTTAGTTTACGCTTGTTGTGGTGTTTCAGCCTCCATCGATTCTTAGCCTTGTTTAGAGTTGCGTTGAGAATATTTAAACTAGTTCAAGAATAGAGAAATACCCGATTTAAACTAAAGTGTCGAGTCTTGGTACTTTGTACCTCGGTTCTTCATCAAGTGGTATCAGAGAAAAAGGTTCATCTCATTCTTGGTGGACCTTTTATAGCTTTCCTATAAATTTTCTTGTTTGCTTGAGAGAGACAAAGAAAACATTCGGCCTAAAAAAATAAAAGGCAACCGTGAATATTGTTAGACGAGTGTTCAAACCAAAAGCAAACTTCTTGGCTTTCTTCGAGCATTCAAGAATTGCTTTTGTCACCCCTTTTTCTTGTCATAGCCGTGCACATTCCCAAACATCTTGGTTCCTTGAGAGAATTCAAGATACAGTGCGGCCAATAGAGGGTAGGTCTAGAGAGAGAGAAAAAGAAAGAAGTCAAGAAACAAGAAAATCAAGAAAGTAAAGATTGAGAATTGCTCTTCCTAAACACAAAAGGATACCTTCAAAAAGTATCTCTTTTCTTGATTAGGTCTAGGAATTTTTCAAGATTCATCTTCTTTTCTTTCTTTAAGCTTTGTATCAACGCAACAAGTTAGGAACCTTTCAATTCATCTAGAGTTCGAAGTTCTTTTTAGAGTAGTGTTGGAATAAAGAGTGAATTTTTCTTTGATATCTAACAGTTTGTGTGTGCGATTTCTTGAGATCATAACTTGTCTTACCAGGGATCTCCATCAAAGAAAACCGAATCCTTTGATCAAGATAAGCTCTCCAAAGAGGTGTTGATGCGGAATCTTGATGGGTTATATCAAGACTCGGCTGAAATTTAGATCTTTCTCTATCTCGAATGGTTTCTATGGGAATATACTTAACACAGTCCGGAAAGGTTAAGTATCAATGAATGTTGAAACACCACAACTAGAGAAACCAACTAGTTGATACAGTAACTTAAAGGTTTATGAAATTCAACCGGAAGTTCATAAACAAGTAACAAAGGTTTAACCTTAATCAAAATATCAATATATCAAGTCTAAGTTACATGGCTGCCCAAAGCTCTATTAAATAGAGGAATTCGGCTATAAGAGAACCAAACTAACTTAAACTAGGAAAAGGGAAATAAGAGTCCTTGAAGAATTAGGACTCTTGAATAACAACTTGCTATCAAGTAACTACCTAAACAAGATAATAGGGACATGTGCCTATTATCTTGGCGGCACAATATAAATAAATACCAAAATAATGAAGAGTCCTAGTTGCATTAGGACTCTTAATAACAAACTAACTAACTTATGGACAACATGTCCTTTATTTAGCAAACTTGCTATAACTCGGCTAGAACTAGGAAAATAATAATACTTACTATAATTAAAGTCTAGAATAGTCTAGAATAGGCTAGAATAGACTTTAATATGTGAAAAGACTAAAATACCCTTTTTAGCCAAAATGCTTGTTTGGGCCGATTTCAATGCTTTCAAGAGTTAGAAGTTGAACTTGTACTTCATCTTTTAAATGAAGATTGGTTTCCTCTTTGGACTTCAACTCTCGGACCAAAGTGGCTAGTTCTTGATTCCTTTGTCTTGTTCTTGATCTAGTCATTGGTCTATGGATCCTTTGTAAAGGATCATGTATCCTTCTAGATGGTCCCGTATCATCCCCTCCCTCTTGAAAAGGATTCGACCTCGAATCATCATCATCTTCATCTATGTAATCCGAAACATCAAAAGGAGATAAGTCAGATGTTGAACATGCTCTTCTAAGGTTTTACTATAAACAAGAATATCATCAAAATAAACTACAACAAATTTACCAAAACAATGACGGAATATGTAGTTCATTAATCTCATGAAAGTACTAGGTGCATTACTTAGACCAAAAGGCATTACAATCCATTCATATAAACCATATTTAGTCTTAAAAGCAGTTTTCCATTCATCACCTTCTTTCATTCTAATTTGGTGATAGCCTTGAGTTAAATCAATTTTTAGAAAAGATTAAAGCACCACTTAACTCATCTAGCATATCATCTAAGCGAGGTATAGGATGTCTATATTTAATAGTTATCTTATTAATATCGCGACAATCCGTACATAATCTGAAAGTACCTTCTCTTTTAGGTACCAAAATAACCGGACTAGCACAAGGACTTAAAGATTCACGTACTCTGCTCTTTTTTCTAAGAGTAAATCGACTTGCCTTTGGATTTCTCGGGTCTCATCTCGGATTTGCTCTATAGGCTGCCCTATTTGGAAGATTTGATCCCTGAATGAAGTCGATTTGATGTTCGATGCCTCGTATTGGAGGTAGACCTCTCGCAACTCCTTTGGAAAAAGTTCCTTGAATTCTTTCAAAACATCAATACAAACACTAGGAAGAGAAGAAGTTAAATCATCAAAATTCAAAGTGTTAAGAAGAGATAACCTCTCGGCTTCTCTAAAAACTAGTAAAACAAGGGGTTTATTTGCACGTAAAGCCCTTTCTACCTTTGCAAAATTGATAAATAAGCAATCTTTCTTGTCTTTTTGCGAGTATACCTTTTTGCTTGTTAAACTCTCGTCTTTTTCAGCCCTTTTTACCTCGGTTTTGGCCGGTTGGGCAGGGGTATGTGATTTGATCAACTCCCGCTCTTGTCTTCTTTTCTCTCTACCGTCGGCCATCCTTTGTTGCATCTCACAAACTTCAATGGGTGACATAGGATGTAAATTATAGCGAATCTTATCCCTTGTCACCGCATAAATGTTCCTTTTACCCTTATGATCTACATCTCGATCATATTGCCAAGGTCTTCCCAAAATGATGTGACTTGCGGTCATTGGGACCACATCACAAGTGACCGAATCTTTATAGTTGCCAATGCTGAAATTTAGTTCCACTTGTTTGTCAACTTTAAGTTCTCCGCTATCATTTAACCAAGAAAGCTTATAGGGCGTTGGATGTGCTTTCAAGGGTAAATCTAAAGCCAGTAACCATCTCAAAAAGAACAAACGTTAGTACAACTACCGCTATCAATTATAAGTAAACAAATCTTTCCTTGAATTGTGCATTTAGTTTGAAATAGATTGTTCCTTTGTTGAAGCAAATTATCTAAAGGTTGAGAATGTAAAAGTTGCATATTTACCAAAAGATAATTGTTACCATTATCCCGATCGAGTGTCCCTCGCTTCTTCCTCCTGAATTGTGTCTTCGGCTATTTCTTCATCTTCACTAACCCACGATCCATCGTCCATCATGATCATGGTGCTTTTATTAGGACAATCCCGAGCAAAGTGTCCTTTGCCTTGACACTTAAAACATTCCCGATCATTTGATGTAGTAGATTTAGTTCGCAAATCGGTCGGTTTTGAAGTGTTTGATGTCCTTGCTGCCCCAAAAGAAGCCGTGGCCACTTTTGTATTTCCCAAACTGCCCTTAGCATTGATTGAGCTCGGCAAAACAGTAGAATTGTTTAGGGACTGATTCGGCCTTTTCCAAGATTGGAAATTGGCCGAATAAGTCCTTGAACTTTTCTCTTTTTGCTGCCTCTCAATTTGTTCAGCAAAATAAACCATATTAATGAGAGAAGTAAGGTTAGCACGTTCTACCTTGGGTCTAATTTTGTCATTTAGACCAGCCAAGAAACGAGCCAAAGTAGCTTCACTAGCTTCTTGAATGTTTGCTCTTATCATGGAAATCTCCATCTCCTTGAAATATGCATCAACGGTCTTTGTCCCTTGCTTCAATCTTTGGAGTTGATTATACAACTCACGGTTAAAATTCTGGGGTACAAAACGTCGTGACATAACCGCTTTCATGTCATCCCAAGTATCAATTGGTCTTTGCTCCGTTCTTCTTCTTTCACTTACCTCATGATCCCACCAAATGGATGCATATTCTCCAAACTCCATGGCTGCTAACTTAACCTTTTTCTCTTCGGAATAATTATGGACATCAAAAACATGGTTAACTTTTCGTGTCCAATCAAAAAACAAATTAGGATCATTAGTACCAAGAAAAGAAGGAATCTTGGTCTTGATTGAACCAAGATTATTATCAAACCTTTGAGCTTGATAATTTGGTCTCGGTTCATCAAGATCAAAGGGTCTAGGATCATACCTTTGATTGTTTGGCCTCGGTTCATTATTAAAAAGAGGATTTGGATCATACCTTTGATTTTGATGATGGAATGGTCTCGGCTCAATTCTCTCTTCATGACCAAAAGGTCTTGGATCATACCTTACATCTTGATGGGATTGCCTTTGTTCATAGGCCGGATTTGGAATCATCTTTGGCACAACTCTCGGCTTAAATTCATCATTGTGCCGAGGGTTGATTCTTGCATTGTGATCAATTGATGCTTGAGAGTCTTGATCTTCTTGATCATCTTGGACAGCCTTTTTACCTTTATCCGAATGGTTCTTGAATTCAAGAACATCCATTCGATCTTTTAAGTCATCAATGGATTGCAATACCGCTTTCATTGTGTGTTGCATTGATTCTTTGAAAAGTTTATCACTTTCCATGGCACCTTGCTCCGAAGTACCTTCATTAAAAGACATTATCTTTGCAAAGAAAAATTCACACTAAAATCGTTAGTAGAAAAAAAAATATAAAAGATTGAATCTTTTCACAAAATCTGGGAATAGTAATCTGTGAATAGTGATCTGAGAATAGTAATCTGTGAATAGTAATCAGTGAATAGTAATCCGTGAATAGTAATCTGTGAATAGTAATCAGATTTTGTATTCTCTCAATATTGAATCTTTCTTTCGGTTTTTCCACTAATACTTGTCAAGAACTTCCAACTTTGAATGGTAGAATGGTTATAAAGATGGAAGGCTGAAAAAAGATTTCAAGAAGTGTTTTCTTGATCTAATTGACAAAGGTAAGAAAGAAAAAAAAGAGTAATCTTTAAAAAGATGTAACCTTTACGCTTCTTGATTTTTCTTTCTTCTTGATATTGCTTTTCTTGACGCCTTTCTTTACCTTTTTACCCAAGACTTACCCTTATCTTGGCCACACAGATCAAGAACTTCTATGGGATGAAGATGTTACCTTGATATTTTAACCTTGATGGTGACTAATTCAAGATGAAGAGTGATGCGAAATCTTGATGGGTTATATCAAGACTCGGCTTAATTAATAGATCTTTCTCTATCTCGAATAGTTTATGGGGGAATACACTTAACACAGTCCCGGAAAGGCTAAGTATCAATGGAGGTTGAAACACCACAACTAGATAAACCAACTAGTTGATACAAGAAACTTTAAAGAAATATGAACTTCAACCGAAGTCATAAACAAGTATCAAAGGATTAACCTTAATCAAAATATCAATATATCAAGTCTAAGTTACATGGCTGCCGAAATCTCTATTAAATAGAGTATTTCGGTTACAAGAGAACCAATCTAACTCAAACTAGGAAAAGGGAAATAAGAGTCCTTGAAGAAGTAGGACTCTTGAATAACAACTTGCTATCAAGTAACTACCTAAACAAGATAATAGGGACATGTTCCTATTATCTTGGTGGCTGAAATAAAAGTAACTACCAAAATAATGAAGAGTCCTAGTTGCATTAGGACTCTTAATAACAAACTAACACACACATGGACAACATGTCCTTTATTATAGCAACTACTTGCTATACACGAAATTATAGTAAAGAAATATGCTGAAAATAATTAAAGTCTAGAATAGACTTTAATTGTACACAAAAAAGACTAAAATGCCCTTTATAATTCGTCCCCATTCTGGACAGCTTGTTGGGCCAACTTGCACGACAATATGGGATATCAAGAAGGCAGAATCTGATCTTGTGATCTTCATGAAAGTTGTAGATCTGCCTCTTATATTTAATATGCAACTGGAATCAGCTCCATTGGATAAGTATATCGAAAGATATGTTCATTCTGCCAAACAGTAGCAAAGCTGTCCATTCCTTGTACACTTGTGATACTAAGAGGTTGACTTGTACAACATTCCTAGATGTAATTTAGAGTCCTCTTTGTATCTGAATGCACGTTCCCTTGAGTTGGGCAGCCCCAAGGTTGGGACCGTATCATCCCCTCCTTCTTGAAAAGGATTCGTCTCGAATCTTCCCAAAAATCAGCTTTGTAATCTGCAAAATGAAGAAAAGGGAGCAAGTTAGAAATATGGAAAGTAGAAAGTACATTGTACTTACCTATCAATGAGATTCTCTTGCGGCTGCCCCAAATGAATGGTGTCTTTTCCTCCTTAATTGCAATTAATGAGTCAGTAAGCTTGCTAAAATCACGAAACAAATGTGTATAAAAGCGTGCCAACTCATATGTTGAACGATCTTGAAGGATAATAGTTGTTCGTGACCATTCCCTTATTGCATTATCTTTTGCTAGAACAACTTGAATACCTTGAAATCTCACAATGTAACTAAGAAGGTTAATAGAATTAGTGTAAGAAACATAATTTCCAATCTTAGCATACAAAGTTTGTGCTTTTAAAATAGTAAAAACAGCCATAAGATGTTCAATAGGATTCTCTCGGTTTTTACTCGTAACAAGTACTTTATCAAAGTAAGGAATTGGATGTCTATACTTAAACATGAAGTTATGAACATTGAGACTATCCGTATATAATCTAAAAGTCCTTTCTTGCTTTGGTATGATTTTTTCCCGGATTAACAAAAAAGACTTAAAGACATACTTACCTTCTTCCTGTTCAAGAATTAAATCACCTTGGGTTTGAATTTGCTGATTTGTACCCAAAGATGGTTTATATCTTTCATGATTTTGAAGACTAACAATTAATCTTCTAGGCAACTCCTTAGGGAAGTCTTCATGAAATTTCTGAAAAATGGCAAGACTAGATGTAGAAAAAGATGTTAGATAAAAAAGAAAAAAGTGTTAGTACAAAGGTTCCTTGTGGTTCCTTTTCAAATCGAACAAAACAACAAGTTGTTTTGTTGGAATTGCCCTATCTACCTTTTCGGGAGTAATGAATAAACACTCTTTTCTCTCTTTTTGCGAGCTTGCCTTTTCTTTCACTAAGCTCAAGGCTTTTGTATCCTTTTTTCCCTCGAATTGTACCTCATGGATAGGATCACTCGTTTCTTTTCTATCTCGCTCTTTTTTCACCTCTAAAACAGCCCTTTCAGCTTCTTCCTCGCTTATCCACGATCCATCATCCAATTTTATCATTGTACTCTTGTTAGGGCAGTCCATAGCAAAGTGTCCTTTGCCCCCCACATTTAGAACATTCCCGAACAAGTTTTGGAGTAGATTTTACCCTCGTATTGGCCGTATTTGATGGATTTTGAGACCTTGCTGCCCCAAACTGACCAGTGGCTGTCTTTGCACCATTTATGACCTCTTTACCCTTGCTTTGGCTTGGAAAAACAGTAGAAAAAATCTGGGGTGGATTCGGCTTCTCCCAAGTTTGGAAAGTTGCCGGTTTTGCCCTTAAATTCTTTTCTTTATGTTGCCTTTCAATCTGCTCAGAAAAAATAAACCATATCAATAAGATTATGAAGATTAGCACGTTGTACCTTAGGTCTGATGTTGTCATTTAGACCAGCCAAGAACCGATCTAAAGTTGTTTCTTTATCTTCTTGAATATTCAATCTAAACATCACCATCTCCATCTCTTTGTAGTATTCATCAACGGTCTTTGTTCCTTGCCTCATTCTTTGTAGCTGATTGTACAACTCATGATTAAAATTTTGAGGTACAAATCGTCGTGACATGACCGCTTTCATATCTTCCCATGAATCAATTGGTCGTTGTCCCGCTCTTCTCCGTTCATTGGTCTCATTATCCCACCACTTTGATGCATAGTCTCCAAACTCCATGGCTGCCAATTTAACCTTTTTCTCCTCCGAATAATAATGAACATCAAAAAACATGGTTAACTTTTCGTGTCCAATCAAAAAAATAAATGAGGATCATTCGTACTCTAAAAAAGGAGGGATCTTGGTCTTGATGGAACCAAGATTATTATCAAACCTTTGAGCTTGATAATTTGGTCTCGGTTCATCAAGATCAAAGTGTCTAGGATCATACCTTTGATTGTTTTGCCTCGGTTCAATATTAACAAAAGGATTTGGATCATACCTTTGAGTTTGATCATAGGCTCTCGGATCATACCTTTGGTTGTGAGCATTTGGTCTCGGATCATACCATTGATCTTGATGATTTGCTCTCGGTTCAAAACTCTCATCATGAACAAAAGGTCTCGGATCATACCTTGCATTTTGCTGATTTGGTCTCGGTTCATATGCAAAGTTGTCCATCATTCTTGGAGTTGCTCTCGGCTGGTATTGAACATTATCAACTTTGTGCCGAAACTTGTCTCTCCAAGGTGGTTTATTGGATTCTTGAAACCCATTATCATCTCCAACGTCAACATCCACGGCATTCCCTCTTCTAGGTGGCCTTTTAATGTCTTTGAGGGATTGCAATAGTTGTATCGACTCTCTTAAAAGCTTGTCTGCATTTATGACATCTTGCTGCGAAGTACCTTCATTAAAAGACATTATCTTTGCAAAACAAACTTCACAAAAAGAATCGTTAGTAGAAAAAGATGTTAAAGATTGAATCTTTCACAAAATCTGTGAATAGTAATCTGTGAATAGTGTTCTGTGAATAGTAATCTGAGAATAGTAATCTGTGAATAGTACCCAGTGAATAGTAATCCGTGAATAGTAATCTGTGAATAGTAATCAGTGAATAGTAATCAGATTTTTATTCTCTCAATATCCCTCAAAATACTTGTCAAGAACTTCCAACTTTGAATGTTTGAAGGGTTATAAGGATGGAAGGCTGAAAAAATAGTGCAAGAAGTACTTTCTTGACTTAAAAGAAAAGTGTAGTAAGAAAGAAAAAGAGTAATCTTTAAAAAGATGTAACCTTTACGCTTCTTGATTTTCTTTCTTCTTGATATTGCTTTTCTTGACGCCTTTCTTTACCTTTTTACCCAAGACTTACCCTTATCTTGGCCACACAGATCAAGAACTTCTATGGGATGAAGATGTTACCTTGATATTTTAACCTTGATGGTGACTAATTCAAGATGAAGAGGGAACAAGATCCAATTCCTTGTTGAAGGAAGTTTGCTTTTGGATTGTATCCTTGTCTTTTATGGGATAACTCGGCTGCCAATTTCTTTATATCCGAGTGGCTTTTTCGTTGGGTAGAATATTTTTGTTATCTTTCGGCTTTTCCCAAGCAAACAAGAAAAAAAATTTCAAGAAAACTGTAAAGGGTACACCAAGATAGAGATCAACCTTTTGCTCTGATACCACTTGATGCGAAATCTTGATGGGTTATATCAAGACTCGGCTTAATTAATAGATCTTTCTCTATCTCGAATAGTTTATGGGGGAATACACTTAACACAGTCCCGGAAAGGCTAAGTATCAATGGAGGTTGAAACACCACAACTAGATAAACCAACTAGTTGATACAGTAACTTAAAGAAATATGAACTTCAACCGGAAGTCATAAACAAGTATCAAAGGATTAACCTTAATCAAAATATCAATATATCAAGTCTAAGTTACATGGCTGCCGAAATCTCTATTAAATAGAGTATTTCGGTTACAAGAGAACCAATCTAACTCAAACTAGGAAAAGGGAAATAAGAGTCCTTGAAGAAGTAGGACTCTTGAATAACAACTTGCTATCAAGTAACTACCTAAACAAGATAATAGGGACATGTTCCTATTATCTTGGTGGCTGAAATAAAAGTAACTACCAAAATAATGAAGAGTCCTAGTTGCATTAGGACTCTTAATAACAAACTAACACACACATGGACAACATGTCCTTTATTATAGCAACTACTTGCTATACACGAAATTATAGTAAAGAAATATGCTGAAAATAATTAAAGTCTAGAATAGACTTTAATTGTACACAAAAAAGACTAAAATGCCCTTTATAATTCGTCCCCATTCTGGACAGCTTGTTGGGCCAACTTGCACGACAATATGGGATATCAAGAAGGCAGAATCTGATCTTGTGATCTTCATGAAAGTTGTAGATCTGCCTCTTATATTTAATATGCAACTGGAATCAGCTCCATTGGATAAGTATATCGAAAGATATGTTCATTCTGCCAAACAGTAGCAAAGCTGTCCATTCCTTGTACACTTGTGATACTAAGAGGTTGACTTGTACAACATTCCTAGATGTAATTTAGAGTCCTCTTTGTATCTGAATGCACGTTCCCTTGAGTTGGGCAGCCCCAAGGTTGGGACCGTATCATCCCCCTCCTTCTTGAAAAGGATTCGTCCCTCGAATCTTCCCAAAAATCAGCTTTGTAATCTGCAAAATGAAGAAAAGGGAGCAAGTTAGAAATATGGAAAGTAGAAAGTACATTGTACTTACCTATCAATGAGATTCTCTTATGGCTGCCCCAAATGAATGGTGTCTTTTCCTCCTTAATTGCAATTAATGAGTCAAGTAAGCTTGCTAAAATCACGAAACAAATGTGTATAAAAGCGTGCCAACTCATATGTTGAACGATCTTGAAGGATAATAGTTGTTCGTGACCATTCCCTTATTGCATTATCTTTTGCTAGAACAACTTGAATACCTTGAAATCTCACAATGTAACTAAGAAGGTTAATAGAATTAGTGTAAGAAACATAATTTCCAATCTTAGCATACAAAGTTTGTGCTTTTAAAATAGTAAAAACAGCCATAAGATGTTCAATAGGATTCTCTCGGTTTTTACTCGTAACAAGTACTTTATCAAAGTAAGGAATTGGATGTCTATACTTAAACATGAAGTTATGAACATTGAGACTATCCGTATATAATCTAAAAGTCCTTTCTTGCTTTGGTATGATTTTTCCCGGATTAACAAAAAGACTTAAAGACATACTTACCTTCTTCTCGTTCAAGAATTAAATCACCTTGGGTTTGAATTTGCTGATTTGTACCCAAAGATGGTTTATATCTTTCATGATTTTGAAGACTAACAATTAATCTTCTAGGCAACTCCTTAGGGAAGTCTTCATGAAATTTCTGAAAAATGGCAAGACTAGATGTAGAAAAAGATGTTAGATAAAAAGAAAAAGTGTTAGTACAAAGGTTCCTTGTGGTTCCTTTCAAATCGAACAAAACAACAAGTTGTTTTGTTGGAATTGCCCTATCTACCTTTTCGGGAGTAATGAATAAACACTCTTTTCTCTCTTTTTGCGAGCTTGCCTTTTCTTTCACTAAGCTCAAGGCTTTTGTATCCTTTTTTCCCTCGAATTGTACCTCATGGATAGGATCACTCGTTTCTTTTCTATCTCGCTCTTTTTTCACCTCTAAAACAGCCCTTTCAGCTTCTTCCTCGCTTATCCACGATCCATCATCCAATTTTATCATTGTACTCTTGTTAGGGCAGTCCATAGCAAAGTGTCCTTTGCCCCCACATTTAGAACATTCCCGAACAAGTTTTGGAGTAGATTTTACCCTCGTATTGGCCGTATTTGATGGATTTTGAGACCTTGCTGCCCCAAACTGACCAGTGGCTGTCTTTGCACCATTTATGACCTCTTTACCCTTGCTTTGGCTTGGAAAAAACAGTAGAAAAAATCTGGGGTGGATTCGGCTTCTCCCAAGTTTGGAAAGTTGCCGGTTTTGCCCTTAAATTCTTTTCTTTATGTTGCCTTTCAATCTGTTCAGAAAAATAAACCATATCAATAAGATTATGAAGATTAGCACGTTGTACCTTAGGTCTGATGTTTTCATTTAGACCAGCCAAGAACCGATCTAAAGTTGTTTCTTTATCTTCTTGAATATTCAATCTAAACATCACCATCTCCATCTCTTTGTAGTATTCATCAACGGTCTTTGTTCCTTGCCTCATTCTTTGTAGCTGATTGTACAACTCATGATTAAAATTTTGAGGTACAAATCGTCGTGACATGACCGCTTTCATATCTTCCCATGAATCAATTGGTCGTTGTCCCGCTCTTCTCCGTTCATTGGTCTCATTATCTCACCACTTTGATGCATAGTCTCCAAACTCCATGGCTGCCAATTTAACCTTTTCTCCTCCGAATAATAATGAACATCAAAAACATGGTTAACTTTTCGTGTCCAATCAAAAAATAAATGAGGATCATTCGTACCTAAAAAAGGAGGGATCTTGGTCTTGATGGAACCAAGATTATTATCAAACCTTTGAGCTTGATAATTTGGTCTCGGTTCATCAAGATCAAAGTGTCTAGGATCATACCTTTGATTGTTTTGCCTCGGTTCAATATTAACAAAAGGATTTGGATCATACCTTTGAGTTTGATCATAGGCTCTCGGATCATACCTTTGGTTGTGAGCATTTGGTCTCGGATCATACCATTGATCTTGATGATTTGCTCTCGGTTCAAAACTCTCATCATGAACAAAAGGTCTCGGATCATACCTTGCATTTTGCTGATTTGGTCTCGGTTCATATGCAAAGTTGTCCATCATTCTTGGAGTTGCTCTCGGCTGGTATTGAACATTATCAACTTTGTGCCGAAACTTGTCTCTCCAAGGTGGTTTATTGGATTCTTGAAACCCATTATCATCTCCAACGTCAACATCCACGGCATTCCCTCTTCTAGGTGGCCTTTTAATGTCTTTGAGGGATTGCAATAGTTGTATCGACTCTCTTAAAAGCTTGTCTCGCATTTATGACATCTTGCTGCGAAGTACCTTCATTAAAAGACATTATCTTTGCAAAACAAACTTCACAAAAAGAATCGTTAGTAGAAAAAAGATGTTAAAGATTGAATCTTTCACAAAATCTGTGAATAGTAATCTGTGAATAGTGTTCTGTGAATAGTAATCTGAGAATAGTAATCTGTGAATAGTACCCAGTGAATAGTAATCCGTGAATAGTAATCTGTGAATAGTAATCAGTGAATAGTAATCAGATTTTTTATTCTCTCAATATCCCTCAAAATACTTGTCAAGAACTTCCAACTTTGAATGTTTGAAGGGTTATAAGGATGGAAGGCTGAAAAAATAGTGCAAGAAGTACTTTCTTGACTTAAAAGAAAAGTGTAGTAAGAAAGAAAAAGAGTAATCTTTAAAAAAGATGTAACCTTTACGCTTCTTGATTTTCTTTCTTCTTGATATTGCTTTTCTTGACGCCTTTCTTTACCTTTTTACCCAAGACTTACCCTTATCTTGGCCACACAGATCAAGAACTTCTATGGGATGAAGATGTTACCTTGATATTTTAACCTTGATGGTGACTAATTCAAGATGAAGAGGGAACAAGATCCAATTCCTTGTTGAAGGAAGTTTGCTTTTGGATTGTATCCTTGTCTTTTATGGGATAACTCGGCTGCCAATTTCTTTATATCCGAGTGGCTTTTTCGTTGGGTAGAATATTTTTGTTATCTTTCGGCTTTTCCCAAGCAAACAAGAAAAAAAATTTCAAGAAAACTGTAAAGGGTACACCAAGATAGAGATCAACCTTTTGCTCTGATACCACTTGATGCGAAATCTTGATGGGTTATATCAAGACTCGGCTTAATTAATAGATCTTTCTCTATCTCGAATAGTTTATGGGGGAATACACTTAACACAGATCCCTGAAAGGCTAAGTATCAATGGAGGTTGAAACACCACAACTAGATAAACCAACTAGTTGATACAAGAATTTAAAGAAATATGAACTTCAACCGAAGTCATAAACAAGTATCAAAGGATTAACCTTAATCAAAATATCAATATATCAAGTCTAAGTTACATGGCTGCCGAAATCTCTATTAAATAGAGTATTTCGGTTACAAGAGAACCAATCTAACTCAAACTAGGAAAAGGGAAATAAGAGTCCTTGAAGAAGTAGGACTCTTGAATAACAACTTGCTATCAAGTAACTACCTAAACAAGATAATAGGGACATGTTCCTATTATCTTGGTGGCTGAAATAAAAGTAACTACTAAATAATGAAGAGTCCTAGTTGCATTAGGACTCTTAATAACAAACTAACACACACATGGACAACATGTCCTTTATTATAGCAACTACTTGCTATACACGAAATTATAGTAAAGAAATATGCTGAAAATAATTAAAGTCTAGAATAGACTTTAATTGTACACAAAAAAGACTAAAATGCCCTTTATAATTCGTCCCCATTCTGGACAGCTTGTTGGGCCAACTTGCACGACAATATGGGATATCAAGAAGGCAGAATCTGATCTTGTGATCTTCATGAAAGTTGTAGATCTGCCTCTTATATTTAATATGCAACTGGAATCAGCTCCATTGGATAAGTATATCGAAAGATATGTTCATTCTGCCAAACAGTAGCAAAGCTGTCCATTCCTTGTACACTTGTGATACTAAGAGGTTGACTTGTACAACATTCCTAGATGTAATTTAGAGTCCTCTTTGTATCTGAATGCACGTTCCCTTGAGTTGGGCAGCCCCAAGGTTGGGACCGTATCATCCCCTCCTTCTTGAAAAGGATTCGTCCTCGAATCTTCCCAAAAATCAGCTTTGTAATCTGCAAAATGAAGAAAAGGGAGCAAGTTAGAAATATGGAAAGTAGAAAGTACATTGTACTTACCTATCAATGAGATTCTCTTGCGGCTGCCCCAAATGAATGGTGTCTTTTCCTCCTTAATTGCAATTAATGAGTCAGTAAGCTTGCTAAAATCACGAAACAAATGTGTATAAAAGCGTGCCAACTCATATGTTGAACGATCTTGAAGGATAATAGTTGTTCGTGACCATTCCCTTATTGCATTATCTTTTGCTAGAACAACTTGAATACCTTGAAATCTCACAATGTAACTAAGAAGGTTAATAGAATTAGTGTAAGAAACATAATTTCCAATCTTAGCATACAAAGTTTGTGCTTTTAAAATAGTAAAAACAGCCATAAGATGTTCAATAGGATTCTCTCGGTTTTTACTCGTAACAAGTACTTTATCAAAGTAAGGAATTGGATGTCTATACTTAAACATGAAGTTATGAACATTGAGACTATCCGTATATAATCTAAAAGTCCTTTCTTGCTTTGGTATGATTTTTCCCGGATTAACAAAAAGACTTAAAGACATACTTACCTTCTTCTGTTCAAGAATTAAATCACCTTGGGTTTGAATTTGCTGATTTGTACCCAAAGATGGTTTATATCTTTCATGATTTTGAAGACTAACAATTAATCTTCTAGGCAACTCCTTAGGGAAGTCTTCATGAAATTTCTGAAAAATGGCAAGACTAGATGTAGAAAAAGATGTTAGATAAAAAGAAAAAGTGTTAGTACAAAGGTTCCTTGTGGTTCCTTTCAAATCGAACAAAACAACAAGTTGTTTTGTTGGAATTGCCCTATCTACCTTTTCGGGAGTAATGAATAAACACTCTTTTCTCTCTTTTTGCGAGCTTGCCTTTTCTTTCACTAAGCTCAAGGCTTTTGTATCCTTTTTTCCCTCGAATTGTACCTCATGGATAGGATCACTCGTTTCTTTTCTATCTCGCTCTTTTTTCACCTCTAAAACAGCCCTTTCAGCTTCTTCCTCGCTTATCCACGATCCATCATCCAATTTTATCATTGTACTCTTGTTAGGGCAGTCCATAGCAAAGTGTCCTTTGCCCCCACATTTAGAACATTCCCGAACAAGTTTTGGAGTAGATTTTACCCTCGTATTGGCCGTATTTGATGGATTTTGAGACCTTGCTGCCCCAAACTGACCAGTGGCTGTCTTTGCACCATTTATGACCTCTTTACCCTTGCTTTGGCTTGGAAAAAACAGTAGAAAAAATCTGGGGTGGATTCGGCTTCTCCCAAGTTTGGAAAGTTGCCGGTTTTGCCCTTAAATTCTTTTCTTTATGTTGCCTTTCAATCTGTTCAGAAAAATAAACCATATCAATAAGATTATGAAGATTAGCACGTTGTACCTTAGGTCTGATGTTTTCATTTAGACCAGCCAAGAACCGATCTAAAGTTGTTTCTTTATCTTCTTGAATATTCAATCTAAACATCACCATCTCCATCTCTTTGTAGTATTCATCAACGGTCTTTGTTCCTTGCCTCATTCTTTGTAGCTGATTGTACAACTCATGATTAAAATTTTGAGGTACAAATCGTCGTGACATGACCGCTTTCATATCTTCCCATGAATCAATTGGTCGTTGTCCCGCTCTTCTCCGTTCATTGGTCTCATTATCTCACCACTTTGATGCATAGTCTCCAAACTCCATGGCTGCCAATTTAACCTTTTTCTCCTCCGAATAATAATGAACATCAAAAACATGGTTAACTTTTCGTGTCCAATCAAAAAATAAATGAGGATCATTCGTACCTAAAAAAGGAGGGATCTTGGTCTTGATGGAACCAAGATTATTATCAAACCTTTGAGCTTGATAATTTGGTCTCGGTTCATCAAGATCAAAGTGTCTAGGATCATACCTTTGATTGTTTTGCCTCGGTTCAATATTAACAAAAGGATTTGGATCATACCTTTGAGTTTGATCATAGGCTCTCGGATCATACCTTTGGTTGTGAGCATTTGGTCTCGGATCATACCATTGATCTTGATGATTTGCTCTCGGTTCAAAACTCTCATCATGAACAAAAGGTCTCGGATCATACCTTGCATTTTGCTGATTTGGTCTCGGTTCATATGCAAAGTTGTCCATCATTCTTGGAGTTGCTCTCGACTGGTATTGAACATTATCAACTTTGTGCCGAAACTTGTCTCTCCAAGGTGGTTTATTGGATTCTTGAAACCCATTATCATCTCCAACGTCAACATCCACGGCATTCCCTCTTCTAGGTGGCCTTTTAATGTCTTTGAGGGATTGCAATAGTTGTATCGACTCTCTTAAAAGCTTGTCTCGCATTTATGACATCTTGCTGCGAAGTACCTTCATTAAAAGACATTATCTTTGCAAAACAAACTTCACAAAAAGAATCGTTAGTAGAAAAAGATGTTAAAGATTGAATCTTTCACAAAATCTGTGAATAGTAATCTGTGAATAGTGTTCTGTGAATAGTAATCTGAGAATAGTAATCTGTGAATAGTACCCAGTGAATAGTAATCCGTGAATAGTAATCTGTGAATAGTAATCAGTGAATAGTAATCAGATTTTTATTCTCTCAATATCCCTCAAAATACTTGTCAAGAACTTCCAACTTTGAATGTTTGAAGGGTTATAAGGATGGAAGGCTGAAAAAATAGTGCAAGAAGTACTTTCTTGACTTAAAAGAAAAGTGTAGTAAGAAAGAAAAAGAGTAATCTTTAAAAAGATGTAACCTTTACGCTTCTTGATTTTCTTTCTTCTTGATATTGCTTTTCTTGACGCCTTTCTTTACCTTTTTACCCAAGACTTACCCTTATCTTGGCCACACAGATCAAGAACTTCTATGGGATGAAGATGTTACCTTGATATTTTAACCTTGATGGTGACTAATTCAAGATGAAGAGGGAACAAGATCCAATTCCTTGTTGAAGGAAGTTTGCTTTTGGATTGTATCCTTGTCTTTTATGGGATAACTCGACTGCCAATTTCTTTATATCCGAGTGGCTTTTTTCGTTGGGTAGAATATTTTTGTTATCTTTCGGCTTTTCCCAAGCAAACAAGAAAAAAAATTTCAAGAAAAAGCTGTAAAGGGGTACACCAAGATAGAGATCAACCTTTTGCTCGATACCACTTGATGCGAAATCTTGATGGGTTATATCAAGACTCGGCTTAATTAATAGATCTTTCTCTATCTCGAATAGTTTATGGGGGAATACACTTAACACAGATCCCTGAAAGGCTAAGTATCAATGGAGGTTGAAACACCACAACTAGATAAACCAACTAGTTGATACAAGAAACTTTAAAGAAATATGAACTTCAACCGGAAGTCATAAACAAGTATCAAAGGATTAACCTTAATCAAAATATCAATATATCAAGTCTAAGTTACATGGCTGCCGAAATCTCTATTAAATAGAGTATTTCGGTTACAAGAGAACCAATCTAACTCAAACTAGGAAAAGGGAAATAAGAGTCCTTGAAGAAGTAGGACTCTTGAATAACAACTTGCTATCAAGTAACTACCTAAACAAGATAATAGGGACATGTTCCTATTATCTTGGTGGCTGAAATAAAAGTAACTACTAAATAATGAAGAGTCCTAGTTGCATTAGGACTCTTAATAACAAACTAACACACACATGGACAACATGTCCTTTATTATAGCAACTACTTGCTATACACGAAATTATAGTAAAGAAATATGCTGAAAATAATTAAAGTCTAGAATAGACTTTAATTGTACACAAAAAAGACTAAAATGCCCTTTATAATTCGTCCCCATTCTGGACAGCTTGTTGGGCCAACTTGCACGACAATATGGGATATCAAGAAGGCAGAATCTGATCTTGTGATCTTCATGAAAGTTGTAGATCTGCCTCTTATATTTAATATGCAACTGGAATCAGCTCCATTGGATAAGTATATCGAAAGATATGTTCATTCTGCCAAACAGTAGCAAAGCTGTCCATTCCTTGTACACTTGTGATACTAAGAGGTTGACTTGTACAACATTCCTAGATGTAATTTAGAGTCCTCTTTGTATCTGAATGCACGTTCCCTTGAGTTGGGCAGCCCCAAGGTTGGGACCGTATCATCCCCTCCTTCTTGAAAAGGATTCGTCCTCGAATCTTCCCAAAAATCAGCTTTGTAATCTGCAAAATGAAGAAAAGGGAGCAAGTTAGAAATATGGAAAGTAGAAAGTACATTGTACTTACCTATCAATGAGATTCTCTTGCGGCTGCCCCAAATGAATGGTGTCTTTTCCTCCTTAATTGCAATTAATGAGTCAGTAAGCTTGCTAAAATCACGAAACAAATGTGTATAAAAGCGTGCCAACTCATATGTTGAACGATCTTGAAGGATAATAGTTGTTCGTGACCATTCCCTTATTGCATTATCTTTTGCTAGAACAACTTGAATACCTTGAAATCTCACAATGTAACTAAGAAGGTTAATAGAATTAGTGTAAGAAACATAATTTCCAATCTTAGCATACAAAGTTTGTGCTTTTAAAATAGTAAAAACAGCCATAAGATGTTCAATAGGATTCTCTCGGTTTTTACTCGTAACAAGTACTTTATCAAAGTAAGGAATTGGATGTCTATACTTAAACATGAAGTTATGAACATTGAGACTATCCGTATATAATCTAAAAGTCCTTTCTTGCTTTGGTATGATTTTTTCCCGGATTAACAAAAAAGACTTAAAGACATACTTACCTTCTTCCGTTCAAGAATTAAATCACCTTGGGTTTGAATTTGCTGATTTGTACCCAAAGATGGTTTATATCTTTCATGATTTTGAAGACTAACAATTAATCTTCTAGGCAACTCCTTAGGGAAGTCTTCATGAAATTTCTGAAAAATGGCAAGACTAGATGTAGAAAAAGATGTTAGATAAAAAGAAAAAGTGTTAGTACAAAGGTTCCTTGTGGTTCCTTTCAAATCGAACAAAACAACAAGTTGTTTTGTTGGAATTGCCCTATCTACCTTTTCGGGAGTAATGAATAAACACTCTTTTCTCTCTTTTTGCGAGCTTGCCTTTTCTTTCACTAAGCTCAAGGCTTTTGTATCCTTTTTTCCCTCGAATTGTACCTCATGGATAGGATCACTCGTTTCTTTTCTATCTCGCTCTTTTTTCACCTCTAAAACAGCCCTTTCAGCTTCTTCCTCGCTTATCCACGATCCATCATCCAATTTTATCATTGTACTCTTGTTAGGGCAGTCCATAGCAAAGTGTCCTTTGCCCCCACATTTAGAACATTCCCGAACAAGTTTTGGAGTAGATTTTACCCTCGTATTGGCCGTATTTGATGGATTTTGAGACCTTGCTGCCCCAAACTGACCAGTGGCTGTCTTTGCACCATTTATGACCTCTTTACCCTTGCTTTGGCTTGGAAAAAACAGTAGAAAAAATCTGGGGTGGATTCGGCTTCTCCCAAGTTTGGAAAGTTGCTCGGTTTTGCCCTTAAATTCTTTTCTTTATGTTGCCTTTCAATCTGTTCAGAAAAATAAACCATATCAATAAGATTATGAAGATTAGCACGTTGTACCTTAGGTCTGATGTTTTCATTTAGACCAGCCAAGAACCGATCTAAAGTTGTTTCTTTATCTTCTTGAATATTCAATCTAAACATCACCATCTCCATCTCTTTGTAGTATTCATCAACGGTCTTTGTTCCTTGCCTCATTCTTTGTAGCTGATTGTACAACTCATGATTAAAATTTTGAGGTACAAATCGTCGTGACATGACCGCTTTCATATCTTCCCATGAATCAATTGGTCGTTGTCCCGCTCTTCTCCGTTCATTGGTCTCATTATCTCACCACTTTGATGCATAGTCTCCAAACTCCATGGCTGCCAATTTAACCTTTTTCTCCTCCGAATAATAATGAACATCAAAAACATGGTTAACTTTTCGTGTCCAATCAAAAAATAAATGAGGATCATTCGTACCTAAAAAAGGAGGGATCTTGGTCTTGATGGAACCAAGATTATTATCAAACCTTTGAGCTTGATAATTTGGTCTCGGTTCATCAAGATCAAAGTGTCTAGGATCATACCTTTGATTGTTTTGCCTCGGTTCAATATTAACAAAAGGATTTGGATCATACCTTTGAGTTTGATCATAGGCTCTCGGATCATACCTTTGGTTGTGAGCATTTGGTCTCGGATCATACCATTGATCTTGATGATTTGCTCTCGGTTCAAAACTCTCATCATGAACAAAAGGTCTCGGATCATACCTTGCATTTTGCTGATTTGGTCTCGGTTCATATGCAAAGTTGTCCATCATTCTTGGAGTTGCTCTCGGCTGGTATTGAACATTATCAACTTTGTGCCGAAACTTGTCTCTCCAAGGTGGTTTATTGGATTCTTGAAACCCATTATCATCTCCAACGTCAACATCCACGGCATTCCCTCTTCTAGGTGGCCTTTTAATGTCTTTGAGGGATTGCAATAGTTGTATCGACTCTCTTAAAAGCTTGTCTGCATTTATGACATCTTGCTGCGAAGTACCTTCATTAAAAGACATTATCTTTGCAAAACAAACTTCACAAAAAGAATCGTTAGTAGAAAAAGATGTTAAAGATTGAATCTTTCACAAAATCTGTGAATAGTAATCTGTGAATAGTGTTCTGTGAATAGTAATCTGGGAATAGTAATCTGTGAATAGTACCCAGTGAATAGTAATCCGTGAATAGTAATCCGTGAATAGTAATCTGTGAATAGTAATCAGATTTTGTATTCTCTCAATATCCCTCAAAATACTTGTCAAGAACTTCCAACTTTGAATGTTTGAATGGTTCTAAAGATGGAATGCTGAAAAAAATAGTGCAAGAAGTACTTTCTTGACTTAAAAGAAAAGTGTAGTAAGAAAGAAAAAAGAGTAATCTTTAAAAAGATGTAACCTTTACGCTTCTTGATTTTTCTTTCTTCTTGAAATTGCTTTTCTTGACGCCTTTCTTTACCTTTTTACCCAAGACTTACCCTTATCTTGGTCACACAGATCAAGAACTTCTATGGGATGAAGATGTTACCTTGATATTTTAACCTTGATGGTGACTAATTCAAGATGAAGAGGGAACAAGATCCAATTCCTTGTTGAAGGAAGCTTGCTTTTGGATTGTATCCTTGTCTTTTATGGGATAACTCGGCTGCCAATTTCTTTATATCCGAGTGGCTTTTTTCGTTGGGTAGAATATTTTTGTTATCTTTCGGCTTTTCCCAAGCAAACAAGAAAAAAAATTTCAAGAAAACTGTAAAGGGTACACCAAGATAGAGATCAACCTTTTGCTCTGATACCACTTGATGCGAAATCTTGATGGGTTATATCAAGACTCGGCTTAATTAATAGATCTTTCTCTATCTCGAATAGTTTATGGGGGAATACACTTAACACAGTCCGGAAAGGCTAAAGTATCAATGGAGGTTGAAACACCACAACAGATAAACCAACTAGTTGATACAGTAACTTAAAGAAATATGAACTTCAACCGGAAGTCATAAACAAGTATCAAAGGATTAACCTTAATCAAAATATCAATATATCAAGTCTAAGTTACATGGCTGCCGAAATCTCTATTAAATAGAGTATTTCGGTTACAAGAGAACCAATCTAACTCAAACTAGGAAAAGGGAAATAAGAGTCCTTGAAGAAGTAGGACTCTTGAATAACAACTTGCTATCAAGTAACTACCTAAACAAGATAATAGGGACATGTTCCTATTATCTTGGTGGCTGAAATAAAAGTAACTACCAAAATAATGAAGAGTCCTAGTTGCATTAGGACTCTTAATAACAAACTAACACACACATGGACAACATGTCCTTTATTATAGCAACTACTTGCTATACACGAAATTATAGTAAAGAAATATGCTGAAAATAATTAAAGTCTAGAATAGACTTTAATTGTACACAAAAAGACTAAAATGCCCTTTATAATTCGTCCCCATTCTGGACAGCTTGTTGGGCCAACTTGCACGACAATATGGGATATCAAGAAGGCAGAATCTGATCTTGTGATCTTCATGAAAGTTGTAGATCTGCCTCTTATATTTAATATGCAACTGGAATCAGCTCCATTGGATAAGTATATCGAAAGATATGTTCATTCTGCCAAACAGTAGCAAAGCTGTCCATTCCTTGTACACTTGTGATACTAAGAGGTTGACTTGTACAACATTCCTAGATGTAATTTAGAGTCCTCTTTGTATCTGAATGCACGTTCCCTTGAGTTGGGCAGCCCCAAGGTTGGGACCGTATCAAAGAGGGAACAAGATCCACACATGGACAACATGTCCTTTGTTATAGCAACACTTGATATACACGCCTAAAATATTAAATAACAACGCTGAACATAATTAAAGTCTAGAGTAGACTTTAATGTACAAAAAGACTAAAATGCCCTTTAAATTCGTCCTAATTCTGGACAGCTTGTTGGGCCAACTTGCACGACGATTTCGGATATCAAGAATGCAGAATCTGATCTCGAGATCTCCATGAAAGTTGTAGATCTGCCTCTTATCTTTAGTATGCAACTTGAATCAGTTCCATTGGATAAATGGATCGAAAGCTACGACCATTCTACCAAACTGTCGCAAAGTTGTCCAATCCCTCATCTTCTTTTAAGATTACTAAAATGCCCATCTTAGCCACTTTGCTTGATAGGGCCGAATTGCACATTTGTTAAACTTAAGAGGTTGACTTGTACAACATTCCTAGATGTAACTTAGCGTCCTCTTTGTATCTTAGAACTCAGATCAATGATCAATGATGTGATAAGGCGGAAGAAATCCTATCCTTGCCCCTCGTGCGCGTCATTGGTCCATGTAAGCTTTATAAGAAACCTTTTGAATAGGGCAGCCCCGTGGTCGGTCCCTCATCATCTCCTCCCCCTTGAAAACATGATTCGTCCTCGAATCATCATCAATGGCAGCAACATGATCTGAATAATCGTCAAATGGGGACAAGTCATAAATATTATACGTAGCACCACACTCACCTTTCAAATAAATTTTCTTGAAGCTGTCCCAAAAGATTGGAACATGTTGCCTCACAACTTTTATGTAATGGGGCAGCAAACTTGCAAAAATCACCTACAAAAGCTTGCCAACCCATAGAATGAATGAACTTGTCCGGATCTAGTTGGTCTCGGACATTCCATATTTTCTTTGACATTTGCCGGATCAACTTTGATACCTTGAGAACTCACAATGTGTTCAAGAAGGTTAATAGAATTAGGGCAAGAAACATAATTTTCAAGCTTAGTTACAAAGTGTGTTCTTTTAGAATAGCAAAAACAGCTCTTAGATGATCATTATGATTCTCTATGTTCTTACTATAAACAAGTATATTATCAAAGCGAGGAATCGGATTAGTTATTTTATTAATATTGAGACAATCCGTATATAATCTAAAAGTCCCTTCCCTCTTTGGTACAAATGTTGCCGAGTTAGCATAAGGACTTTTACATACTTACTTAACTTTTCTTTCTCAAGAATTAAATCGACCTGCCTTTGAATTTCGTGATTGTCATCCGGATTTGGTTTATATCTTTCACGGTTTTGAAGGCTCGTTAACAACCCTCTCGGCAACTCATTGGGGATTCTTCCTTGAAATTCCTGAAAAAGATCAATAACAAAACTAGGTAGAGAAGAAGATGTTAGGTCAAAAGAAAAAGTGTTAGTAGAAAGGGACCTTTCGGTTCCTTTGAAAAGTAACAAAACAATTACTTGTTTTGTTCGAATTACCCTATCCACCTTTCTCGGATTTATAGACAAACACACTTTTCTCACTTTTGTCTCACATTAGGCTCGACTACCCCGGCTTTTACCTCATGGGTAGGATCACTCTTCTTTTTCAACTCGCTCTCTTCTTGTAATCTTGCCTCTTCTTTCTCTCTCAATTGTTGCATAATTTCTTCCAAAGAAGCATTAAATTTTACCTCTGCTTTCAATCTTGCTTCTTCTTTCTCTCTCAATTGTTGATAAATTTCATCAAAAGAACGCATCTTTTCTCTCGGTTTGTGGGGAGCTTGCAACCCACGAGCGCGTTTAAGAGGGCTTGATCTCTTATTACTTTGCTGATTTGAAACTCTAAAACTTCTCATCTCTTCCGCCATATCATCCATCTGTTGGCGCAATTCCATGATCGTTTTGTGCAACACCTCTTTGGAGAGCTTGTCTTGATCAAAGGATTCGGTTTTCTTTGATGGAGATCCCTGTTAAGACATGTTATAATCTCAAGAAAACACACACAAACTGTTAGATATCAAAGAAAAATTCACTCTTTATTCCAACACTACTCTAAAAAGAACTTCAAACTCTAGATGAATTGAAAGGTTCCTAACTTGTTGCGTTGATACAAAGCTTAAAGAAGGAAAAGAAGAGGAATCTTGAAAAATTCCTAGACCTAATCAAGAAAAGAGATACTTTTTGAAGGTATCCTTTTGTGTTTAGGAAGAGCAATTCTCAATCTTTACTTTCTTGATTTCTTGACTTCTTTCTTTTTCTCTCTCTCTGGACTTACCCTCTCTTGGCCGCACTGTATCTTGAATTCTCTCAAGGAACCAAGATGTTTGGGAATGTGCACGGCTATGACAAGAAAAAGGGGTGACAAAACCAATTCTTGAATGCTCTTAAGAAGCCAAGAAGTTTGGTTTTGGTTTGAACACTTGTCTAACAATATTCACGGTTGCCTTTTATTTTTTTAGGCCGAATGTTTTTTTTTTGTCTCTCTCAAGCAAACAAGAAAATTTATAGGAAAGCTATAAAAGGTCCACCAAGAATGAGATGAACCTTTTTCTC
This sequence comes from Vinca minor, assembly GCA_026122235.1. Taxonomy (NCBI): domain Eukaryota; kingdom Viridiplantae; phylum Streptophyta; class Magnoliopsida; order Gentianales; family Apocynaceae; genus Vinca; species Vinca minor. The sequence continues at coordinate 2,191,308 of JAOCZM010000191.1, forward strand.
TGATACCACTTGATGAAGAACCGAGGTACAAAGTACCAAGACTCGATACTTTAGTTTAAATCGGGTGTTTCTCTCTTCTTGAACTAGTTTAACCGGGGGAATATTCTCAACGCAACTCTAAACAAGGCTAAGAATCGATGGAGGCTGAAACACCACAAAAAGCGTAAACTAAGCTTGCTGATACAGTAACTCAAGAATGAATGAATTCTATACGAAGTCAATCCACAAGTAGCTAAGGAATAACCTTACCAAAATATCAATATATCCAACGTAACTACAACGGTGGCCGAAATCCCTCTTAAATAGCGATCGATTTCGGCTATCTAGCCCTAAAAAGGAATAGTCCTTGAAGAAGTAGGACTCTCGAACAACAAACTTGCTATCGAGTAAAACACTATCTAAGATAATGGACAACATGTCCTATTGTCTTGCACACACTCATAATAGGCGTCCAACATGGCTGAAAATAGTAAACATGTGAAGAGTCCTTGAAGAAGTAGGACTCTACAACTACTAGATAACTAAACCACTCAACCATTGTCTAAACACATGGACAACATGTCCTTTGTTATAGCAACACTTGATATACACGCCTAAAATATTAAATAACAACGCTGAACATAATTAAAGTCTAGAGTAGACTTTAATGTACAAAAAGACTAAAATGCCCTTTAAATTCGTCCTAATTCTGGACAGCTTGTTGGGCCAACTTGCACGACGATTTCGGATATCAAGAATGCAGAATCTGATCTCGAGATCTCCATGAAAGTTGTAGATCTGCCTCTTATCTTTAGTATGCAACTTGAATCAGTTCCATTGGATAAATGGATCGAAAGCTACGACCATTCTACCAAACTGTCGCAAAGTTGTCCAATCCCTCATCTTCTTTTAAGATTACTAAAATGCCCATCTTAGCCACTTTGCTTGATAGGGCCGAATTGCGCATTTGTTAAACTTAAGAGGTTGACTTGTACAACATTCCTAGATGTAACTTAGCGTCCTCTTTGTATCTTAGAACTCAGATCAATGATCAATGATGTGATAAGGCGGAAGAAATCCTATCCTTGCCCTGTGCCGCGTCATTGGTCCATGTAAGCTTGTTAAGAAACCCTTTGAATAGGGCAGCCCCGTGGTCGGTCCCTCATCATCTCCTCCCCCTTGAAAACATGATTCGTCCCTCGAATCATCATCAATGGCAGCAACATGATCTCGAATAATCGTCAAATGGGGACAAGTCGAAATATTATACGTAGAATGTACACCACACTCACCTTTCAAATAAATTTTTCTTGAAGTCGTCCCCAAAAGATTGGAACATGTTGCCTCACAACTTTTATGTAATGGGGCAGCAAACTTGCAAAAATCACCTACAAAAGCTTGCCAACCCATAGAATGAATGAACTTGTCTGGATCTAGTTGGTCTCGGACATTCCATATTTTCTTTGACATTTGCCGGATCAACTTTTACCTTGAGAACTCACAATGTGTTCAAGAAGGTTAATAGAATTAGGGCAAGAAACATAATTTTCAAGCTTAGTTACAAAGTGTGTTCTTTTAGAATAGCAAAAACAGCTCTTAGATGATCATTATGATTCTCTATGTTCTTACTATAAACAAGTATATTATCAAAGCGAGGAATCGGATTAGTTATTTTATTAATATTGAGACAATCCAGTATATAATCTAAAAGTCCCTTCCCTCTTTGGTACAAATGTTGCCGAGTTAGCATAAGGACTTTTACATACTTACTTAACTTTTCTTTCTCAAGAATTAAATCGACTCGCCTTTGAATTTCGTGATTGTCATCGGATTTGGTTTATATCTTTCACGGTTTTGAAGGCTCGTTAACAACCCTCTCGGCAACTCATTGGGGATTCTTCCTTGAAATTCCCGAAAAGATCAATAACAAAACTAGGTAGAGAAGAAGATGTTAGGTCAAAAGAAAAAAGTGTTAGTAGAAAGGGACCTTTCTGTTCCTTTGAAAAGTAACAAAACAATTACTTGTTTTGTTCGAATTACCCTATCCACCTTTCTCGGATTTATAGACAAACACACTTTTTTCACTTTTGTCTCACATTAGGCTCGACTACCCCGCTTTTACCTCATGGGTAGGATCACTCTTCTTTTTCAACTCGCTCTCTTCTTGTAATCTTGCCTCTTCTTTCTCTCTCAATTGTTGCATAATTTCTTCCAAAGAAGCATTAAATTTTACCTCTGCTTTCAATCTTGCTTCTTCTTTCTCTCTCAATTGTTGATAAATTTCATCAAAAGAACGCATCTTTTCTCTCGGTTTGTGGGGAGCTTGCAACCCACGAGCGCGTTAAGAGGGCTTGATCTCTTATTACTTTGCTGATTTGAAACTCTAAAACTTCTCATCTCTTCCGCCATATCATCCATCTCGTTGGCGCAATTCCATGATGGTTTTGTGCAACACCTCTTTGGAGAGCTTGTCTTGATCAAAGGATTCGGTTTTCTTTGATGGAGATCCCCTGTTAAGACATGTTATAATCTCAAGAAAACACACACAAACCGTTAGATATCAAAGAAAAATTCACTCTTTATTCCAACACTACTCTAAAAAAGAACTTCAAACTCTAGATGAATTGAAAGGTTCCTAACTTGTTGCGTTGATACAAAGCTTAAAGAAGGAAAAGAAGAGGAATCTTGAAAAATTCCTAGACCTAATCAAGAAAAGAGATACTTTTTGAAGGTATCCTTTTGTGTTTAGGAAGAGCAATTCTCAATCTTTACTTTCTTGATTTCTTGACTTCTTTCTTTTTCTCTCTCTCTGGACTTACCCTCTCTTGGCCGCACTGTATCTTGAATTCTCTCAAGGAACCAAGATGTTTGGGAATGTGCACGGCTATGACAAGAAAAAGGGGTGACAAAACCAATTCTTGAATGCTCTTAAGAAGCCAAGAAGTTTGGTTTTGGTTTGAACACTTGTCTAACAATATTCACGGTTGCCTTTTATTTTTTTAGGCCGAATGTTGTCTCTCTCTCAAGCAAACAAGAAAATTTATAGGAAAGCTATAAAAGGTCCACCAAGAATGAGATGAACCTTTTTCTCTGATACCACTTGATGAAGAACCGAGGTACAAAGTACCAAGACTCGATACTTTAGTTTAAATCGGGTGTTTCTCTCTTCTTGAACTAGTTTAACCGGGGGAATATTCTCAACGCAACTCTAAACAAGGCTAAGAATCGATGGAGGCTGAAACACCACAAAAAGCGTAAACTAAGCTTGCTGATACAGTAACTCAAGAATGAATGAATTCTATACGAAGTCAATCCACAAGTAGCTAAGGAATAACCTTACCAAAATATCAATATATCCAACGTAACTACAACGGTGGCCGAAATCCCTCTTAAATAGCGATCGATTTCGGCTATCTAGCCCTAAAAAGGAATAGTCCTTGAAGAAGTAGGACTCTCGAACAACAAACTTGCTATCGAGTAAAACACTATCTAAGATAATGGACAACATGTCCTATTGTCTTGCACACACTCATAATAGGCGTCCAACATGACTGAAAATAGTAAACATGTGAAGAGTCCTTGAAGAAGTAGGACTCTACAACTACTAGATAACTAAAACCACTCAACCATTGTCTAAACACATGGACAACATGTCCTTTGTTATAGCAACACTTGATATACACGCCTAAAATATTAAATAACAACGCTGAACATAATTAAAGTCTAGAGTAGACTTTAATGTACAAAAAGACTAAAATGCCCTTTAAATTCGTCCTAATTCTGGACAGCTTGTTGGGCCAACTTGCACGACGATTTCGGATATCAAGAATGCAGATCCGATCTCGAGATCTCCATGAAAGTTGTAGATCTCGCCTCTTATCTTTAGTATGCAACTTGAATCAGTTCCATTGGATAAATGGATCGAAAGCTACGACCATTCTACCAAACTGTCGCAAAGTTGTCCAATCCCTCATCTTCTTTTAAGATTACTAAAATGCCCATCTTAGCCACTTTGCTTGATAGGGCCGAATTGCGCATTTGTTAAACTTAAGAGGTTGACTTGTACAACATTCCTAGATGTAACTTAGCGTCCTCTTTGTATCTTAGAACTCAGATCAATGATCAATGATGTGACAAGGCGGAAGAAATCCTATCCTTGCCCTGTGCCGCGTCATTGGTCCATGTAAGCTTTATAAGAAACCTTTTGAATAGGGCAGCCCCGTGGTCGGTCCCTCATCATCTCCTCCCCCTTGAAAACATGATTCGTCCTCGAATCATCATCAATGGCAGCAACATGATCTGAATAATCGTCAAATGGGGACAAGTCATAAATATTATACGTAGCACCACACTCACCTTTCAAATAAATTTTCTTGAAGCTGTCCCAAAAGATTGGAACATGTTGCCTCACAACTTTTATGTAATGGGGCAGCAAACTTGCAAAAATCACCTACAAAAGCTTGCCAACCCATAGAATGAATGAACTTGTCTGGATCTAGTTGGTCTCGGACATTCCATATTTTCTTTGACATTTGCCGGATCAACTTTTACCTTGAGAACTCACAATGTGTTCAAGAAGGTTAATAGAATTAGGGCAAGAAACATAATTTTCAAGCTCAGTTACAAAGTGTGTTCTTTTAGAATAGCAAAAACAGCTCTTAGATGATCATTATGATTCTCTATGTTCTTACTATAAACAAGTATATTATCAAAGCGAGGAATCGGATTAGTTATTTTATTAATATTGAGACAATCCGTATATAATCTAAAAGTCCCTTCCCTCTTTGGTACAAATGTTGCCGAGTTAGCATAAGGACTTTTACATACTTACTTAACTTTTCTTTCTCAAGAATTAAATCGACCTGCCTTTGAATTTCGTGATTGTCATCCGGATTTGGTTTATATCTTTCACGGTTTTGAAGGCTCGTTAACAACCCTCTCGGCAACTCATTGGGGATTCTTCCTTGAAATTCCTGAAAAAGATCAATAACAAAACTAGGTAGAGAAGAAGATGTTAGGTCAAAAGAAAAAGTGTTAGTAGAAAGGGACCTTTCTGCTCTTTGAAAAGTAACAAAACAATTACTTGTTTTGTTCGAATTACCCTATCCACCTTTCTCGGATTTATAGACAAACACACTTTTTCTCACTTTTGTCTCACATTAGGCTCGACTTACCCCGCTTTTACCTCATGGGTAGGATCACTCTTCTTTTTCAACTCGCTTCTCTTCTTGTAATCTTGCCTCTTCTTTCTCTCTCAATTGTTGCATAATTTCTTCCAAAGAAGCATTAAATTTTACCTCGCTTTCAATCTTGCTTCTTCTTTCTCTCTCAATTGTTGATAAATTTCATCAAAAGAACGCATCTTTTCTCTCGGCTTTGTGGGGAGCTTGCAACCCACGAGCGCGCTTTAAGAGGGCTTGATCTCTTATTACTTTGCTGATTTGAAACTCTAAAACTTCTCATCTCTTCCGCCATATCATCCATCTCGCTGGCGCAATTCCATGATGGTTTTGTGCAACACCTCTTTGGAGAGCTTGTCTTGATCAAAGGATTCGGTTTTCTTTGATGGAGATCCCTGTTAAGACATGTTATAATCTCAAGAAAACACACACAAACTGTTAGATATCAAAGAAAAATTCACTCTTTATTCCAACACTACTCTAAAAAGAACTTCAAACTCTAGATGAATTGAAAGGTTCCTAACTTGTTGCGTTGATACAAAGCTTAAAGAAGGAAAAGAAGAGGAATCTTGAAAAATTCCTAGACCTAATCAAGAAAAGAGATACTTTTTGAAGGTATCCTTTTGTGTTTAGGAAGAGCAATTCTCAATCTTTACTTTCTTGATTTCTTGACTTCTTTCTTTTTCTCTCTCTCTGGACTTACCCTCTCTTGGCCGCACTGTATCTTGAATTCTCTCAAGGAACCAAGATGTTTGGGAATGTGCACGGCTATGACAAGAAAAAGGGGTGACAAAACCAATTCTTGAATGCTCTTAAGAAGCCAAGAAGTTTGGTTTTGGTTTGAACACTTGTCTAACAATATTCGCGGTTGCCTTTTATTTTTTTAGGCCGAATGTTGTCTCTCTCTCAAGCAAACAAGAAAATTAATAGGAAAGCTATAAAAGGTCCACCAAGAATGAGATGAACCTTTTTCTCTGATACCACTTGATGAAGAACCGAGGTACAAAGTACCAAGACTCGATACTTTAGTTTAAATCGGGTGTTTCTCTTCTTGAACTAGTTTAACCGGGAATATTTTCTCAACGCAACTCTAAACAAGGCTAAGAATCGATGGAGGCTGAAACACCACAAAAAGCGTAAACTAAGCTTGCTGATACAGTAACTCAAGAATGAATGAATTCTATACGAAGTCAATCCACAAGTAGCTAAGGAATAACCTTACCAAAATATCAATATATCCAACGCAACTACAACGGTGTCCGAAATCCCTCTTAAATAGCGATCGATTTCGGCTATCTAGCCCTAAAAAGGAATAGTCCTTGAAGAAGTAGGACTCTCGAACAACAAACTTGCTATCGAGTAAAACACTATCTAAGATAATGGACAACATGTCCTATTGTCTTGCACACACTCATAATAGGCGTCCAACATGACTGAAAATAGTAAACATGTGAAGAGTCCTTGAAGAAGTAGGACTCTACAACTACTAGATAACTAAACCACTCAACCATTGTCTAAACACATGGACAACATGTCCTTTGTTATAGCAACACTTGATATACACGCCTAAAATATTAAATAACAACGCTGAACATAATTAAAGTCTAGAGTAGACTTTAATGTACAAAAAGACTAAAATGCCCTTTAAATTCGTCCTAATTCTGGACAGCTTGTTGGGCCAACTTGCACGACGATTTCGGATATCAAGAATGCAGAATCTGATCTCGAGATCTCCATGAAAGTTGTAGATCTGCCTCTTATCTTTAGTATGCAACTTGAATCAGTTCCATTGGATAAATGGATCGAAAGCTACGACCATTCTACCAAACTGTCGCAAAGTTGTCCAATCCCTCATCTTCTTTTAAGATTACTAAAATGCCCATCTTAGCCACTTTGCTTGATAGGGCCGAATTGCACATTTGTTAAACTTAAGAGGTTGACTTGTACAACATTCCTAGATGTAACTTAGCGTCCTCTTTGTATCTTAGAACTCAGATCAATGATCAATGATGTGACAAGGCGGAAGAAATCCTATCCTTGCCCTGTGCCGCGTCATTGGTCCATGTAAGCTTTATAAGAAACCTTTTGAATAGGGCAGCCCCGTGGTCGGTCCCTCATCATCTCCTCCCCCTTGAAAACATGATTCGTCCTCGAATCATCATCAATGGCAGCAACATGATCTGAATAATCGTCAAATGGGGACAAGTCAGAAATATTATACGTAGAATGTACACCACACTCACCTTTCAAATAAATTTTCTTGAAGCTGTCCCAAAAGATTGGAACATGTTGCCTCACAACTTTTATGTAATGGGGCAGCAAACTTGCAAAAATCACCTACAAAAGCTTGCCAACCCATAGAATGAATGAACTTGTCTGGATCTAGTTGGTCTCGGACATTCCATATTTTCTTTGACATTTGCCGGATCAACTTTGATACCTTGAGAACTCACAATGTGTTCAAGAAGGTTAATAGAATTAGGGCAAGAAACATAATTTTCAAGCTCAGTTACAAAGTGTGTTCTTTTAGAATAGCAAAAACAGCCCTAAGATGATCATTATGATTCTCTATGTTCTTACTATAAACAAGTATATTATCAAAGCGAGGAATCAGATTAGTTATTTTATTAATATTGAAACAATCCGTATATAATCTAAAAGCCCCTTCCCTCTTTGGTACAAATGTTCCCGAGTTAAAAGCACAAACTTTGTATGCTAAGATTGGAAATTATGTTTGTTACACTAATTCTATTAACCTTCTTAGTTACATTGTGAGTTTTCAAGGTATTCAAGTTGTTCTAGCAAAAGATAATGCAATAAGGGAATGGTCACGAACAACTATTATCCTTCAAGATCGTTCAACATATGAGTTGGCACGCTTTTATAAACATTTGTTTCGTGATTTTAGCAAGCTTCCTGACTCATTAATTGCAATTAAGGAGGAAAAGACACAATTCAATTGGGACAGCCGCAAGAGAATCTCATTGATAGGTAAGTACAATGTACTTTCTACTTTCCATATTTCTAACTTGCTCCCTTTTCTTCATTTTGCAGATTACAAAGCTGATTTTTGGGAAGATTCGAGGACGAATCCTTTTCAAGAAGGAGGGGATGATACGGTCCCAACCTTGGGGCTGCCCAACTCAAGGGAACGTGCATTCAGATACAAAGAGGACTCTAAATTACATCTAGGAATGTTGTACAAGTCAACCTCTTAGTATCACAAGTGTACAAGGAATGGACAGCTTTGCTACTGTTTGCAAGAATGAACATATCTTTCGATATACTTATCCAATGGAGCTGATTCCAGTTTCATATTAAAGATAAGAGGCAGATCTACAACTTTCATGAAGATCACAAGATCAGATTCTGCCTTCTTGATATCCCATATTGTTGTGCAAGTTGGCCCAACAAGCTGTCCAGAATGGGGACGAATTATAAAGGGCATTTTAGTCTTTTTATGTACAATTAAAGTCTATACTAGACTTTAATTATTTTCAGCATATTTTATTACTATAATTTCGTGTATAGCAAGTAGTTGCTATAATAAAGGACGTGTTGTCCATGTGTTAGTTAGTTGGTTAATAAGAGTCCTAATGCAACTATGACTCTTCATTATTTTGGTAGTTATTTACTTTATGCCGCCAAGATAATAGGCACATGTCCCTATTATCTTGTTTAGGTAGTTACTTGATAGCAAGTTGTTATTCAAGAGTCCTAATTCTTTAAGGACTCTTATTTCCCCTTTTCCTAGTTTGAGTTGGAACCGAATTTCCTTCTACTCGAAGGGGAATTTCGGCCACCTCTTTTACTTAGACTTGATATATTGATATTTTGATTAAGGTTAATCCTTTGATACTTGTTTATGACTTCCGTTGAAGTTCATATTTCTTTAAGTTACTCGTATCAACTAGTTGGTTTATCTAGTTGTGGTGTTTCAACCTCCATTGATACTTAGCCTTTCCCGGACTCGTGTTAAGTGTATTCCCCCATAAACTATTCGAGATAGAGAAAGATCTCGCTAATTAAGCTCGAGTCTTGATACAACCCATCAAGATTTCGCATCAAGTGGTATCAGAGCAAAAGGTTGATCTCTATCTTGGTGTACTTTATTGCTTTCTTGAAAAAAAAAATTCTTGTTTGCTTGAGATAGCCGAAAGATAACAAAAACTTTTTTTTACCCCAACGAAAAAGCCACCCGGAAGTAAAAGAAATTGGCAGCCGGGTTATTCATACAATTCGGGTACTTACCATTATAAAAGCCACCCGGAAGTAAAGAAATTGGCAGCCGGGTTAACCCAAAATAGACAAGGATTCAAGGCCAAAAGCAAACTTCCTTTGTACAAAGGAATTGGCACTTGTTCCCCCTTCATCTTGAATTAGCCACTATCAAGACTTTTCGATCTAGCACAATCGTCATCAAATCAAGAGCTTTTGATCTTGTGGCCAAGATAAGGGTAAGTCTCGGGCAAAAAGGTAAGAAAAGATTTCAAGAACGAGCTATTTCAAGAAAACAGAAAATCAAGAACCATTCGGTAAAAGGTAAAAAGGGCTGTCCAAGATGATCAAGAAGATCAAGATTCTCAAACATCAATTGATCACAATGCAAGAATCAACCCTCGGCACAATGATGAGTTTAAGCCGAGAGTTGTCCCCAAGATGATTGCAAATCCGGCCTATGAACAAAGGCAACACCATCAAGATGTAAGGTATGATCCGAGACCTCTTGGTCATGAAGATAGATTTGAGCCGAGACTAACTCAACATCAAGCTCAAAGGTATGATCCAAATCCTTTTGTTAATGTTGAACCGAGGCAAAACAATCAAAGGTATGATAATAATCTTGGTTCTATCAAGACCAAGATCCCTCCTTTTTAGGTACGAATGATCCTCATTTATTTTTTTGATTGGACACGAAAAGTTAACCATGTTTTTTGATGTTCATTATTATTCGGAGGAGAAAAAGGTTAAATTGGCAGCCATGGAGTTTGGAGACTATGCATCAAAGTGGTGGGATAATGAGACCAATGAACGGAGAAGAGCGGGACAACGACCAATTGATTCATGGGAAGATATGAAAGCGATCATGTCACGACGATTTGTACCTCAAAATTTTAATCATGAGTTGTACAATCCACTCCACAGAATGAGGCAAGGAACAAAGACCGTTGATGAATACTACAAAGAGATGGAGATGGTGATGTTTAGATTGAATATTCAAGAAGATAAAGAAACAACTTTAGATCGGTTCTTGGCTGGTCTAAATGACAACATCAGACCTAAGGTACAACGTGCTAATCTTCATAATCTTATTGATATGGTTTATTTTTCTGAACAGATTGAAAGGCAACATAAAGAAAAGAGTTTAAGGGCAAAACCGGCAACTTTCCAAACTTGGGAGAAGCTCGAATCCACCCCCAGATTTTTTTCTACTGTTTTTCCAAACCAAAGCAAGGGTAAAGAGGTCATAAATGGTGCAAAGACAGCCACTGGTCAGTTTGGGGCAGCAAGGTCTCAAAATCCATCAAATGCGGCCAATACGAGGGTAAAATCTACTCCAAAACTTGTTCGGGAATGTTCTAAATGTGGGGGCAAAGGACACTTTGCTATGGACTGCCCTAACAAGAGTACAATGATAAAATTGGATGATGGATCGTGGATAAGTGAGGAAGAAGCTGAAAGGGCTGTTTTAGAGGTGAAAAAAGAGCGAGATAGAAAAGAAACGAGTGATCCTATCCATGAGGTACAATTCGAGGGAAAAAAAGGATACAAAAGCCTTGAGCTTAGTGAAAGAAAAGGCAAGCTCGCAAAAAAGAGAGAAAAGAGTGTTTATTCATTACTCCCGAAAAGGTACATAGGGCAATTCCTTTGAAAGGAACCACAAGGAACCTTTGTACTAACACTTTTTCTTTTTATCTAACATCTTTTTCTACATCTAGTCTTGCCATTTTTCAGAAATTTCATGAAGACTTCCCTAAGGAGTTGCCGAGAAGATTAATTGTTAGTCTTCAAAATCATGAAAGATATAAACCATCTTTGGGTACAAATCAGCAAATTCAAACCCAAGGTGATTTAATTCTTGAACAAAAGAAGGTAAGTATGTCTTTAGGTCTTTTTGTTAATCCGGGAAAAATCATACCAAAGCAAGCAAGGACTTTTAGATTATATACGGATAGTCTCAATGTTAATAACTTCATGTTTAAGTATAGACATCCAATTCCTTACTTTGATAAAGTACTTGTTACGAGTAAAAACCGAGAGAATCTTATTGAACATCTTATGGCTGTTTTTACTATTTTAAAAGCACAAACTTTGTATGCTAAGATTGGAAATTATGTTTGTTACACTAATTCTATTAACCTTCTTAGTTACATTGTGAGTTTTCAAGGTATTCAAGTTGTTCTAGCAAAAGATAATGCAATAAGGGAATGGTCACGAACAACTATTATCCTTCAAGATCGTTCAACATATGAGTTGGCACGCTTTTATAAACATTTGTTTCGTGATTTTAGCAAGCTTCCTGACTCATTAATTGCAATTAAGGAGGAAAAGACACCATTCAATTGGGACAGCCGCAAGAGAATCTCATTGATAGGTAAGTACAATGTACTTTCTACTTTCCATATTTCTGACTTGCTCCCTTTTCTTCATTTTGCAGATTACAAAGCTGATTTTTGGGAAGATTCGAGACGAATCCTTTTCAAGAAGGAGGGGATGATACGGTCCCAACCTTGGGGCTGCCCAACTCAAGGGAACGTGCATTCAGATACAAAGAGGACTCTAAATTACATCTAGGAATGTTGTACAAGTCAACCTCTTAGTATCACAAGTGTACAAGGAATGGACAGCTTTGCTACTGTTTGCAAGAATGAACATATCTTTCGATATACTTATCCAATGGAGCTGATTCCAGTTTCATATTAAAGATAAGAGGCAGATCTACAACTTTCATGAAGATCACAAGATCAGATTCTGCCTTCTTGATATCCCATATTGTTGTGCAAGTTGGCCCAACAAGCTGTCCAGAATGGGGACGAATTATAAAGGGCATTTTAGTCTTTTTATGTACAATTAAAGTCTATACTAGACTTTAATTATTTTCAGCATATTTTATTACTATAATTTCGTGTATAGCAAGTAGTTGCTATAATAAAGGACGTGTTGTCCATGTGTTAGTTAGTTGGTTAATAAGAGTCCTAATGCAACTATGACTCTTCATTATTTTGGTAGTTATTTACTTTATGCCGCCAAGATAATAGGCACATGTCCCTATTATCTTGTTTAGGTAGTTACTTGATAGCAAGTTGTTATTCAAGAGTCCTAATTCTTTAAGGACTCTTATTTCCCTTTTCCTAGTTTGAGTTGGAACCGAATTTCCTTCTACTGAAGGGGAATTTCGGCCACCTCTTTTACTTAGACTTGATATATTGATATTTTGATTAAGGTTAATCCTTTGATACTTGTTTATGACTTCCGGTTGAAGTTCATATTTCTTTAAGTTACTGTATCAACTAGTTGGTTTATCTAGTTGTGGTGTTTCAACCTCCATTGATACTTAGCCTTTCCGGGACTGTGTTAAGTGTATTCCCCCATAAACTATTCGAGATAGAGAAAGATCTGCTAATTAAGCCGAGTCTTGATACAACCCATCAAGATTTCGCATCAAGTGGTATCAGAGCAAAAGGTTGATCTCTATCTTGGTGTACTTTATTGCTTTCTTGAAAAAAAAAATTCTTGTTTGCTTGAGATAGCCGAAAGATAACAAAAACTTTTTTTTACCCCAACGAAAAAAGCCACCCGAAGTAAAAGAAATTGGCAGCCGGGTTATTCATACAATTCGGGTACTTACCATTATAAAAGCCACCCGAAGTAAAGAAATTGGCAGCCAGGGTTAACCCAAAAATAGACAAGGATTCAAGGCCAAAAGCAAACTTCCTTTGTACAAAGGAATTGGCACTTGTTCCCCCTTCATCTTGAATTAGCCACTATCAAGACTTTTCGATCTAGCACAATCGTCATCAAATCAAGAGCTTTTGATCTTGTGGCCAAGATAAGGGTAAGTCTCGGGCAAAAAGGTAAGAAAAGATTTCAAGAACGAGCTATTTCAAGAAAAACAGAAAATCAAGAACCATTCGGTAAAAGGTAAAAGGGGCTGTCCAAGATGATCAAGAAGATCAAGATTCTCAAACATCAATTGATCACAATGCAAGAATCAACCCTCGGCACAATGATGAGTTTAAGCCGAGAGTTGTCCCCAAGATGATTGCAAATCCGACCCTATGAACAAAGGCAACACCATCAAGATGTAAGGTATGATCCGAGACCTCTTGGTCATGAAGATAGATTTGAGCCGAGACTAACTCAACATCAAGCTCAAAGGTATGATCCAAATCCTTTTGTTAATGTTGAACCGAGGCAAAACAATCAAAGGTATGATAATAATCTTGGTTCTATCAAGACCAAGATCCCTCCTTTTTTAGGTACGAATGATCCTCATTTATTTTTTGATTGGACACGAAAAGTTAACCATGTTTTTGATGTTCATTATTATTCGGAGGAGAAAAAGGTTAAATTGGCAGCCATGGAGTTTGGAGACTATGCATCAAAGTGGTGGGATAATGAGACCAATGAACGGAGAAGAGCGGGACAACGACCAATTGATTCATGGGAAGATATGAAAGCGATCATGTCACGACGATTTGTACCTCAAAATTTTAATCATGAGTTGTACAATCCACTCCACAGAATGAGGCAAGGAACAAAGACCGTTGATGAATACTACAAAGAGATGGAGATGGTGATGTTTAGATTGAATATTCAAGAAGATAAAGAAACAACTTTAGATCGGTTCTTGGCTGGTCTAAATGACAACATCAGACCTAAGGTACAACGTGCTAATCTTCATAATCTTATTGATATGGTTTATTTTTCTGAACAGATTGAAAGGCAACATAAAGAAAAGAGTTTAAGGGCAAAACCGGCAACTTTCCAAACTTGGGAGAAGCCGAATCCACCCCAGATTTTTTCTACTGTTTTTCCAAACCAAAGCAAGGGTAAAGAGGTCATAAATGGTGCAAAGACAGCCACTGGTCAGTTTGGGGCAGCAAGGTCTCAAAATCCATCAAATGCGGCCAATACGAGGGTAAAATCTACTCCAAAACTTGTTCGGGAATGTTCTAAATGTGGGGGCAAAGGACACTTTGCTATGGACTGCCCTAACAAGAGTACAATGATAAAATTGGATGATGGATCGTGGATAAGTGAGGAAGAAGCTGAAAGGGCTGTTTTAGAGGTGAAAAAAGAGCGAGATAGAAAAGAAACGAGTGATCCTATCCATGAGGTACAATTCGAGGGAAAAAAGGATACAAAAGCCTTGAGCTTAGTGAAAGAAAAGGCAAGCTCGCAAAAAGAGAGAAAAGAGTGTTTATTCATTACTCCCGAAAAGGTACATAGGGCAATTCCTTTGAAAGGAACCACAAGGAACCTTTGTACTAACACTTTTTCTTTTTATCTAACATCTTTTTCTACATCTAGTCTTGCCATTTTTCAGAAATTTCATGAAGACTTCCCTAAGGAGTTGCCGAGAAGATTAATTGTTAGTCTTCAAAATCATGAAAGATATAAACCATCTTTGGGTACAAATCAGCAAATTCAAACCCAAGGTGATTTAATTCTTGAACAAAAGAAGGTAAGTATGTCTTTAGGTCTTTTTTGTTAATCCCGGGAAAAATCATACCAAAGCAAGCAAGGACTTTTAGATTATATACTGGATAGTCTCAATGTTAATAACTTCATGTTTAAGTATAGACATCCAATTCCTTACTTTGATAAAGTACTTGTTACGAGTAAAAACCGAGAGAATCTTATTGAACATCTTATGGCTGTTTTTACTATTTTAAAAGCACAAACTTTGTATGCTAAGATTGGAAATTATGTTTGTTACACTAATTCTATTAACCTTCTTAGTTACATTGTGAGTTTTCAAGGTATTCAAGTTGTTCTAGCAAAAGATAATGCAATAAGGGAATGGTCACGAACAACTATTATCCTTCAAGATCGTTCAACATATGAGTTGGCACGCTTTTATAAACATTTGTTTCGTGATTTTAGCAAGCTTCCCTGACTCATTAATTGCAATTAAGGAGGAAAAGACACCATTCAATTGGGACAGCCGCAAGAGAATCTCATTGATAGGTAAGTACAATGTACTTTCTACTTTCCATATTTCCGACTTGCTCCCTTTTCTTCATTTTGCAGATTACAAAGCTGATTTTTGGGAAGATTCGAGACGAATCCTTTTCAAGAAGGAGGGGATGATACGGTCCCAACCTTGGGGCTGCCCAACTCAAGGGAACGTGCATTCAGATACAAAGAGGACTCTAAATTACATCTAGGAATGTTGTACAAGTCAACCTCTTAGTATCACAAGTGTACAAGGAATGGACAGCTTTGCTACTGTTTGCAAGAATGAACATATCTTTCGATATACTTATCCAATGGAGCTGATTCCAGTTTCATATTAAAGATAAGAGGCAGATCTACAACTTTCATGAAGATCACAAGATCAGATTCTGCCTTCTTGATATCCCATATTGTTGTGCAAGTTGGCCCAACAAGCTGTCCAGAATGGGGACGAATTATAAAGGGCATTTTAGTCTTTTTATGTACAATTAAAGTCTATACTAGACTTTAATTATTTTCAGCATATTTTATTACTATAATTTCGTGTATAGCAAGTAGTTGCTATAATAAAGGACGTGTTGTCCATGTGTTAGTTAGTTGGTTAATAAGAGTCCTAATGCAACTATGACTCTTCATTATTTTGGTAGTTATTTACTTTATGCCGCCAAGATAATAGGCACATGTCCCTATTATCTTGTTTAGGTAGTTACTTGATAGCAAGTTGTTATTCAAGAGTCCTAATTCTTTAAGGACTCTTATTTCCCTTTTCCTAGTTTGAGTTGGAACCGAATTTCCTTCTACTCGAAAGGGGAATTTCAGCCACCTCTT
This sequence comes from Vinca minor, assembly GCA_026122235.1. Taxonomy (NCBI): domain Eukaryota; kingdom Viridiplantae; phylum Streptophyta; class Magnoliopsida; order Gentianales; family Apocynaceae; genus Vinca; species Vinca minor. The sequence goes on from JAOCZM010000191.1 coordinate 2,207,477, forward strand.
TTACTTAGACTTGATATATTGATATTTTGATTAAGGTTAATCCTTTGATACTTGTTTATGACTTCCGGTTGAAGTTCATATTTCTTTAAGTTACTGTATCAACTAGTTGGTTTATCTAGTTGTGGTGTTTCAACCTCCATTGATACTTAGCCTTTCCGGGACTGTGTTAAGTGTATTCCCCCATAAACTATTCGAGATAGAGAAAGATCTGCTAATTAAGCCGAGTCTTGATACAACCCATCAAGATTTCGCATCAAGTGGTATCAGAGCAAAAGGTTGATCTCTATCTTGGTGTACTTTATTGCTTTCTTGAAAAAAAAAATTCTTGTTTGCTTGAGATAGCCGAAAGATAACAAAAACTTTTTTTTACCCCAACGAAAAAGCCACCCGGAAGTAAAAGAAATTGGCAGCCGGGTTATTCATACAATTCGGGTACTTACCATTATAAAAGCCACCCGGAAGTAAAGAAATTGGCAGCCGGGTTAACCCAAAATAGACAAGGATTCAAGGCCAAAAGCAAACTTCCTTTGTACAAAGGAATTGGCACTTGTTCCCCCTTCATCTTGAATTAGCCACTATCAAGACTTTTCGATCTAGCACAATCGTCATCAAATCAAGAGCTTTTGATCTTGTGGCCAAGATAAGGGTAAGTCTCGGGCAAAAAGGTAAGAAAAGATTTCAAGAACGAGCTATTTCAAGAAAACAGAAAATCAAGAACCATTCGGTAAAAGGTAAAAGGGCTGTCCAAGATGATCAAGAAGATCAAGATTCTCAAACATCAATTGATCACAATGCAAGAATCAACCCTCGGCACAATGATGAGTTTAAGCCGAGAGTTGTCCCCAAGATGATTGCAAATCCGGCCTATGAACAAAGGCAACACCATCAAGATGTAAGGTATGATCCGAGACCTCTTGGTCATGAAGATAGATTTGAGCCGAGACTAACTCAACATCAAGCTCAAAGGTATGATCCAAATCCTTTTGTTAATGTTGAACCGAGGCAAAACAATCAAAGGTATGATAATAATCTTGGTTCTATCAAGACCAAGATCCCTCCTTTTTTAGGTACGAATGATCCTCATTTATTTTTTGATTGGACACGAAAAGTTAACCATGTTTTTGATGTTCATTATTATTCGGAGGAGAAAAAGGTTAAATTGGCAGCCATGGAGTTTGGAGACTATGCATCAAAGTGGTGGGATAATGAGACCAATGAACGGAGAAGAGCGGGACAACGACCAATTGATTCATGGGAAGATATGAAAGCGATCATGTCACGACGATTTGTACCTCAAAATTTTAATCATGAGTTGTACAATCCACTCCACAGAATGAGGCAAGGAACAAAGACCGTTGATGAATACTACAAAGAGATGGAGATGGTGATGTTTAGATTGAATATTCAAGAAGATAAAGAAACAACTTTAGATCGGTTCTTGGCTGGTCTAAATGACAACATCAGACCTAAGGTACAACGTGCTAATCTTCATAATCTTATTGATATGGTTTATTTTTCTGAACAGATTGAAAGGCAACATAAAGAAAAGAGTTTAAGGGCAAAACCCAAGCAACTTTCCAAACTTGGGAGAAGCCGAATCCACCCCCAGATTTTTTTCTACTGTTTTTCCAAACCAAAGCAAGGGTAAAGAGGTCATAAATGGTGCAAAGACAGCCACTGGTCAGTTTGGGGGCAGCAAGGTCTCAAAATCCATCAAATGCGGCCAATACGAGGGTAAAATCTACTCCAAAACTTGTTCGGGAATGTTCTAAATGTGGGGGCAAAGGACACTTTGCTATGGACTGCCCTAACAAGAGTACAATGATAAAATTGGATGATGGATCGTGGATAAGTGAGGAAGAAGCTGAAAGGGCTGTTTTAGAGGTGAAAAAAGAGCGAGATAGAAAAGAAACGAGTGATCCTATCCATGAGGTACAATTCGAGGGAAAAAAGGATACAAAAGCCTTGAGCTTAGTGAAAGAAAAGGCAAGCTCGCAAAAAGAGAGAAAAGAGTGTTTATTCATTACTCCCGAAAAGGTACATAGGGCAATTCCTTTGAAAGGAACCACAAGGAACCTTTGTACTAACACTTTTTCTTTTTATCTAACATCTTTTTCTACATCTAGTCTTGCCATTTTTCAGAAATTTCATGAAGATTCCCTAAGGAGTTGCCGAGAAGATTAATTGTTAGTCTTCAAAATCATGAAAGATATAAACCATCTTTGGGTACAAATCAGCAAATTCAAACCCAAGGTGATTTAATTCTTGAACAAAAGAAGGTAAGTATGTCTTTAGGTCTTTTTGTTAATCCGGGAAAAATCATACCAAAGCAAGCAAGGACTTTTAGATTATATACGGATAGTCTCAATGTTAATAACTTCATGTTTAAGTATAGACATCCAATTCCTTACTTTGATAAAGTACTTGTTACGAGTAAAAACCGAGAGAATCTTATTGAACATCTTATGGCTGTTTTTACTATTTTAAAAGCACAAACTTTGTATGCTAAGATTGGAAATTATGTTTCTTACACTAATTCTATTAACCTTCTTAGTTACATTGTGAGTTTTCAAGGTATTCAAGTTGTTCTAGCAAAAGATAATGCAATAAGGGAATGGTCACGAACAACTATTATCCTTCAAGATCGTTCAACATATGAGTTGGCACGCTTTTATAAACATTTGTTTCGTGATTTTAGCAAGCTTCCTGACTCATTAATTGCAATTAAGGAGGAAAAGACACCATTCAATTGGGACAGCCGCAAGAGAATCTCATTGATAGGTAAGTACAATGTACTTTCTACTTTCCATATTTCTGACTTGCTCCCTTTTCTTCATTTTGCAGATTACAAAGCTGATTTTTGGGAAGATTCGAGGACGAATCCTTTTCAAGAAGGAGGGGATGATACGGTCCCAACCTTGGGGCTGCCCAACTCAAGGGAACGTGCATTCAGATACAAAGAGGACTCTAAATTACATCTAGGAATGTTGTACAAGTCAACCTCTTAGTATCACAAGTGTACAAGGAATGGACAGCTTTGCTACTGTTTGCAAGAATGAACATATCTTTCGATATACTTATCCAATGGAGCTGATTCCAGTTTCATATTAAAGATAAGAGGCAGATCTACAACTTTCATGAAGATCACAAGATCAGATTCTGCCTTCTTGATATCCCATATTGTTGTGCAAGTTGGCCCAACAAGCTGTCCAGAATGGGGACGAATTATAAAGGGCATTTTAGTCTTTTTATGTACAATTAAAGTCTATACTAGACTTTAATTATTTTCAGCATATTTTATTACTATAATTTCGTGTATAGCAAGTAGTTGCTATAATAAAGGACGTGTTGTCCATGTGTTAGTTAGTTGGTTAATAAGAGTCCTAATGCAACTATGACTCTTCATTATTTTGGTAGTTATTTACTTTATGCCGCCAAGATAATAGGCACATGTCCCTATTATCTTGTTTAGGTAGTTACTTGATAGCAAGTTGTTATTCAAGAGTCCTAATTCTTTAAGGACTCTTATTTCCCTTTTCCTAGTTTGAGTTGGAACCGAATTTCCTTCTACTGAAGGGGAATTTCGGCCACCTCTTTTACTTAGACTTGATATATTGATATTTTGATTAAGGTTAATCCTTTGATACTTGTTTATGACTTCCGGTTGAAGTTCATATTTCTTTAAGTTACTGTATCAACTAGTTGGTTTATCTAGTTGTGGTGTTTCAACCTCCATTGATACTTAGCCTTTCCGGGACTGTGTTAAGTGTATTCCCCCATAAACTATTCGAGATAGAGAAAGATCTGCTAATTAAGACAAGTCTTGATATAACCCATCAAGATTTCGCATCACGAGGAATCGGATTAGTTATTTTATTAATATTGAGACAATCCGTATATAATCTAAAAGCACCAAGACTCGATACTTTAGTTTAAATCGGGTGTTTCTCTCTTCTTGAACTAGTTTAACCGGGGGAATATTCTCAACGCAACTCTAAACAAGGCTAAGAATCGATGGAGGCTGAAACACCACAACAAGCGTAAACAAAGCTTGCTGATACAGTAACTCAAGAATGAATTAATTCTATACGAAGTCAATCCACAAGTAGCTAACGAATAACCTTACCAAAATATCAATATATCTAATGTAACTACAACGGTGGCCGAAATCCCTCTTAAATAGCGATCTATTTCGGCTATCTAGCCCTAAAAAGGAAGAGTCCTTGAAGAAGTAGGACTCTTGAACAACAAACTTGCTATCGAGTAAAACACTATCTAAGATAATGGACAACATGTCCTATTGTCTAGCACACACTCATAATACGCGTCCAACATGGCTGAAAAGAGTAAACATGTGAAGAGTCCTTGAAGAAGTAGGACTCTACAACTACTAGATAACTAAACCATTCAACCGTTGTCTAAACACATGGACAGCATTTCCTTTGTTATAGCAACACTTGCTATACACGCCTAAAATAGTAAATAACAACGCTGAACATAATTAAAGTCTAGAGTAGACTTTAATGTACAAAAAGACTAAAATGCCCTTTAAATTCGTCCCAATTCTGGACAGCTTGTTGGGCCAACTTGCACGACGATTTCAGATATCAAGAATGCAGAATCTGATCTCGAGATCTCCATGAAAGTTGTAGATCTGCCTCTTATCTTTAGTATGCAACTTGAATCAGTTCCATTGGATAAATGGATCGAAAGCTACGACCATTCTACCAAACTGTCGCAAAGTTGTCCAATCCCTCACCTTCTTGTAAGATTACTAAAATGCCCATCTTAGCCACTTTGCTTGATAGGGCCGAATTGCACATTTGTTAAACTTAAGAGGTTGACTTGTACAACATTCCTAGATGTAACTTAGCGTCCTCTTTGTATCTTAGAACTCAGATCAATGATCAATGATGTGATAAGGCGGAAGAAATCCTATCCTTGCCCTGTGCCGCGTCATTGGTCCATCTAAGCTTGTTAAGAAACCCTTTGAATAGGGCAGCCCCGTGGTCGGTCCCTCATCATCTCCTCCCCCTTGAAAACATGATTCGTCCTCGAATCATCATCAATGGCAGCAACATGATCTGAATAATCGTCAAATGGGGACAAGTCAGAAATATTATACGTAGAATGTACACCATACTCACCTTACAAATAAATTTTCTTGAAGCTGTCCCAAAAGATTGGAACATGTTGCTTCACAACTTTTATGTAATGGGGCAGCAAACTTGCAAAAATCACCAACAAAACTCCTACAAAAGCTTGCCAACCCATAGAATGAATGAACTTGTCTGGATCTAGTTGGTCTCGGACATTCCACATTTTCTTTGACATTTGCCGGATCAACTTTGATACCTTGAGAACTCACAATGTGTTCAAGAAGGTTAATAGAATTAGGGCAAGAAACATAATTTTCAAGCTTAGTTACAAAGTGTGTTCTTTTAGAATAGAAAAAACAGCCCTAAGATGATCCTTATGATTCTCTATGTTCTTACTATAAACAAGTATATTATCAAAGCGAGGAATCGGATGTCTAAACTGAAGGGATTCATGGGCGGAAACTCGTTCCAAACACCCATGGATCCTCACCTGAAGGATCCGCTCATACCTAAACGAATCGAAAAATAGCGGAAAAACTTACTTTTCTTGGATTCAAGAAGCTACTTCTTGAATGGAGGATGATGTTTCTTGGATGCTAATCTGCCACCAATTGATCTCCCTTTGCAGAAAGTCCCTATACCGGTATCCACGCGACGAAACGGGCAGCGATTGCTAGCTCTTCGTTTTTCTGGGTTTCGGGAATTAGAGAGAAAAGGGAGAAGCTGAAAACTATTTTCAGGATTCTTAGGTATTTCGGCTGAAAGTGTTAATAACCTAGGGTTTCGGCCAAGAGGTCATTATATAGGGTGTGAGAGTTTGTTCACATAACTAACTCTCACATCCTCAACTCCTCTCTAGCAGTGGGAGTCTCGAAATCCCACGTTCCCTAGACTTTCACTGGTAGCGGGAGTCCTTATCGGACAATAACTCCCACGTAATCCCAGCTATTGGTAAAATACTGAAATTGCCCTCTATCTCTAATTCGAATAATAAACACTTTATTATTTCCAGAAAGACAAATGTCGATACAATGAACCTAGACACATTCTAGATTCATTGAATCTGACATGAAGCTTCGTTAGCTCGTCTATGCGTGTGACCCTCAGTAGGTTCATCTCACAATGGCAATGAAAACACACTTAGTAGTAGTATGTGTTCATAAATCACAAGCTGGTCCCTAGCGAGACATCAGTGACTACCCAAAGTGAATGAATATACAACTGAACCTAATATCAATCCACTATTTAATCCCTTTGTCTCACGATATCCTAATTAAGCATAAGGCATGGTGGTCGTCACCCTTATTAAGCTTAATTATATTTATGCTCGATCTCCGTGTAGACTGCTTTGACAAATAGCATTTGATAAACACTTTATCAAATACATTTGAGCATGGCCATGCATTTAAACAGTCTTTCCCTATCGAGGGGCCCATGGATATCTCTCTCTAATAATAGAGAGGGACAAATTCCTTACAATGTCTCTCACATTCAAGCTATGATAGGACACTACATCCGATCTCGCCGTATTGATTACTCATACAAGTAACGTCCGACCGAGTCAAAACGTGGCTCCATTCATACTAGAATCAATGAAGACATAAGGTCTAAGGATTCTAAAATAGTATTGAGGAAGTAATACTTATGACTTAAGACCATGAAGTATTACTTCTCGACTGGATCACATCCAATACAATGTATCCCTATATATTGCATCTATGATGTGATTTGTATCCATTACACATGATCAGTAAAACAAGATCATCAATCAACAATCATACTAGTTTTATTTCATAGTAATTAAGCATTACATAAAACTAGGGACTACAAGAAGTAATTACATAAGCTAATGAGTTTTACTATCAAATCACACATTTGATAATCAAAAGCAAAATTAACTATTCAATTACATGCTCAAAAGATAACAAACGCACAACATGTGCTAATGGTCCTAGGGCACTACTAACATAAACTTAATAGTTATTTTATTAATATTGAGACAATCCGTATATAATCTAAAAGTCCCTTCCCTCTTTGGTACAAATGTTGCCGAGTTAGCATAAGGACTTTTACATACTTACTTAACTTTTCTTTCCCAAGAATTAAATCGACCTGCCTTTGAATTTCGTGATTGTCATCCGGATTTGGTTTATATCTTTCACGGTTTTGAAGGCTCGTTAACAACCCTCTCGGCTACTCATTGGGGATTCTTCCTTGAAATTCCTGAAAAAGATCAATAACAAAACTAGGTAGAGAAGAAGATGTTAAGGCAGAAGGAAAAGTGTTGGTAGAAAGGGACCTTTCGGTTCCTTTGAAAACTAACAAAACAATTACTTGTTTTGTTCGAATTACCCTATCTACCTTTCTCGGATTTATAGACAAACACACTTTTCTCACTTTTAGAGAACTTTCCTTTTGTCTCACATTGGGCTTGACTTTACCCCGGCTTTTACCTCATGCGTAGGATCACTCTCCTTTTTCAACTCGCTCTCTTCTTGTAATCTTGCCTCTTCTTTCTCTCTCAATTATTGCATAATTTCTTGCAAGAAGCATTAAATTTTACCTTTGCTTTCAATCTTGCTCTTCTTTCTCTCTCAATTGTTGATAAATTTCATCAAAAGAACGCATCTTTTCTCTCGGTTTGTGGGGAGCTTGCAACCCATGACCACATTTAAGAGGGCTTGATCTCTTATTACTTTGCTGATTTGAAACTCTAAAACTTCTCATCTCTTTCACCAAATCATCCATCTGTTGGCGCAATTCCATGATCGTTTTGTGAAACACCTCTTTGGAGAGCTTGTCTTGATCAAAGGATTCGGTTTTCTTTGATGGAGATCCCTGGTAAGACATGTTATAATCTCAAGAAAACACACACAAACTGTTAGATATCAAAGAAAAATTCACTCTTTATTCCAACACTACTCTAAAAAGAACTTCAAACTCTAGATGAATTGAAAGGTTCCTAACTTGTTGCGTTGATACAAAGCTTAAAGAAAGAAAAGAAGACGAATCTTGAAAAATTCCTAGACCTAATCAAGAAAAGAGATAATTTTTGAAGGTATCCTTTTGTGTTTAGGAAGAGCAATTCTCAATCTTTACTTTCTTGATTTCTTGACTTCTTTCTTTTTCTATCTCATAGACAGTCTTTCCTATCGAGGGGCCATTGATATCTCTCTCTAATAATAGAGAGGTGCAATTCCTTACAATGCCTCTCACACTCAAGCCATGATAGGACGCTACATCCGATCATCAGTCCTATTGATTACTCGATTAAAAGTAACGTTTGACTGAGTCAAAACGTGGCTCCATTCATGCTAGAATCAAATGGAGACATAAGGTCTAAGGATTCTAAAATAGTATTGAGGAAGTAATACTTATGACTAAGGACCATGAAGTATTACTTCTCTAACGGATCACGTCCAATGCAATGTTTTCCTATATATTGCATCTATGATATGATTTGTAATCATTACACATGATTAGTAAAACGTAATCATCAATCAAACATCATACTAGTTTTATTTCATTGTAAAATAGATTACATAAAACTAGGGACAACTAGAATAGTAATTACATAAGCAAATGAGTTTTACTATCAAATCACGCATTTGATGTTCATTAGCAAAATTTACTATTCATATGAAATGCTCAAAAAGATATAAAACGTACAACATATGCTAATGGTCCTAGGTGATACGGGACCATCTAGAAGGATACATCATCCTTTACAAAGAAAACATAGACCAATGACTAGATCAAGAACAAGACAAAGGAATCAAGAACTAACCACATTGGTCCGAGAGTTGAAGTCTAAAGAAGAAGCCAAGCGTCATTTAGAAGATGAAGTACAAGTTCAACTTCTAACTCTTGAAAGCATTCAAATCGGCCCAAACAAGCATTTTGGCTAAAAAGGGTACTTTAGTCTTTTCACATATTAAAGTCTATTCTAGACTATTCTAGACTTTAATATTTTAAGCAATGTTATTTGTTTTATTAGCCGAAATAAAGGACATGTTGTCCATGTGTTAGTTAGTTGGTTATTAAGAGTCCTAATGCAACTAGGACTCTTCATTATTTTGGTAGTTATTTCTATTTATGCCGCCAAGATAATAGGCACATGTCCCTATTATCTTGTTTAGGTAGTTACTTGATAGCAAGTTGTTATTCAAGAGTCCTAATTCTTCAAGGACTCTTATTTCCCTTTCCTAGTTTGAGTTGGAACCGAATTACCTTCTACTTAAAGGGAATTTCGGCCACCTCTTTTACTTAGACTTGATATATTGATATTTTGATTAAGGTTAATCCTTTGATACTTGTTTATGAACTTCCGGTTGAATTTCATAATCCTTTAAGTTACTGTATCAACTAGTTGGTTCTCTAGTTGTGGTGTTTCAACCACCATTGATACTTAGCCTTTCCAGGATTGTGTTAAGTGTATTCCCATAGAAACCATTCGAGATAGAGAAATATCTATTTTCAGCCGAATCTTAATATAACCCATCAAGATTTCGCATCAAGTGGTATCAGAGCAAAAGGTTGATCTCTATCTTGGTGTACCTTTATTGCTTTCTTGAAAAAAAAATTCTTGTTTGCTTGAGAATAGCCGAAAGATAACAAAAAAAATTTATACCCAACGAAAAAGCCACCCGGAAGTAAAGAAATTGGCAGCCGGGTTAGTACAATACGGGTTCATTACCCAAAGAAAAAGCCACTCGGATATAAAGAAATTGGCAACTGAGTTATCCCACAAAAGACAAGGATACAATCCAAAAGCAAACTTCCTTCAACAAGGAATTGGCTCTTGTTCCCTCTTCATCTTGAATTAGTCACCATCAAGGTAAAAATATCAAGGTAACATCTTCATACCATAGAAGTTCTTGATCTGTGTGGCCAAGATAAGGGTAAGTCTTGGGTAAGAAGGTAAGAAAGGCTTCAAGAAAAAGCAATTTCAAGAAGAAAGAAAATCAAGAAACATAAAGGTTACATCTTTTTCTTGTTCTTGTTACAATTACCCTTATACTTTTTCCCTAGCCTTTTTGTTAAGTCAAGAAAGTACTTGATATATTTTTCAGCCTTCCATCACCATACACATACAATCATCCAAAGTTGGAAGTTCTTGACAAGTATTTTGAGGGATATTGAGAGAATACAAAATCTGATTACTATTCATAGATTACTATTCACGGATTACTATTCACTAATTACTATTCACAGATTACTATTCTCAGATCACTATTCTCAGACTACTATTCACAGATTACTATTTCCAGATTTTGTGAAAAGATCCAATCTTTAATATTTTTTTCTACTAACAAGCTTTGTGTTTGTTCTCTTGCAAAGATAATGTCTTTTAGTGAAGGTACTTCGCAGCAAGGTGCCATAGATGGAGACAAACTTTTCAAAGAATCATTACAACAAACAATGCAAGCTTTGATGCAAACCATCAATGAGCTTAAATTGGAGGTTCGTGACCTCAAGAACCCTTCGGATAAGGGCAAAAAGGCAACAATAGAGGATCAAGATTCTCAAGAATCCATTGATCAAAATGCAAAAAACAACCCTCGGCACAATGTTGATTTTCAGCCGAGAGTTGTTCCAAGAATGACTCCAAATCCGGCCTATGAACCAAGGCAACATCAACAAGATGTAAGGTATGATCCGAGACCTCTTGGTCATGAAGATAGATTTGAGCCGAGGCAACTTCAACATCAAGCTCAAAGGTATGATCCAATCCTTTTATTAATGTTGAACCGAGGCAAAACAATCAAAGGTATGATCCTAGACACTTTGATCTTGATGAACCGAGACCAAATTATCAAGCTCAAATGTTTGATAATAATCTTGGTTCAATCAAGACCAAGATTCCTCCTTTCCTTGGTACTAATGATCCTAATTTGTTTTTTGATTGGACAGGAAAAGTTAACCATGTTTTTGATGTCCATAATTATTCCGAAGAGAAAAAGGTTAAGTTAGCAGCCATGGAGTTTGGAGATTATGCATCCATTTGGTGGGATCATGAGGTCAATGAAAGAAGAAGAACGGAGCAAAGACCAATTGATACTTGGGATGACATGAAAGCGGTTATGGCAAGACGTTTTGTACCCCAGAATTTTAACCGTGAGTTGTATAATCAACTCCAAAGATTGAGGCAAGGGACAAAGACAGTTGATGCATACTTCAAGGAAATGGAGATGTCCATGATTAGAGCTAACATTCGAGAAGCAAATGAGGCTACTTTTGCTCGTTTCTTGGCTGGTCTAAATGACAAAATTAGACCCAAGGTAGAACGTGCTAACCTTACTTCTCTTATTGATATGGTTTATTTTGCTGAACAAGTTGAAAGGCAGCAAAAAGAGAAGAGTTTGAGGGCTTATTCGGCTAATTTCCAATCTTGGAAAAGGCCAAATCAGCCCCTAAACAACCCTACTGTTTTACCACACCAAAATCAAGCTAAGGGCAGTTTGGGAAGTGCAAAAACAGCCACAAGTGCAATTGGGGCAGCAAGGTTACCGATTGCTACAAAACAGCCCGATTTGAGAGCTAATGCACCTACAACACATGATCGGGAATGTTTTAAATGTCATGGTAAGGGTCACTTCGCACGGGATTGTCCAACTAAACATACCATGATCATGTTGGACGATGGAACGTGGGTAAATGATGAGGAAATTCCGGAAGATCCCTTGTATGCCAAGCTTGATAAATGTGTTTTTTGCACTAATTCTATTAACTTTCTTGGATACATTGTTAGTTCAAGTGGAATTCAGGTTGATCCATTTAAGATTGAATCAATTGTGATCTGGCCGAGGCCAACAGGTGCAACACAAGTGAGATCATTCTATGGTTTGGCAAGCTTTTATAGACGTTTTGTTCATGATTTTAGCTCAATTGCCGCACCATTGAATGAAGTAGTGAAGAAAGATGCCTCATTTTTTTGGGATAAGCCGCAAGAAGAGAGTTTTAACAAGCTTAAGCAATTACTAACTTCTTCCCCTATCTTATCTTTACCTAATTTTTCAATAACTTTTGAAGTTGAATGTGATGCTTCAGGTATAGGTATTGGGGCTGTTTTGCAACAACAAGGTAAACCTTTAGCATACTTTAGTGAGAAACTAAGTGGCGCTTCACTTAATTATCCTACGTATGATAAAGAGTTATACGCTATTGTTCGAGCTTTGGAAACATGGCAGCACTACTTGGTTGGACGAGAATTTGTGATTCACACGGATCATGAATCCATCAAGTATCTCAAAGGACAAAGTAAGTTAAACAAGAGACATGCAAAATGGGTTTCCTTCATTGATAGCTTTCCATATGTCATCAAATACAAAAAAGGTAAGGAAAACGTTGTTGCTGATGCTCTTTCTAGAAGGTACTCTTTACTTTCTATTCTACATACTAAATTACTTGGTTTTGAACATTTAAAAGCTTTGTATGTAGATGATAATGAGTTTTCAGATTTGTTTACATCTTGTCATGTCTCGGCAAAACAAGATTTTCACATATTTGAAGGCTTCTTGTTTAAAGGTAACAAACTATGTGTTCCATCATGTTCTATTAGAGAATTAATTGTTAGGGAGGCACATAGTGGCGGCTTAATGGGTCATTTTGGTGTTATTAAAACATTGGATATTTTACAAGAACACTTTTATTGGCCTAAAATGAAAAGAGATGTACAAAGAATTTGTGAACTTTGTTTTAAGTGAAAACAGGCTAAAAGTACTTCAAAGGCTCACGGATTACTCATGCATCTTCCAATACCTTCTTCACCTTGGATTGATATTTCCATGGATTTTATTTTGGGATTGCCGAAATCCACAAGAGGTAATGATAGTATAATGGTTGTTGTGGATAGATTTTCTAAAATGGCACACTTTATTTCTTGTAGGAAAACAAATGATGCTAGCCATGTTGCGGATCTATTCTTTAAAGACATCATTCGGTTACATGGTGTTCCAAAAACAATAGCAAGTGATAGGGATGTCAAATTCCTAAGTTATTTTTGGAAGACCTTATGGAGCAAATTGGGAACAAAGCTTTTGTTTTCTACTTCAAGCCATCCACAAACCGATGGCCAAACTGAGGTAACAAATAGAACCTTAGGGGCTCTACTTAGGGCACTTATTCAAAAGAACTTGAAAAAGTGGGAAGAATGTTTACCTATGGCTGAATTTGCTTATAATCGTACGTTACATTCTACTACTAACAATTCACCTTTTGAAGTTGTTTATGGTTTTAACCCCCTTACCCCTTTAGATCTAATTCTCTTCCTATTGATGAGTATTATAACATAGAAGGTGATTCAAGGGCTGACTTTGTTCAAAGGATACATTACGAAGTAGCCGAGAACATCAAGAAGAAAAATGACCGGAATGCACTTAAATCCATCAAAGGCCGCAAGGCTATCAACTTTGAAGTTGGTGATTGGGTGTGGATACACTTTAGGAAAGAGAGATTTCCAAAAGAAAGGCAGTCCAAACTACATCCAAGAGGAGATGGCCCTTTTCAAGTGATTAAGAAGATAAATGACAATGCATACCAAATAGACTTGCAAGGTAAGTATGGTGTCCATTCTACTTTTAATGTTGCTGATTTATCTCCTTTTGATGCTTAGATTACATGGATGATGATGTTGATGATGAAGATGATTCGAGGTCGAATCCTTTTCAAGGGGGAGGGGATGATACGGGACCATCTAGAAGGATACATCATCCTTTACAAAGAAAACATAGACCAATGACTAGATCAAGAACAAGACAAAGGAATCAAGAACTAACCACATTGGTCCGAGAGTTGAAGTCTAAAGAAGAAGCCAAGCTTCATTTAGAAGATGAAGTACAAGTTCAACTTCTAACTCTTGAAAGCATTCAAATCGGCCCAAACAAGCATTTTGGCTAAAAAGGGTATTTTAGTCTTTTCACATATTAAAGTCTATTCTAGACTATTCTAGACTTTAATATTTTAAGCAATGTTATTTGTTTTATTAGCTGAAATAAAGGACATGTTGTCCATGTGTTAGTTAGTTGGTTATTAAGAGTCCTAATGCAACTAGGACTCTTCATTATTTTGGTAGTTATTTCTATTTATGCCGCCAAGATAATAGGCACATGTCCCTATTATCTTGTTTAGGTAGTTACTTGATAGCAAGTTGTTATTTAAGAGTCCTAATTCTTCAAGGACTCTTATTTACCTTTCCTAGTTTGAGTTGGAACCGAATTACCTTCTACTTAAAGGGAATTTCGGCCACCTCTTTTACTTAGACTTGATATATTGATATTTTGATTAAGGTTAATCCTTTGATACTTGTTTATGAACTTCCGGTTGAATTTCATAATCCTTTAAGTTACTGTATCAACTAGTTGGTTTCTCTAGTTGTGTTGTTTCAACCACCATTGATACTTAGCCTTTCCGGGATTGTGTTAAGTGTATTCCCATAGAAACCATTCGAGATAGAGAAAGATCTGTTTTCAGCCGAATCTTGATATTACCCATCAAGGTTTCGCATCACTAGGGCACTACTAACAATAACCTTAATCAAAATATCAATATATCAAGTCTAACTATAAAAGTGGCCGAAATCTCCCTTAAATAAGTTGAGATTTCGGTTACAACAATAAAGGGAAATAAGAGTCCTTGAAGGATTAGGTCTCTTGAAAACAAATAAGAGTCCTTGAAGAATTAGGACTCTTGAATAACATAACAACTTTGATAAGGGATTGGACAGCTTTGCAACAGTTTGGTATAAACGTCATATCTATCAATCCAGGAATCCAATGGAGCTGATTCCAATTGCATATTAAAGATAAGAGGCAGATCTACAAATTTCATGAAGATCACGAGATCAGATTCTGCCTTCTTGATATCCGAAATCGTCGTACAAGTTCGCCCAACAAGCTGTCCAGAATTGGGACGAAATTAAAGGGCATTTTAGTCTTTGTACAATTAAAGTCTATGCTAGACTTTAATTATTTTCAGCATATTATTTACATTATTTTCGTGTACAGCAAGTAGTATTGCTATAATAAAGGACATGTTGTCCATGTGTTAGTTAGTTGGTTATCTAGTTGTTAAGAGTTCCACATCTACTAGGACTCTTCTTGTTTAAGTGTTTTACTTGATAGCAAGTTGTTTAATCAAGAGTCCTAATTCTTCAAGGACTCTTATTTATTGTTGTTTGGAACCGAATTATTACTCTATATAATGGAGGGTTCGACCAACATAATATTCAGATTAGTTGTTTTAATACAAGATATTTTTGGAACATGATGTTAGGTTTCTACCTTGTCATTCCTTCTTGAGTTACTGTATCAATAAGTTTAGTTTACGCTTATTGTGGTGTTTCAGCCTCCATTGATGATCAACCTTCTTGGAGTCGCGTTGATTATATTCCCCCGTTAAACTGATTTCGAGAAAGAGAAAGATCCGAAACCTTTTCGTTGTCGAATCCTTGGTATGTTGTACTTCGGATCCGCATCATTGCAATTTCATTGCCTTGTAATACTCATCGACCGAACTCTCTCCTTGCTTTAACCTTTGTAAACGTTTGTAAAGTTCCTTTATGTAATCTAAAGGAACAAAACGCCGTTTCATCACCGCTTTCAACTCGGCCCAAGTTGCAATTTCTGGTTGTTCCACTTTTACCCTTGTCTTGGTCTCATTATCCCACCAACTAGAAGCATATCCATATAACTCCATGGCTGCTAGCTTTACTTTCTTTTTCTCCGAATAGTTATGAACAGCAAAAACTTGGTTAACATTATGAATCCAATCAAAAAATAATTTGGGATTATTTGTACCTTCGAAAGACGGAATCTTCGTCTTGATTGAATCAAGATTGTTGTCATAACGATGTAATTGGTCCCCTTTTCTCGGCTCAAAAATATGATTGTTGATCAACTGATTTGGTGGCGGATTTGGAGGTGGCCTAGGCTGCTCAACTTCATCAACCAATGGATCATCAATCTTGGTATAATCCCGAACCTTACATTGCTGATTTCGAAGCGCCAATTGTGTCAATATATCCACCATTTGTTTCTTTAATTCTGCAAAATCTTTATGTGTCACCATTGAATCCGGATTAAAGACTTCGTCTTTCTTTGATGGAGATCCTTGGAAAGACATAGTTATAAGATAAGAAAAACAAGAGAAAACACTCAAAAACGTTAGATAGCAAAGAAAGATTCACTCTTTATTCCAACACCGCTCGTATAGAACTTCAAACTCTAGATTTAAAGAAAGGGTTCCTAACTCGTTGCGTTGACACAAGGCTGAAAAATAAGGAAAGAAATCCTATCTTTGACCTAAACAAAAAGATTTAGAAAGAAAAAGATGAAGAAACGAATTCCTAATCGAGAAAAGATTCGTCCTCGAATCTTGAGCGTTGTGGTAGGATGAACAGTAAGGGTGATACGGTACCAACCTTGGGGCTGCCCAACTCAAGGGAACGTGTGCTAAGATACAAAGAGGACTCTAAATTACATCTAGGAATGTTGCCCAAGTCAACCTCTTAAGTATCACAAGTATACAAGGATTGGACAGCTTTGCTACTGTTTGGTATAATGATCATATCTTTCGATATAGGCATCCAATGAAGCTTATTCCAATTGCATATTAAAGATAAGAGGCAGATCTACAACTTCTATGAAGATCACAAGACCAGATTCTGCCTTCTTGATATCCATTATTGACGTACAAGTTGGCCCAACAAGCTGTCCAGAATTGGGACGAATTTAAAGGGCATTTTAGTCTTTTTGTGTACAATTAAAGTCTATACTAGACTTTAATTATTTTCAGCATATTTCATTACTATAATTTCGTGTCTAGCAAGTAGTTGCTATAATAAAGGACATGTTGTCCATGTGTTAGTTAGTTGGTTAATAAGAGTCCTAATGCAACTAGGACTCTTCATAGATTTTGTAGTTATTTCTATTTTTAGCCGCCAAGATAATAGGAACATGTGCCTATTATCTTGTTTAGGTAGTTACTTGATAGCAAGTTGTTATTCAAGAGTCCTAATTCTTCAAGGACTCTTATTTCCTTTTCCTAAGTCAAGTTGGAACCGAAATCCCTCTATTTAAAGAGTAGTTTCGGCCACCTTTTTAATTAGACTTGATATATTGATATTTTGATTAAGGTTATTCCTTTGATACTTGTTTATGAACTTCCGGTAGAACTTCATATTCTTTTGAGTTACTGTATCAACTAGCTTGTTTCTCTAGTTGTGGTGTTTCAGCTGTTGAAGTACATTTAATCTAAGGTGCGCCAATTCGATTGGGCCGGGCCGGGATTGGATTGGGCCCT
This sequence comes from Vinca minor, assembly GCA_026122235.1. Lineage (NCBI taxonomy): Eukaryota > Viridiplantae > Streptophyta > Magnoliopsida > Gentianales > Apocynaceae > Vinca > Vinca minor. Next base: position 2,224,876 of record JAOCZM010000191.1, read on the forward strand.
TAATCGGGTTGGGACGACCAATATGATTGGGCCGACCAACCCATTTGGACCGACCTTATGGCTGGAAAATTGGACACATATTTTCAGCTCATATTTCTTATCTAGAGGTTGAAGTGGTGGAGAAAATGGAGGAGTGGTTTTCTCCATGATCTCCCACTTTCCCCTTTATCTCTCCCCACTCTCTCTTGATAGACTAAGGGAAAAATAGTGATTTTCCTAATCATTCAAGTCAGATTTTTCTCCAGCTTTTGAAGTTTAGAGAAGAGAGAACATTAGAGAGAAAAGAAAAGACAGCTTTTTCTAGACTTGTTTTCTAGCTTTGGATAATAGAAAAGAAGTAAGAAAAACTGTATATGGTTCTTCTAAAAGGTCATACATACAAACTCCATCTTGAAGAGTGTCTTCAAGGCTTCTACAAGGCGTTGGCTAGCACCATGCAGTAGAAGACCATCCCCTGGAAGATCGAGTGGATACTAGGAGAGACGGAACCTGCGTTGGTGGCGTTCCGTTCGTGACAACATACCGCTGAAACCGTTTCAGCTATCCTAGCACCGAATAAAGGTATAACACTATCTCGTAGTCTTAGGTTCTTACTCTTGATAGATCCTGGTAGAGGCGGGTCACTTTATTTCCGCTGCACAATGTGATTCGATCCGGTTATTCCTCTAACAGTGGTATCAGAGCCACTCACGAGTACCCTATAGACTTAATGTGTTATAGTGTTTGCATATAGATTTTGAATCTATGTTTTGCATGCCTTAGGATTGCTAGAAATGTTGTATATTATGTATGACATATTTTTTTCATCATTTTGAATGTATGAGAATTGAGATTTTCCAGTTTTGAAGTCATTTCAAAAGTTGAAAAAAATCTCATTTTCTGGCATTTCGATCGATCAACTCGAGGTAAGTCAAGTAGCTAAATAATTGGGTTCGGATCAACCGAGTTGATCTTCTGGCCGATCCGAGTTGGTCTTCGATCGACCGAAAGTTCCTGCTTTGGTCAACCGACCGGTCGACCGAACCCGAGGCGTAATTTGAAATGTTCATTTTACTCGCTTTGCTCGCTTTTTCCATAAAGTGTTATATGTTAATTGAGCATGATGCATAGTAGTCGCCTTTACCCCCGTTGGTTTATTTTATAATACGATCCGCGTATCGTGCCTATTTTTTTCTATCAAAAGTTGTAATTTTTCTTCTCATTAAATCCCCTCGAATGTAACTCGAGGTTTCCTTAGAATTATGTAATATTCTAGATTAAGAGAAGGTACAAACTGTGATGAAGATTTGGGAGGGCAACCACCCGAAGGTCAAGACGGTGTAGAATAGAGTATTTTCTTTTCACACCCTTAGATTGACTTCACGGGTTTTTCCATTGGTTTGGAAAACCGAATAGGATATGGCGATTACTATTGCATTTTACTTTTATGTATTGGATGCATATGTATATAAGCATAAACTGCTTTTATTTATGCTTTTTTCAGTGAGATTATTAAAAACAAAACCCCTCAATTAAATATTAATTAGTGCCTTCCTTAGTTTGGCCCTCGTCAAGGCCTAGATCGACATTAGTATGGGACATGCCAAAGTTGTACATACGTGTCTATCCGGGTGAGGCGCGAAGGATAAGTTGTGATATCCGCCGGCTAAAACTTAGGGTCCTAGTTAACTAGATTATCTCAATAAATGGATTGAGGATCTAGAGGTAAAAGAGTTGAGAAAAATGTATAATGATACGCTTGAATAAATGTTATTCACTCAACTAACCAAGAATTACATAATTTGATGTAATTGGCAAACGTTGCCTACCTAAATAACCAAGTTTTGGGCGATCAGCCAAAGCTGACTCAGAACGAGGTGAAATATGGATCTTGGCCCGCTAGAAAGTTAACGAACTTTCCGAGTTGATAATGAGGGTTATTCACTCGAAGAAAATAGTGGGAGAAATCATTAAAAAGATAAAAGACCTAATAATGATTTATTTTATCGATACTTACTTTGCATATGTATTTTGTTGTAGAAAAATTGCAAATTCAAACCAAACACTATCACTGCGTTCTGTCCTTGAGAAGGACAAATTAGAGGGAGTTAACTTCCTCGACTAGTTCAGGAACTTGAGAATCGTTCTCAAGCATGAAAGAAAGCTGTATGTTCTAGAACAGCATATTCCTGCTACACCAGAGGCTCGCGCTTCGACCGTTGAAATAAATGCTTATCAGAAGCATGTTAGTGATGCTTTAGATGTGTCTAGCCTCATGCTTGTCACCATGAACTCTGAGCTTCAGAAGCAACATGAGGACATGGGGGCTTATGAGATGCTGGCTCACCTGAAGCAACTATATCAGGGGCAAGCACGCCAGGAGAGATTCGATGTATCGAAATCTCTCTTTCAGTGCAAAATGCCTGAAGGAATGCCAGTAGGAAATCACGTTCTTAAGATGATAGGTTATGTTCAGAACCTTGAAAAACTGGGATTTCCTTTGGGACAAGAGCTGTCGACTGATTTGATCTTGCAATCGTTGCCTGAATCATACAGTCAGTTCATTCTGAATTATCACATGAATGAAATTGACAAGCCATTGCCTGAGTTGTTGAACATGCTGAGGACTGCCGAGAAGGAAATAGGCAAGTCCAAGCCCAACACCATACTGATGGTGCAAAAGGGCAAAGGCAAAGGTTTTGTGAGATCCAAAGGCAAACCGAAAGGTAAGCCCAAGGGCAAGCAAACCACTTTCAACAATGCACTGAAACCTAAGGGTGGTGTAGCCAAGGACTCTATCTGTCATCACTATGGTGAGAAGGGTCACTGGAAAAGGAATTGCAAAAGCTATCTTGCAAGGAAAAGGCTGGAAAAGGAGAAAGCAAATGTTGTTTCGGGCTCAGGTATTTATGTTGTAGATATTAATATGATTGATATCAATTTAAATACAACTACTTCTTGGGTATTTGATCCCGGATGTGGTTCTCACATTTGTACTAATGTGTAGGGACTGCAAAGAAGTAGAGAGTTGGCAAAGGGTGAAGTGGAACTACGAGTTGGCAACGGAGCACGTGTTGCAGCCCTAGCTATAGGGACTTGTACTTTTACTTTGCCTTCATGGCTTGTTTTTGGGTTTAGAAAACTGTTTCTATGTACCTAGTTTAATTAAGAATATTATTTCAGCTTTCTTGTTTGGACAAGAAAGGTTTTGAAATTTCGATCAAAAACCAACGATTGTCGTTATTTCGGATAATATGTTTTATGCAAGCGCCTCTTTGATTAATGGTCTATATGTTTTAGATCTTGATATGCCAATTTTAAATATAAATACCAAAAAGGATTAAGACTAATGATTCTAATCCGACATACCTCTCGCATTGTCGCTAGGCCACATAAACGAAGACCGCATATACAAACTCCATAAAGATGGGCTATTGGAATCATTTGACTTCGAGTCTTATGATCGATGCGAATCTTGTTTGTTGGGTAAGATGACAAAGCATCACCTTTCACTAAGCTAGGTGAGAGAGCCGATGCTTTATTAGGACTAATACATAGTGATGTATGTGGCCCCTTTTAATATACATGCGAGGGGTGGTTACCTCTACTTCATTACCTTTACTGATGACTTCGAGTAGGTATGGATATGTGTTCTTGATGAAACACAAATCCGAATCATTTGCTAAGTTTAAAGAGTTTAAACTAGAAGTAGAAAACCAACTTGGCAAGGGTATTAAGGTTCTTCGATCCGATCGAGAGGAGAATACTTGAGTCAAGAATCTCGTGATTATCTAAAAGCTTGTGGAATCGTTTCACAACTTTCTCCTCCACCTACTCCACAATGGAATGGTGTATTCGAAAGCGAGGAACGGAACCTTATTAGATATGGTTCGTTCTATGATGAGTCACACGAGCTCGCCCAATTCCTTTTGGGGACAACCACTAGAGACAAGCAGCTTTAACACTTAACCGCTGCTCCATCTAAATCAGCTGCAAAGATGCCATACGAGTTATGGACTCGGGAAGCGTCCCGCTTTGTCTTTCCTCAAGATTTGGGGTCGTGAAGCTTTTGTAAAACGCTCGACTTCCGATAAGTCGGCTCCAAAATCTGAAAAGTGCATATTTGTAGGTTATCCTAAGGAAACTAAAGGATACTACTTTTTATATCCCCTAACGAGAACAAAGTGTTTGTTGCTCGCACGGGAGTCTTTCTAGAAAAAGAATTTGTTTCTAGAAACACGAGTGGGAGTAGCGTAGAACTTATCGAAGTTCCGGACTCTCAAACTAGTACTAATGATGAGATGGAAATTGAACAGACTCCACAAGTTGTTTTGCGCAGAGTGCCACAAACAAATTGTGCAGCCAAACGACCAGTTCAAGAAACACAAGAATTGCGTAGAGTCCGGTAGAGTTCGTCAGTCCACCTCCCCGAAAAATTTGGATTTTTCATAACAGTAACATGGTGATGTTATGTTTGTGGATCACGATGAATTTTCAACCTACAAACAGACAATTAATAGCCCGATTTCGAGAAATGGCTTAAGGCCATGAGATTCGAAATGGACTCCATGTACACAAACCAAGTCTCGGATCTTGGTTGATCCACTCGAAGGGGTAACTCCCATAGGGTGCAAATGGGTGTTTAAGATTAAAATCGACATGGAAGGGAATGTACAAACGCATGAGGGGCGATCTGGGTCGCGAAAGGTTTCAAACAAATTCATGGTATTGACTATGACTAGACCTTTTCCCCGTAGTTATGTTCAAGTCCATTCGGATTTTGCTTGCTATTGCAGACTTACTATGACTATGAAATCGGCAAATGGATGTCAAAACCGCTTTCCTTAATGGAAAACTTGAAGAGGATGTGTATATGACACAACCCTGAAGGTTTTGTCACTCCAAAGAATGCTTTCGGAAAAATATGTAAGCTTCGAGAGATCCATTTATGGACTCAAGCGAAAGCTTCTCGAAAAGCTGGAACATCCGCTTTTAATGATGCCGTCCAGTGAGTTTGGCTTCATTAGAAATGAGGATGAGCCTTGTGTTTACAAGAAGGTTAGTGGGAGCTCAATCGTATTCCCCGGTTTTGTATGTAGATGGCATACTACTCATTGGAAACGACATACCAACCTTAAAGTCCTGTCAAGGCTTGGTTGAGTACGTGTTTCTCTATGAAAGACTTAGGCGATGCCGGCTATATTCAGGGGAGTCAAGATCTATAGAGATAGATCCGGGGAGACTCATTGGCCTAAGTCGAGTACATATACTGACAAGGTGCTAAAACGGTTTAGCATGCAAGAGTCTAAGAAGGGCCTTTGTCCTATGGCACATGGTACCGTTTACGTCGAACAAACAAGTGTTCTAAAACGCCCTGCCGAATTAGAACGTATGAAAGAGATCCCTTATGCTTCGCCATAGGATCCATCATGTACGCCATGATATGTACTCGCCTGAATGTCTCGTATGCCTTAAGCCTTACGAGCGGATACCGGTCTAATTACGGTGAACGTCACTGGATCTCAGTCAAGAATATCCTCAAGTACATACGAAGGACTAAGGATACATTCCTGATTTATGGAGGGGCAGATGAACTCGTTGTAAGTGGTTACACCGATGCTAGTTTCCAAACCGACAGAGATGATTTTCGATTGCAATCGGGATATGTGTTCAACTTGAATGGAGGTCGTTTGTGGTGGCGCAGATTCAAAGCCATCAACCATCACAGATTCTACAACAGAGGCCGAGTACATAGCAGCTTGTGAAGCAGGGCTAAGAAGCGATTTGGATCGGGAAATTTATTTCGACCTCGATGTGGTTCCTAGTATTGCGAACCCGATAGACCTCTATTGTGACAACAATGGGGCTATTTCACAATCTAGGGAACCTAGATCTTACCAGAGGTCCAAACATGTACTACGACGTTTTCACCTAATCCGCGAGATTATAGAGAGAGGTGATGTGCATATATGTAGAGTAGATTCGGCAGACAATGTTGTCGATCCACTGACGAAGCCACTGTCGCAGCAGCAACATGATCGTCACACTAGCTCCATGGGTATCCGATATCTGGAGGGCTGATCTTTAGAGACAGACATTAGTATGCCCTTAAAGACCAATCAGTAGATGATTTTGGGTCTTTTGTGCAAGTGGGAGATTATTGTATCGTATATGTAATTTTTCATTTTGATGAATAAAAGGCATAAATTGCAGTATTATTTCATTATGTTTCTGCGTTCTTAACAACATAAATAAATAATGTCCTTGGTGTTCATAAATGTTATGAATACTGAAACGTCCTTAGTCGAACATTATTATGGAATCTTGAGGACAATAATAATGCGTAAGACTAGTATGTGCAGTGATTGATATAAGATATCGGATCGTCACATAGGTATATATGATTAGAGAATCATTATACTGGACAGACCCGACATGAGAAACACACCATGGGTTGTTATATAATAGTCAACGGTGTTTCTCAAATTTTTGACTGGGTTGTATATGAGATCCTTCGACTTGAGGTCTCACAAGAGTTCTTGCATGGCTAGTGTTATGCTTTGATAATGTTAAACGCTATCCGTAACAGGGTGAGCAATAAAGGCATTTATTGGGTATATCACGAATCTTGTTCAGGATGAGTGGGATGCAGAAAGGATTTGTCCCTCCTATATAGCAGGAGCGATATCTTGGGCCCCTTGATGGAGTCTGACTAATTCATGGCCATGAACAAATGAATCAGTATGAGATATTGTTGTCATTTGATTAGTCTACTCGCGAATCAAGAAACTAAAAGATTAGACAATACAAGTGTGACTTTTCCATGACTTGTGTTCAATCTAGATATCAAGGACAAAAGGATTTAACTACAAATGTCAAATGTTGTGATTATGATAAATGACCAGATATTTATGAATTGGGGGTAATGATGCGTTGCTAGATACCTCTCATTACTTGTGATATATGATGTCACGGCCAACATCATAGATAACTCTTGGGTCGCACTCATAGATCAAATGGATTGGGCTTGTTGGAGTACATTTAATCTAAGGTGCGCCAATTCGATTGGGCTGGGCCGGGTCAGGATTGGATTGGGCCCTTAATCGGGTTGGGCCGACCAACCCATTTGGACCGACCTTATGGATGGAAAATTGGACACATATTTTCAGCTCATATTTCTTATCTAGAGGTTGAAGTGGTGGAGAAAATGGAGGAGTGGTTTTCTCCATGATCTCCCACTTTCCCCTTTATCTCTCCCCACTCTCTCTTAATAGACTAAGGGAAAAATAGTGATTTTCCTAATCATTCAAGTCAGATTTTTCTCCAGCTTTTGAAGTTTAGAGAAGAGAGAAAAGAGAGAACATTAGAGAGAAAAGAAAAGACAGCTTTTTCTAGCTTTGGCTAATAGAAAAGAAGTAAGAAAAACTGTATCTGGTTCTTCTAAAAGGTCATACATACAAACTCCATCTTGAAGAGTGTCTTCAAGGCTTCTACAAGCGTTGGCTAGCACCATGCAGTAGAAGACCATCCCCGGAAGATCGAGTGGATACTAGGAGAGACGGAACCTGCGTTGGTGGCGTTCCGTTCGTGACAACATACCGCTGAAACCGTTGCAGCTATCCTAGCACCGAATAAAGGTATAACACTATCTCGTAGTCTTAGGTTCTTACTCGGGATAGATCCTGGTAGAGGCGGGTCACTTTATTTCCGCTGCACAATGTGATTCGACCCGGTTATTCCTCTAACATCAGCCTCCATTGATACTTAGCCTGCCCGGGGTTGTGTTAAGTGTATTCCAATAGAAACTAATTCGAGATAGAGAAAGATCTGCTTAAAATCCGAACCCTGATTTAAAACATCACGGTTTCGCATCAAGTGGTATCAGAGCAAAAGGTTGATCTCTATCATGGTGTACCCTTACGCTTTTTATTAAATTTTTCTTGTTTGCTTGGAATAGACCGAGAAAGATAACAAAAAAATTATTACTACCATACGCAAAAGCCACCTGGAAGTAAAGAAATTGGCAGCCGGGTTATCCTAGACGGATCAAACCAAAAGCAAACTTCCTTGTCCGCTTGGACACAAAGGAATTGGCTCTTGTTCCCTCTTGTTCTTGAATTAGTCTCCATCAAACTCATCAAATCAAGGTAATAACTTCCTGACACGGAGTTCTTGATAAAGGCGGCCAAGAAAAGAGTAAGTCTGAAGTTATAAGGTAAAGAAAGAAATCAAGAAAACAAGGTTTTCAAGATTTTAAAATTTTCGGTTACTGTTCACAGCACTATTTATGCGAAAATTCAAAGTTTATTTTCAAGAAATCAAGAAGCGTAAAAGTTACATCTTTTTAACAATTACTCTTATTCTTTCTTTCTTAACTTTTTGTGTAGGTCAAGATAGGATTTCTTTCCATATTTTTTCAGTCTTCCATCAACAAAACAATTCAATTTACCTAAATCATCTAGAGTTGGAAGTTCTTGACAAGTATTTTGTGGAATATAGAGAGAACAAAATTCAGATTACTATTCACGGATTACTATTCACAGATTACTATTCACAGATTTTGTGAAAAGATTCAATCTTCAATATCTTTTTCTACTAACGATTTTTGTATGAATTTTTCTTTGCAAAGATAATGTCTTTTAATGAAGGTACTTCGCAACAAGGTGCCATGGATAGCGACAAACTTTTCAAAGAATCCATGCAACAAACAATAAAGTCTTTGATGCAATCCGTCAATGAATTTAAAATGGAGGTTCGTGACCTCAAGAACAATTCGGATAAAGGTAAAGGGGCAGCCAAAGATGATCAAGAAGATCAAGATTCCCAAGAATCCTTTGAACAAATTGCAAGGGACAACTTTCGGCACCAAAAAGAATTTCAGCCGAGAGCAATCCCAAGAATAGTGGACAACTTTGCATATGATCCGAGACCAAATCAGCCAAATGCAAGGTATGATCCGAGAGACAATGTTCAAGATCAAAGGTATGATAATAATCTTGTTGCTATTAAGACCAAGATCCCTCCTTTCTTAGGTACTAATGATCCTCAATTATTTTTAGATTGGATTCGTAAAGCTGACCATGTTTTTTCTGTCAATAATTATTCCGAGAAAAAGAAAGTGAAATTGGCAGCCATGGAGTTTGGTGAATATGCATCAATTTGGTGGGATAATGAGATCCATGAACGGAGAAGATCGGGGCAAAGACCAATTGATTCATGGGAGGATATGAAAGCGGTCATGACATGACGATTTGTACCTCAAAATTTTAATCGTGAGTTGTACAATCAACTCCAAAGTTTGAGACAAGGAACAAAGACCGTTATTGAATACTACACAGAGATGGAGATGGCCATGATTAGAGCAAACATCCGGGAAGATAATGAGGCTACTTTAGCTCGTTTCTTGGCTGGTCTAAATGACAAAATTAGACCCGAGGTAGAACGTGCTAACCTTCGTAATCTTATTGATATGGTTTATTTTTCTCAATAGATTGAAAGGCAACATAAAGAGAATAGTTTAAGGGAAAATTCGGCCACTTTCTAACCTTGGAAGAAGCCGAATCCACCCCATATTTTTTCTACTGTTTTTCCAAGACAAAGCAAGGGTAAAGAGGTCATAAATGGTGGGAAAACAGCCACAGGGCAGTTTGGGGCACGGTTATACGAAATCTTGATGGGTTATATCAAGACTCGGCTGAATTTAGATCTTTCTCTATCTCGAATGGTTTCTATGGGAATATACTTAACACAGTCCCGGAAAGGTTAAGTATCAATGAATGTTGAAACACCACAACTAGAGAAACCAACTAGTTGATACAGTAACTTAAAGGTTTATGAAATTCAACCGGAAGTTCATAAACAAGTAACAAAGGTTTAACCTTAATCAAAATATCAATATATCAAGTCTCAGTTACATGGCTGCCCAAAGCTCTATTAAATAGAGGAATTCGGCTATAAGAGAACCAAACTAACTTAAACTAGGAAAAGGGAAATAAGAGTCCTTGAAGAATTAGGACTCTTGAATAACAACTTGCTATCAAGTAACTACCTAAACAAGATAATAGGGACATGTGCCTATTATCTTGGCGGCTCAATATAAATAAATACCAAAATAATGAAGAGTCCTAGTTGCATTAGGACTCTTAATAACAAACTAACTACCACATGGACAACATGTCCTTTATTATAGCAATTCTAGTTGATATACACGGCTAAAGTAATAACATAACAATAATAAATAATTAAAGTCTAGAATAGACTTTAATATGTAAAAAGACTAAAATGCCCTTTTTAGCCACTTTGCTTGTTTGGGCCGAAATAAGTATCTTTGAGAGTTAGAAGTTGAACTTGGACTTCATCTTCTAGATGTAGCTTGGCTTCTTCTTTAGACTTTAACTCTCGGATCAATGTAGCTAGTTCTTGTTCCATTTGAATGGTTCTTGATCTAGTCATTGGTCCATTCATGCTTGATAAAGGATGTGGGTAATGGTGTAGTCTTCTAGATGGTCCCGTATCACAAGGTCTCAAAATCCATCAAATGCGGCCAATACAAGCATAAAATCTACTCCAAATCTTGTTCGGGAATGTTCTAAATGTGGGGACAAAGGACACTTAGCTATGGACTGCCCTAACAAGAGTACAATGATAAAATTGGATGATGGATCGTGGATAAGTGAGGAAGAAGCCGAAAGGGCTGTTTTAGAGGAGAAAAAAGAGCGAGATAGAAAAGAAACGAGTGACCCTACCCATGAGGTAAAATTCGAGGAAAAAAATGAGACAAAAGCCATGAGCTTAGTGAGAAAAAAGGCAAGCCCACGAAAAGAGAAAAAAAAGTGTTTATTCATTAATCCCGGAGAGGTAAATAGGGCAATTCAAGCAAAACAACTTGTTGTTTTGTTCGATTTGAAAGGAACCGCAAGGAACCTTTTTACTAACACTTTTTCTTTTGATATAACATATTTTTCTACATCTAGTCTTGCTATTTTCAGAAATTTCATGAAAGATATAAAGCATCTTCGGGCACAATTCAGCAAATTCACAACCAAGGTGATTTAATTCTTGAAAAGAAGAAGGTAAGTATGTCTTTAAGTCCTTATGTTAATCCGGGGAAAATTGTACCAAAGCAAGAAAGGACTTTTAGATTATATACGGATAGTCTCAATATTAATAACATAACTTTTAATTATAGACATCCGATTCCTTACTTTGATAACATACTTGTTGCTAGTAAAAACCGAGATAATCATATTGAACATCTTAGGGCTGTTTTTACTCATTTAAAAGCACAAACTTTGTATGCTAAGATTGGAAATTATGTTTCTTAAACTAATTCTATTAACCTTCTTAGTTACATTTTGAGTTTTCAAGGTATTAAAGTTGAACCGGCAAAAGTTAATGCGATGGTGGAATGGTCGAGAACAACCAATACAATTCTAGATCGTCCAACATATGAGTTAGCAAGTTTTGATAAACATTTTGTTCGTGATTTTAACAAGTTTGCTGCTCCATTAATTTCAATTAAGAAGGACAAGACACCATTTATTTGGGACAGCCGCAAGAGAATCTCCTTGATAGGTAAGGACAATGCAATTTTTACTTTCCATATTTCTAACTTGCTCCCTTTTATTCATTTTTTAGATTATAAAGCTGATTTTTGGGATGATTAAAGGACGAATCCTTTTCAAAAGGGAGGGGATGATACGGTACCAACCTTGGGGCTGCCCAACTCAAGGGAACGTGTGCTACGATACAAAGAGGACTCTAAATTACATCTAGGAATGTTGCCCAAGTCAACCTCTTAAGTATCACAAGTATACAAGGATTGGACAGCTTTGCTACTGTTTGGTATAATGATCATATCTTTCGATATAGGCATCCAATGAAGCTTATTCCAATTGCATATTAAAGATAAGAGGCAGATCTACAACTTCTGTGAAGATCACAAGACCAGATTCTGCCTTCTTGATATCCATTATTGACGTACAAGTTGGCCCAACAAGCTGTCCAGAATTGGGACGAATTTAAAAGGCATTTTAGTCTTTTTGTGTACAATTAAAGTCTATACTAGACTTTAATTATTTTCAGCATATTTCATTACTATAATTTCGTGTCTAGCAAGTAGTTGCTATAATAAAGGACATGTTGTCCATGTGTTAGTTAGTTGGTTAATAAGAGTCCTAATGCAACTAGGACTCTTCATAGATTTTGTAGTTATTTCTATTTTTAGCCGCCAAGATAATAGGAACATGTGCCTATTATCTTGTTTAGGTAGTTACTTGATAGCAAGTTGTTATTCAAGAGTCCTAATTCTTCAAGGACTCTTATTTCCTTTTCCTAAGTCAAGTTGGAACCGAAATCCCTCTATTTAAAGAGTAGTTTCGGCCACCTTTTTAATTAGACTTGATATATTGATATTTTGATTAAGGTTATTCCTTTGATACTTGTTTATGAACTTCCGGTAGAACTTCATATTCTTTTGAGTTACTGTATCAACTAGCTTGTTTCTCTAGTTGTGGTGTTTCAGCCTCCATTGATACTTAGCCTGCCCGGGGTTGTGTTAAGTGTATTCCCATAGAAACTAATTCGAGATAGAGAAAGATCTGCTTAAAAGCCGAACCTTGATATAAAACATCACGGTTTTGCATCAAAGGGAATGAATCTTTCTTGATTTCTTTTATTTTTTTTTTCTCTTCTAGGCTGCCTTGTCGTTCTTGATGCTCTTGATTGCTTGAATTTTCCCTTGATCTTGACCGAATGCATCAAGTAGTGAGGCTCTATCGCTTTCAATACTTAATGTATGGGATTTATTTCGACTCAAAACAGCAAGGGGGAATGTTTGCCAATTCTTGGACGAGGCACTATCGCTTTCGTTGGCAAGAAGTTTGCTATTGGCTTTATAGTTCTCTATTCTATACTTGGCTAACAATTTCTTTATACCACGTGCCTCTTTCTTTTGTAATCGGCCACGTTCCCTTGAGTTGGGCAGCCCCAAGGTTGGTACCGTATCACTTAGAACTCGGATCAATGATGTAATAAATTTTCACCATACGTAGAATGTACACCATACTCACCTTTCAAATAAATTTTCTTGCGGCTGTCCCAAAAGATTGGAACTTGTTGCTTCACAACTTTTATGTAATGGGGCAGCAAACTTGCAAAAATCACGAACAAAACTCCTATAAAAGCTTGCCAACCCATAGAATGAATGAACTTGTCTGGATCTAGTTGGTCTCGGCCATTCCATGTTTTCTTTGACATTTGCCGGATCAACTTTGATACCTTGAGAACTCACAATGTATTCAAGAAGGTTAATAGAATTAGGGCAAGAAACATAATTTTCAAGCTTAGTATACAAAGTGTGTTCTTTTAGAATAGCAAAAGAAGCCCTAAGATGATCATTATGATTCTCTATGTTCTTACTATAAACAAGTATATTATCAAAGCGAGGAATCGGATGTCTAAACTTAATAGTTATTTTATTAATATGGAGACAATCCGTATATAATCTAAAAGTCCCTCCTTCTTTGGTACAAATGTTGCTGAGTTCGCATAAGGACTTTTACATACTTACTTAACTTCTCTTTCTCAAGAATTAAATCAACCTGCCTTTGAATTTCGTGATTGTCATCCGGATTTGGTTTATATTTTTCACGGTTTTGAAGGCTCGTAAACAACCCTCTCGGCAACTCATTTGGGATTCTTCCTTGAAATTCCTGAAAAAGATCAACAACAAAACTAGGTAGAGAAGAAGATGTTATGATGCGAAACCGTGATGTTTTATATCAAGGTTCGGCTTTTAAGCAGATCTTTCTCTATCTCGAATTAGTTTCTATGGGAATACACTTAACACAACCCCGGGCAGGTTAAGTATCAATGGAGGCTGAAACACCACAACTAGAGAAACAAGCTAGTTGATATAGTAACTCAAAAGAATATGAAGTTCTACTGGAATTTCATAAACAAGTATCAAAGGAATAACCTTAATCAAAATATCAATATATCAAGTCTAAGTAAAAAGGTGGCCGAAATACTCTTTAAGTAGATGTATTTTCGGTTCCAACTTGACTAGGAAAAGGGAAATAAGAGTCCTTGAAGAATTAGGACTCTTGAATAACAACTTGCTATCAAGTAACTACCTAAACAAGATAATAGGCACATGTTCCTATTATCTTGGCGGCACAAAGTAAACAAGGCTAAGAATCGATGGAGGCTGAAACACCACAACAAGCGTAAACTAAACTTGCTGATACAGTAACTCAAGAATGAATGAATTCAATACGAGGTCAATCCACAAGTAGCTAAGGAATAACCCAACCAAAATATCAATGGTAACTACAACGGTGGCCGAAATCCCTCTTAAATAGAGACCGATTTCGGCTATCTAGCCCTAAAAAGGAAGAGTCCTTGAAGAAGTAGGACTCTTGAACAACAAACTTGCTATCGAGTAAGACACTATCTAAGATATCGGACAACATGTCCTATTGTCTCGCACACACTCGTAATAGGCGTCCAACATGGCTGAAAATAGTAAACATGTGAAGAAGTAGGACTCTACAACTACTAGATAACTAAACCACTCAACCATTGTCTAAACGCATGGACAACATGTCCTTTGTTATAGCAACACTTGCTATACACGCCTAAAATAGTAAATAACAACGCTGAACATAATTAAAGTCTACTCCAAAAAGACAAAAATGGACTTTAAATTCGTCCCAATTCTGGACAGCTTGTTGGGCCAACTTGCATGACGATTTCGGATGTCAAGAATGCAGAATCTGATCTCGTGATCTCCATGAAAGTTGTAGATCTGCCTCTTATCTTTAGTATGCAACTTGAATCAGTTCCATTGGATATATGGGTCGAAAGTTACGACCATTCTACCAAACTGTCCCAAAGCTGTCCAATCCCTCATCATCTTGTAAGATTACTAAAATTCCCTTATTAGCCACTTTTCTTGATAGGGCCGAATTGCACACTTGTTAAACTTAAGAGGTTGACTTGTACAACATTCCTAGATGTAACTTAGCGTCCTCTTTGTATCTTAGAACTCGGATCGATGATGTAATAAGGTGGAAGAAATCCTATCCTTGCCCTGTGCCGCGTCATTGGTCCATGTAAGCTTGTTAAGAAACCCTTTGAATAGGGCAGCCCCGTGGTCGGTCCCTCATCATCTCCTCCCCCTTGAAAACATGATTCGTCCTCGAATCATCATCAATAGCAGCAACATGATCTGAATAATCGTCAAAAGGGGACAAGTCAGAAATATTATACGTAGAATGTACACCATACTCACCTTTCAAATAAATTTTCTTGCGGCTGTCCCAAAAGATCGGAACATGTTGCTTCACAACTTTTATGTAATGGGGCAGCAAACTTGCAAAAATCACGAACAAAACTCCTATAAAAGCTTGCCAACCCATAGAATGAATGAACTTGTCTGGATCTAGTTGGTCTCGGCCATTCCATATTTTCTTTGACATTTGCCGGATCAACTTTGATACCTTGAGAACTCACAATGTATTCAAGAAGGTAAATAGAATTAGGGCAAGAAACATAAATTTCAAGCTTAGAATACAAAGTGTGTTCTTTTGGAATAGCAAAAACAGCCCTAAGATGATCATTATGATTCTCTATGTTCTTACTATAAACAAGTATATTATCAAATTGAGGAATCGGATGTCTAAACTTAATAGTTATTTCATTAATATGGAGACAATCCGTGTATAATCTAAAAGTCCCTCCCTTCTTTGGTACAAATGTTGCCGAGTTAGCATATGGACTTTTACATACTTACTTAACTTCTCTTTCTCAAGAATTAAATCAACCTGCCTTTGAATTTCGTGATTGTCATCCGGATTTGGTTTATATCTTTCACGGTTTTGAAGGCTCGTAAACAACCCTCTCGGCAAGTCATTGGGGATTCTTCCTTGAAATTCCTGAAAAAGATCAATAACAAAACTAGGTAGAGAAGAAGATGTTAGGTCAAAAGAAAAAGTGTTAGTGGAAAGGGACCTTTCGGTTCCTTTGAAAACTAACAAAACAATTACTTGCTGTGTTCGAATTACCCTATCTACCTTTCACGGATTTATAGACAAACACACTTTTAGAGAACTTTCCTTTTGTCTCACATTAGGCTCGACTTTTTCTTCTTTTTTTTACCCCGGCTTTTACCTCATGGGTAGGATCACTCTTCTTTTTCAACTCGCTCTCTTCTTGTAATCTTGCCTCTTCTTTCTCTCTCAATTGTTGCATAATTTCTTCCAAAGAAGCATTAAATTTTACCTCTGCTCTCAATCTTGCTTCTTCTTTCTCTCTCAATTGTTGATAAATTTCATCAAAACAACGCATCTTTTCTCTCGGTTCGCGGGGAGCTTGCAACCCATGAGCACGTTTAAGAGGGCTTGATCTCTTATTACTTTGCTGATTTGAAACTCTAAAACTTCTCATCTCTTCCGCCATATCATCCATCTGTTGGCGCAATTCCATGATCGTTTTGTGCAACACCTCTTTGGAGAGCTTGTCTTGATCAAAGGATTCGGTTTTCTTTGATGGAGATCCCTGGTAAGACAAGTTATAATCTCAAGAAAACACACACAAACTGTTAGATATCAAAGAAAAATTCACTCTTTATTCCAACACTACTCTAAAAAGAACTTCAAACTCTAGATGAATTGAAAGGTTCCTAACTTGTTGCGTTGATACAAAGCTGAAAAATAAAGGAAAGAAGATGAATCTTGAAAAATTCCTAGACCTAATCAAGAAAAGAGATACTTTTTGAAGGTATCCTTTTGTGTTTAGGAAGAGCAATTCTCAATCTTTACTTTCTTGATTTTCTTGTTTCTTGACTTCTTTCTTTTTCTCCCTCTCTAGACCTACCCTCTATTGGCCGCACTGTATCTTGAATTCTCTCAAGGAACCAAGATGTTTGGGAATGTGCACGGCTATGACAAGAAAAAGGGGTGACAAAACCAATTCTTGAATGCTCGAAGAAGCCAAGAAGTTTGCTTTTGGTTTGAACACTCGTCTAACAATATTCACGGTTGCCTTTTATTTTTTTAGGCCGAATGTTTTCTTTGTCTCTCTCAAGCAAACAAGAAAATTTATAGGAAAGCTATAAAAGGTCCACCAAGAATGAGATGAACCTTTTTCTATGATACCACTTGATGAAGAACCGAGGTACAAAGTACCAAGACTCGACGCTTTAGTTTAAATCGGGTATTTCTCTATTCTTGAACTAGTTTAACGGGGGGAATATTCTCAATGCAACTCTAAACAAGGCTAAGAATCGATGGAGGCTGAAACACCACAACAAGCGTAAACTAAACTTGCTGATACAGTAACTCAAGAACGAATGAATTCTATACGAAGTCAATCCACAAGTAGCTAAGGAATAACCCAACCAAAATATCAATGGTAACTACAACGGTGGCCGATGAGAAGAGATGAGAAGTTTTAGAGTTTCAAATCAGCAAAGTAATAAGAGATCAAGCCCTCTTAAACGCGCTCGTGGGTTGCAAGCTCCCCACAAACCGAGAGAAAAGATGCGTTCTTTTGATGAAATTTATCAACAATTGAGAGAGAAAGAAGAAGCAAGATTGAAAGCAGAGGTAAAATTTAATGCTTCTTTGGAAGAAATTATGCAACAATTGAGAGAGAAAGAAGAGGCAAGATTACAAGAAGAGAGCGAGTTGAAAAAGAAGAGTGATCCTACCCATGAGGTAAAAGCCGGGGTAAAAAAAAAGTCGAGCCTAATGTGAGACAAAAGTGAGAAAAGTGTGTTTGTCTATAAATCCGAGAAAGGTGGATAGGGTAATTCGAACAAAACAAGTAATTGTTTTGTTACTTTTCAAAGGAACCGAAACGTCCCTTTCTACTAACACTTTTTCTTTTGACCTAACATCTTCTTCTCTACCTAGTTTTGTTATTGATCTTTTTCAGGAATTTCAAGGAAGAATCCCCAATGAGTTGCCGAGAGGGTTGTTAACGAGCCTTCAAAACCGTGAAAGATATAAACCAAATCCGGATGACAATCACGAAATTCAAAGGCAGGTCGATTTAATTCTTGAGAAAGAAAAGTTAAGTATGTAAAAGTCCTTATGCTAACTCGGCAACATTTGTACCAAAGAGGGAAGGGACTTTTAGATTATATACGGATTGTCTCAATATTAATAAAATAACTAATCCGATTCCTCGCTTTGATAATATACTTGTTTATAGTAAGAACATAGAGAATCATAATGATCATCTTAGGGCTGTTTTTGCTATTCTAAAAGAACACACTTTGTAACTAAGCTTGAAAATTATGTTTCTTGCCCTAATTCTATTAACCTTCTTGAACACATTGTGAGTTCTCAAGGTATCAAAGTTGATCCGGCAAATGTCAAAGAAAATGTGGAATGTCCGAGACCAACTAGATCCAGACAAGTTCATTCATTCTATGGGTTGGCAAGCTTTTGTAGGTGATTTTTGCAAGTTTGCTGCCCCATTACATAAAAGTTGTGAGGCAACATGTTCCAATCTTTTGGGACAGCTTCAAGAAAATTTATTTGAAATGTGAGTGTGGTGTACATTCTACGTATAATATTTCTGACTTGTCCCCATTTGACGATTATTCAGATCATGTTGCTGCCATTGATGATGATTCGAGGACGAATCATGTTTTCAAGGGGGAGGAGATGATGAGGGACCGACCACGGGGCTGCCCTATTCAAAGGGTTTCTTAACAAGCTTACATGGACCAATGACGCGGCACAGGGCAAGGATAGGATTTCTTCCGCCTGATCACATCATTGATCGTTGATCTGAGTTCTAAGATACAAAGAGGACGCTAAGTTACATCTAGGAATGTTGTACAAGTCAACCTCTTAAGTTTAACAAATGTGCAATTCGGCCCTATCAAGCAAAGTGGCTAAGATGGGCATTTTAGTAATCTTAAAAGAAGATGAGGGATTGGACAACTTTGCGACAGTTTGGTAGAATGGTCGTAGCTTTCGATCCATTTATCCAATGGAACTGATTCAAGTTGCATACTAAAGATAAGAGGCAGATCTACAACTTTCATGGAGATCTCGAGATCAGATTCTGCATTCTTGATATCCGAAATCGTCGTGCAAGTTGGCCCAACAAGCTGTCCAGAATTAGGACGAATTTAAAGGGCATTTTAGTCTTTTTGTACATTAAAGTCTACTCTAGACTTTAATTATGTTCAGCGTTGTTATTTAATATTTTAGGCGTGTATATCAAGTGTTGCTATAACAAAGGACATGTTGTCCATGTGTTTAGACAATGGTTGAGTGGTTTAGTTATCTAGTAGTTGTAGAGTCCTACTTCTTCAAGGACTCTTCACATGTTTACTATTTTCAGCCATGTTGGACGCCTATTATGAGTGTGTGCAAGGCAATAGGACATGTTGTCCATTATCTTAGATAGTGTTTTACTCGATAGCAAGTTTGTTGTTCGAGAGTCCTACTTCTTCAAGGACTATTCCTTTTTAGGGCTAGATAGCCGAAATCGATCGCTATTTAAGAGGGAGTTCGGCCACCGTTGTAGTTACGTTGGATATATTGATATTTTGGTAAGGTTATTCCTTAGCTACTTGTGGATTGACTTCGTATAGAATTCATTCGTTCTTGAGTTACTGTAGCAGCAAGCTTAGTTTACGCTTTTTGTGGTGTTTCAGCCTCCATCGATTCTTAGCCTTGTTTAGAGTTGCGTTGAGAATATTCCCCCGGTTAAACTAGTTCAAGAAGAGAGAAACACCCGATTTAAACTAAAGTATCGAGTCTTGGTACTTTGTACCTCGGTTCTTCATCAAGTGGTATCAGAGAAAAAGGTTCATCTCATTCTTGGTGGACCTTTTATAGCTTTCCTATAAATTTTCTTGTTTGCTTGAGAGAGACAAAAAAAAACATTCGGCTAAAAAAATAAAAGGCAACCGCGAATATTGTTAGACAAGTGTTCAAACCAAAACCAAACTTCTTGGCTTCTTAAGAGCATTCAAGAATTGGTTTTGTCACCCCTTTTTTCTTGTCATAGCCGTGCACATTCCCAAACATCTTGGTTCCTTGAGAGAATTCAAGATACAGTGCGGCCAAGAGAGGGTAAGTCCAGAGAGAGAGAGAAAGAAAGAAGTCAAGAAATCAAGAAAGTAAAGATTGAGAATTGCTCTTCCTAAACACAAAAGGATACCTTCAAAAAGTATCTCTTTTCTTGATTAGGTCTAGGAATTTTTCAAGATTCCTCTTCTTTTCCTTCTTTAAGCTTTGTATCAACGCAACAAGTTAGGAACCTTTCAATTCATCTAGAGTTTGAAGTTCTTTTTAGAGTAGTGTTGGAATAAAGAGTGAATTTTTCTTTGATATCTAACAGTTTGTGTGTGTTTTCTTGAGATTATAACATGTCTTAACAGGGATCTCCATCAAAGAAAACCGAATCCTTTGATCAAGACAAGCTCTCCAAAGAGGTGTTGCACAAAACGATCATGGAATTGCGCCAACAGATGGATGATATGGCGGAAGAGATGAGAAGTTTTAGAGTTTCAAATCAGCAAAGTAATAAGAGATCAAGCCCTCTTAAACGCGCTCGTGGGTTGCAAGCTCCCCACAAACCGAGAGAAAAGATGCGTTCTTTTGATGAAATTTATCAACAATTGAGAGAGAAAGAAGAAGCAAGATTGAAAGCAGAGGTAAAATTTAATGCTTCTTTGGAAGAAATTATGCAACAATTGAG
Organism: Vinca minor; assembly: GCA_026122235.1. Lineage (NCBI taxonomy): Eukaryota > Viridiplantae > Streptophyta > Magnoliopsida > Gentianales > Apocynaceae > Vinca > Vinca minor. The sequence goes on from JAOCZM010000191.1 coordinate 2,245,585, forward strand.
AGAGAAAGAAGAGGCAAGATTACAAGAAGAGAGCGAGTTGAAAAAGAAGAGTGATCCTACCCATGAGGTAAAAGCCGGGGTAAAAAAAAGTCGAGCCTAATGTGAGACAAAAGTGAGAAAAGTGTGTTTGTCTATAAATCCGAGAAAGGTGGATAGGGTAATTCGAACGAAACAAGTAATTGTTTTGTTACTTTTCAAAGGAACCGAAACGTCCCTTTCTACTAACACTTTTTCTTTTGACCTAACATCTTCTTCGCTACCTAGTTTTGTTTATTGATCTTTTTCAGGAATTTCAAGGAAGAATCCCCAATGAGTTGCCGAGAGGGTTGTTAACGAGCCTTCAAAACCGTGAAAGATATAAACCAAATCCGGATGACAATCACGAAATTCAAAGGCAGGTCGATTTAATTCTTGAGAAAGAAAAGTTAAGTATGTAAAAGTCCTTATGCTAACTCGGCAACATTTGTACCAAAGAGGGAAGGGACTTTTAGATTATATACGGATTGTCTCAATATTAATAAAATAACTAATCCGATTCCTCGCTTTGATAATATACTTGTTTATAGTAAGAACATAGAGAATCATAATGATCATCTTAGGGCTGTTTTTGCTATTCTAAAAGAACACACTTTGTAACTAAGCTTGAAAATTATGTTTCTTGCCCTAATTCTATTAACCTTCTTGAACACATTGTGAGTTCTCAAGGTATCAAAGTTGATCCGGCAAATGTCAAATAAAATATGGAATGTCCGAGACCAACTAGATCCAGACAAGTTCATTCATTCTATGGGTTGGCAAGCTTTTGTAGGAGTTTTGTTGGTGATTTTTGCAAGTTCGCTGCCCCATTACATAAAAGTTGTGAAGCAACATGTTCCAGTCTTTTGGGACAGCTTCAAGAAAATTTATTTGAAAGGTGAGTATGGTGTACATTCTACGTGTAATATTTCTGACTTGTCCCCTTTTGACGATTATTCAGATTATGTTGCTGTTATTGATGATGATTCGAGGACGAATCATGTTTTCAAGGGGGAGGAGCTGATGAGGGACCGGCCACGGGGCTGCCCTATTGAAAGGGTTTCTTAACAAGCTTACATGGACCAATGACGCGGCACAGGACAAGGATAGGATTTCTTCCACCTTATTACATCATTGATCCGAGTTCTAAGATAAAAAAGAGGACGCTAAGTTACATATTGGAATGTTGTACAAGTCAACCTCTTAAGTTTAACAAGTGTGCAATTCGGCCCTATCAAGCAAAGTGGCTAAGAAGGGCATTTTAGTAATCTTACAAGATGACGAGGGATTGGACAGCTTTGCGACAGTTTGGTAGAATGGTCGTAACGTTCGATCCATCTATCCAATGGAACTGATTCAAGCTGCATACTAAAGATAAGAGGCAGATCTACAACTTTCATGGAGAAAAGATCAGATTCTGCATTCTTTATATCCGAAATCGTAGTGCAAGTTGGCCCAACAAGCTGTCCAGAATTGGGACGAATTTAAAGGGCATTTTAGTCTTTTTGTACATTAAAGTCTACTCTAGACTTTAATTATGTTCAACGTTGTTATTTACTATTTTAGGCGTGTACAGCAAGTGTTGCTATAACGAAGGACATGCTGTCCATGTGTTTAGACAATGGTTGAGTGGTTTAGTTGTCTAGTAGTTGTAGAGTCCTATTTCTTCAAGGACTCTTCACATGTTTACTATTTTCAGCCATGTAGGACACCTATTATGAGTGTGTGCAAGACAATAGGACATGTTGTCCATTATCTTAGATAGTGTTTGATTCGAAACCGTGATGTTTTATATCAAGGTTCGGCTTTTAAGCAGATATTTCTCTATCTCGAATTAGTTTCTATGGGTATACACTTAACACAACCCCGGGCAGGCTAAGTATCAATGGAGGCTGAAACACCGCAACTAGAGAAACAAGCTAGTTGATACAGTAACTCAAAGAATATGAAGTTCTACCGGAAGTTCATAAACAAGTATTGATGAAGAACCGCAAGGTTCGACTTAAGTTTGAGCCCGATCTTTCTTCAATTCTCGAACTAGTTTCTATGGGAATTCAATCAACGCAACACTAAGGGAGGTTAATTGACAATGGAGGCTGAAACACCACAACTAGAGAAACAAGCCAGTTGATACAGTAACTCAAAGAATGAATGAAGTTCTACATAGAAGTTCAAACACGAGAAGCTAAGGAATAACCTTACCAGAATATCAATATATCTAACGTAAATATTAAAGTGGCCGAAATCTCCCTTTAATAGGTTGAGATTTCGGTTACAACCATAAAAAGAATTAAGAGTCCTTAAAGGGTTAAGACTCTTGAAAACAAATAAGAGTCCTTGAAGAATTAGGACTCTTGAATAACAACTTGCTATCAAGTAACTACCTAAACAAATAAAGTGGCGGCTAGAATCAATCTAACTACCAAATCTATGAAGAGTCCTAGTTGTATTAGGACTCTTTATTAACCAACTAACTAACACATGGACAACATGTCTTTTATTATAGCAACTACTTGCTATACACGAAATTAAGTAAATAATAAAGCTGGAAAATAATTAAAGTCTAGCATAGACTTTAATTGTACACAAAAAGTCTAAAATGCCCTTTTAAATTCGTCCCAATTCTGGACAGCTTGTTGGGCCAACTTGCACGACGATTTCGGATGTCAAGAAGGCAGAATCTGATCTCGGGTTCTTCATGAAAGTTGTAGATCTGCCTCTTATCTTTAATATGCAACTGGAATCAGCTCCATTGGATAAACGGATAGAAAGTTATGACCATTCTGCCAAACTGTTGTAAAGCTGTCCAATCCCTCATCATCTTGTATGATTACTAAAATACCCTTCTTAGCCTCTTTGCTTGATAGGGCCTATTTGTACACTTGTGAACTTGAGAGGCTGACTTGTACAACATTCCTAGATGTAACTTAGCATCCTCTTTATACTTTAGAACTCGGGTCAATGATGTAGATAGTTGATTCACGTCCCTTGTTCTAAGTCTCGTACTTAGTCGATGTATGTGCTCCTTTGACTTGGGCAGCCTCGAGGTTGGTACCGTATCATCCCCTCCCCCTTGAAAAGCCTGATTCGTCCTCGAATCATCACCAAGATCAGTCACATAATCTGTAAAATTTGTCAAAGGGAGCAAGTTAGAATGATAGAAAGTAGAATGTCCATCGTACTTACCTTGTAAAGAGATTTTATGGCGGCTGTCCCAAAAGAATTGTATCTCTTTTTTCTCCCTTATGGCAGCAAGTTTGCTACGATCACGAACAAAACGCTTACAAGAACTTGTCAACTCAAATGATGAACGAATGCGATTTGAACTAGTTGTGTTCGGCCATTCCTCAATTGTTGTAACTTCTGCCGGTTCAACTTTAATACTTTGAAAACTCATGATGCAACTAAGAAGGTTAATAGAATGAGTGTAATAAACATACTTTTCCATCTTAGCATCCAAGGTGTGTGTATTTATAATAGAAAAAACAACCCTAAGATGTTTACTAAAACGCTCTCGGTTTTCACTATAAATAAACATATTATCAAAGCAATAAATCGGATGTCTATACTTAAAAGTTATGTGATCAATATGTAGACTATCCGTATATATTCTAAAAGTCCTTTCATGCTTAGGTTCATTTACGGGAATAAAATAAGGACTTAAAGACTTACTTACCTCCTTCTTTGCACAAATTAACTCACCCTGGTTTTGAAGGCTAATAAGCAACCTTCTCGGCAACTCCTTAGGGATGACTTCATGGAATTTCGGAAAAATAGCAAGACTAGATGTAGAAAAAGATGTTAGAGTAAAAAAAAAAAAAGCGTTAGTAAAAAGGATCCTTGCGGTTCCTTTTAAATCCAACAAAACAACAAGTTGTTTTGCTTGAATCGCACTATCTACCTTTCCGGAATTAACGCACAAACATTCTTTTCTCACACTTAGAGCGATTGCCTTTTTTCTCACTTTTGGCTCGGCTTTTTCTATGATTTTTACCTCTGATTTTACCTCATGGGTAGGATCACTCGTATTTTTCAACTCACTCTCTTTTTTCTCTCTTGGAACATCATCTAAAGGTTGTGAATGAAGTGGATTTATTGTAAACAAAGGTTGATTCCCATCTTCCGGAAGTTCCTCTAACTTGTCGGTTTCTTTCCCAAAATCAGATTCTTCGGTTTTGTTATCACTAACCCACGTTCCATCATCCAACATGATCATAGTACTCTTGTTAGGGCAGTCCCTAGCAAAGTGTCCTTTGCCCATACATTTTAAACATTCCCGAACAAGTTTTGGAGTAGAATTTACCCTTGTATTGGCCGAAACGGTTGAATTTTGTGACCTTACTGCCCCAAACTGCCCCGTGGCTGTTTTTCCATCATTAAATACCTCTTTACCCTTAATTTGGCTCTGCAAAACAGTAGGAAAATTCTGGGGTGGATTCGGCTTCTTCCAAGGTTGGAAAGTTGCCGGTTTTGCCCTTAAATTCTTTTCCTGTTGCTGTCTTTCGATCTGCTCTGCATAATATAACATAGACGTAATATTATCAAGATTAGCACGTTCTACCTTTGTTCGGATTTTGTCGTTTAGACCAGCCAAGAACCGAGCCATTGTTGCCTCATCTCCTTCATTAATATCGGCCCGAATCATTGCAATTTTCATTGCCTTGTAATACTCATCGACCGAACTCTCTCCTTGCTTTAACCTTTGTAAACGGTTGTAAAGTTCCTTTATGTAATCTAGAGGAACAAAACGCGTTTCATCACCGCTTTCAACTCGGCCCAAGTTGCAATTTCTGGTTGTTCCACTTTTACCCTTGTCTTGTTCTCATTAACCCACCAACTAGAAGCATATCCATAAAACTCCATGGCTGCTAGCTTTACTTTCTTTTTCTCCAAATAGTTATGAACAGCAAAAACATGGTTAACATTATGAATCCAATCAAAAAATAATTTGGGATTATTTGTACCTTCGAAAGACGGAATCTTCGTCTTGATTGAATCAAGATTGTTGTCATAACGATGAAATTGGTCCCCTATTCTCGGCTCAAAAATTTGATTGTTGATCAACCTATTTGGTGGCGGATTTGGAGGTGGCCTAGGCTGCTCAACTTCATCAACCAATTGAAGTTGTTGAACATGGTGTTGTGTCTCATCTAATTTACCTTGTAACGAATCAAGTTTTCCCGTCATCTCCGCCATCATCTTAATTAACTTTTCCATATCCGAACTTTCACCTTGCTTTGATGGAGATCCTTCATAAGACATTGTTATAAGATAAGAAAAACAAAACAAAACACTCAAAAACGTTAGATAGCAAAGAAAGTTTCACTCTTTATTCCAACACTGCTCGTACAGAACTTCAAACTCTAGATTTAAAGAATGGGTTCCTAACTTGTTGCGTTGACACAAGGCTGAAAAATAAGGAAAGAAATCCTATCTTTGACCTAAACAAAAAGCTTTTAGAAAGAAAAAGATGAAGAACAAGTCTTAATCGAGAAAAGAAACCGGTTCTTGATGATCTTCTTGATGTTCTTGATGTTCTTGCTTTTCTTGATCTTCTTGTTTGCTTGAATTTTCCCTTGATTTTGGCCGAAGTTATCAAGGAGTGAAGTGTGGTTGCTTTCAATACTTGATTTATGGTATTGTTTCGGCTCAAAACAAAAACAAGGAGGAACGTTTGCCAATTCTTGGACGAAGCTGTTGCTTTCGCTTGATCAAGAAGTTTGCTATTGGCCTTATAGTTCGCTATTCAATCTATACTAACTTGGCTGCCAATTTCTTTACACCAAGAGGCTTTTTCTTTGTTGTAATCGGCTGCCCAATATTGATAATGTCGTGGCTTTTTGTCAATCTAGCAAACAAGAAAAACTTTGTGCGTAGGGTACACCGGGAATTGGAGAAGAACCTTTTGCTCTGATACCACCTGATGAAGAACCGCAAGGTTCGACTTAAGTTTGAGCTCGATCTTTCTTCAATTCTCGAACTAGTTTCTATGGGAATTCAATCAACGCAACACTAAGGGAGGTTAATTGACAATGGAGGCTGAAACACCACAACTAGAGAAACAAGCCAGTTGATACAGTAACTCAAAGAATGAATGAAGTTCTACATAGAAGTTCAAACACGAGAAGCTAAGGAATAACCTTACCAGAATATCAATATATCTAACGTAAATATTAAAGTGGCCGAAATCTCCCTTTAATAGGTTGAGATTTCGGTTACAACCATAAAAAGAATTAAGAGTCCTTAAAGGGTTAAGACTCTTGAAAACAAATAAGAGTCCTTGAAGAATTAGGACTCTTGAATAACAACTTGCTATCAAGTAACTACCTAAACAAATAAAGTGGCGGCTAGAATCAATCTAACTACCAAATCTATGAAGAGTCCTAGTTGTATTAGGACTCTTTATTAACCAACTAAGTAACACATGGACAACATGTCCTTTATTATAGCAACTACTTGCTATACACGAAATTAAGTAAATAATAAAGCTGGAAAATAATTAAAGTCTAGCATAGACTTTAATTGTACACAAAAATTCTAAAATGCCCTTTTAAATTCGTCCCAATTCTGGACAGCTTGTTGGGCCAACTTGCACGACGATTTCGGATGTCAAGAAGGCAGAATATGATCTCGGGTTCTTCATGAAAGTTGTAGATCTGCCTCTTATCTTTAATATGCAACTGGAATCAGCTCCATTGGATAAACGGATAGAAAGTTATGACCATTCTGCCAAACTGTTGTAAAGCTGTCCAATCCCTCATCATCTTGTATGATTACTAAAATACCCTTCTTAGCCTCTTTGCTTGATAGGGCCTATTTGTACACTTGTGAACTTGAGAGGCTGACTTGTACAACATTCCTAGATGTAACTTAGCATCCTCTTTATACTTTAGAACTCGGGTCAATGATGTAGATAGTTGATTCACGTCCCTTGTTCTAAGTCTCGTACTTAGTCGATGTATGTGCTCCTTTGACTTGGGCAGCCTCGAGGTTGGTACCGTATCAAGTATCAAAGGAATAACCTTAATGAAAATATCAATATATCAAGTCTAAGTAAAAGAGGTGGCCGAAATTCCCTTTAAGTAGAAGGTAATTCGGTTCCAACTCAAACTAGGAAAGGGAAATAAGAGTCCTTGAAGAATTAGGACTCTTGAATAACAACTTGCTATCAAGTAACTACCTAAGCAAGATAATAGGGACATGTGCCTATTATCTTGGCGGCATAAATAGAAATAACTACCAAAATAATGAAGAGTCCTAGTTGCATTAGGACTCTTAATAACCAACTAACTAACGCATGGACAACATGTCCTTTATTTAGCATACACGGCTAGAAATAGGAAAATAACAATACTAAAAATAATTAAAGTCTTGTGTAGTCTAGAATAGGCTAGAATAGACTTTAATGTGTGAAAAGACGAAAATGCCCTTTTTAGCCACTTTGCTTGTTTGGGCCGATTTGAATGCTTTCAAGTGTTAAGAGTTGAACTCGTACTTCCTCTTCTAGATGAAGCTTGACTTCTTCTTTAGATTTTAACTCTCGGACCAATGTAGCTAGTTCTTGATTTCTTTGACGTGTTCTTGATCTAGTCATTGGTCTATTGATGCTTGACAAAGGATGATGTAGTCTTCTAGATGGTCCCGTATCATCCCCTCCCGCTTGAAAAGGATTCGACCTCGAATCATCATCATCATCATCATCATCAAAGGGAGATAGATCTGCCACATTAAAAGTAGAATGAACACCATACTTACCTTGCAAGTCTTTTTGGTATGCATTGTCATTTATCTTCTTGATCACTTGAAAAGGTCCATCTCCTCTTGGATGAAGTTTGGACTACCTTTCTTTTGGAAATCTCTCTTTCCGAAAGTGTATCCAAACCCAATCTCCAACTTCAAAGTTGATTGCCTTGCGCCCTTTGTTGGATTTAAGTGCAATCCGTGCATTCTTCTTTTTGATGTTTTCGGCTACTTCATAATGTATCCTTTGAACAAAGTCAGCCCTTGAATCACCTTATCTCTAAAGGGGTTAGGGGGTTAAAACCATAAACAACTTCAAAAGGTGAATTATTAGTAGTGGAATGCAATGTACGATTTTAAGCAAATTCAGCAATAGGTAAACATTCTTCCCACTTTTTTAAATTCTTTTGAATAAGTGCCCTAAGTAGAACCCCTAAAGTTCGATTTGTTACCTCAGTTTGGCCATCGGTTTGTGGATGGCTTGAAGTAGAAAACAAAGGCTTTGTTCCCAACTTGCTCCGTAAGGTCTTCCAAAAATAAATTAGGAATTTGACATCCCTATCACTTACGATTGTTTTTGGAACACCATGTAACCGAATGATGTCTTTGAAGAATAGATCCGCAACATGGCTTGCATCACTAAGGGAATTTGTGCGTAGGGTACACCGGGAATTGGAGAAGAACCTTTTGCTCTGATACCACCTGATGAAGAACCGCAAGGTTCGACTTAAGTTTGAGCCCGATCTTTCTTCAATTCTCGAACTAGTTTCTATGGGAATTCAATCAACGCAACACTAAGGTAGGTTAATTGACAATGGAGGCTGAAACACCACAACTAGAGAAACAAGCCAGTTGATACAGTAACTCAAAGAATGAATGAAGTTCTACATAGAAGTTCAAACACGAGAAGCTAAGGAATAACCTTACCAGAATATCAATATATCTAACGTAAATATTAAAGTGGCCGAAATCTCCCTTAAGTAGGTTGAGATTTCGGTTACAACCAATAAAAGAAATAAGAGTCCTTAAAGGATTAAGACTCTTGAAAACAAATAAGAGTCCTTGAAGAATTAGGACTCTTGAATAACAACTTGCTATCAAGTAACTACCTAACAATAAAGTGGCGGCTAGAATCAATCTAACTACCAAATCTATGAAGAGTCCTAGTTGCATTAGGACTCTTTATTAACCAACTAACTAACACATGGACAACATGTCCTTCATTATAGCAACTACTTGCTATACACGAAATTAAGTAAATAATAAAGCTGGAAAATAATTAAAGTCTAGCATAGACTTTAATTGTACACAAAAAGTCTAAAATGCCCTTTTAAATTCGTCCCAATTCTGGACAGCTTGTTGGGCCAACTTGCACGACGATTTCGGATGTCAAGAAGGCAGAATCTGATCTCGGGTTCTTCATGAAAGTTGTAGATCTGCCTCTTATCTTTAATATGAAACTGGAATCAGCTCCATTGGATAAACGAATAGAAAGTTATGACCATTCTGCCAAACTGTTGTAAAGCTGTCCAATCCCTCATCATCTTGTATGATTACTAAAATACCCTTCTTAGCCTCTTTGCTTGATAGGGCCTAATTGTATACTTGTGAACTTGAGTGGCTACCTTTTATATTCTATGTGTAACTTAGCATCCTCTTTGTACTTTAATATACGAACCAATGATGTAGTTATCTGCTTCATATTCCTCGTTCTACGCTTCGTCCTTGGTCTATGTATGTGACCCTTTGACTTGGGAAGCCTCGAGGCTGGTACCGTATCATCCCCTCCACCTTGAAAAGCCTGATTCGTCCTCGAATCATCATCACGATCCGTCACATAATCTGAAAAATTTGTATATGGGAGCAAGTAAGAATGATAGAAAGTAGAACGTTCACCGTACGTACCTTTTAAGGAAATTCTCTTGCGGCTGTCCCAAAAGAATTGTATCTATCTTTTCTCTATTGTGGCAGCAAGTTTGCTATGCTCACGAACAAAACGCTTAAAGAAACTTGTCAATTCAAATGATGAACTAATGAGATTTGAACTAGTTGTGTTCGGCCATTCCTGTATTGTTGTAACTTCAGCCGGTTCATCTTGTAAGATTACTAAAATTCCCTTCTTAGCCACTTTGCTTGATAGGGCCGAATTGCACACTTGTTAAACTTAAGAGGTTGACTTGTACAACATTCCAATATGTAACTTAGCGTCCTCTTTTTATCTTAGAACTCGGATCAATGATGTAATAAGGTGGAAGAAATCCAATCCATGTCCTGTGCCGCGTCATTGGTCCATGTAAGCTTGTTAAGAAACCCTTTGAATAGGGCAGCCCCGTGGCCGGTCCCTCATCATCTCCTCCCCCTTGAAAACATGATTCGTCCTCGAATCATCATCAATAGCAGCAACATAATCTGAATAATCGTCAAAAGGGGACAAGTCAGAAATATTACACGTAGAATGTACACCATACTCACCTTTCAAATAAATTTTCTTGTGGCTGTCCCAAAAGATTGGAACATGTTGCTTCACAACTTTTATATAATGGGGTAGCAAACTTGCAAAAATCACGAACAAAACTCCTATAAAAGCTTGCCAACCCATAGAATGAATGAACTTGTCTGGATCTAGTTGGTCTCGGCCATTCCATATTTTCTTTGACATTTGCCGGATCAACTTTGATACCTTGAGAACTCACAATGTATTCAAGAAGGTTAATAGAATTAGTGCAAGAAACATAATTTTCAAGCTTAGTATACAAAGTGTGTTCTTTTAGAATAGCAAAAACAGCCCTAAGATGATCATTATGATTCTCTGTGTTCTTACTATAAACAAGTATATTATCAAAGAGAGGAATCGGATGTCTAAACTTAATAGTTATTTTGTTAATATTGAGACAATCCAGTATATAATCTAAAAGTCCCTTCCTTCTTTGGTACAAAAAGTTCTTTGAGTTAGCATAAGGACTTACTTAACTTCTCTTTCTCAAGAATTAAATCAACCTGCCTGTGAATTTCGTGATTGTCATCCGGATTTGGTTTATATCTTTCACGGTTTGGAAGGCTCGTTAACAACCCTCTCGGCAACTGATTGGGGATTCTTCCTTGAAATTCCTGAAAAAGATCAATAACAAGACTGGGTAGAGAAGAAGATGTTAGGTCAAAAGAAAAGGTGTTAGCAGAAAGGGACCTTTCGGTTCCTTTGAAAACTAACAAAACAATTACTTGTTTTGTTCGAATTACCCTATCTACGTTTCTCGGATTTATAGACAAACACACTTTTCTCACTTTTAGAGAACTTTCCTTTTGTCTCACATTAGGCTCGACTTTTTCTTTTTCTTTTTTACCCCGGCTTTTACCCCATGGGTAGGATCACTCTTCTTTTTCAACTCGCTCTCTTCTTTCTCTCTCAATTGTTGCATAATTTCTTCCAAATAAGCATTAAATTTTACCTCTGCTTTCAATCTTGCTTCTTCTTTCTCTCTCAATTGTTGATAAATTTCATCAAAAGAACGCATCTTTTCTCTCGGTTTGTGGGGAGCTTGCAACCCATTAGCACGTTCAAGAGGGCTTGATCTCTTATTACTTTGCTGATTTGAAACTCTAAAACTTATCATCTCTTCCGCCATATCATCCATCTGTTGGCGCAATTCCATGATCGTTTTGTGCAACACCTCTTTGGAGAGCTTGTCTTGATCAAAGGATTCGGTTTTCTTTGATGGAGATCCCTGGTAAGACATGTTATTATCTCAAGAAAACACACACAAACAGTTAGATATCAAAGAAAAATTCACTCTTTATTCCAACACTACTCTAAAAAGAACTTCAAACTCTAGATGAATTGAAAGGTTCCTAACTTGTTGCGTTGATACAAAGCTGAAAAATAAAGGAAAGAAATCCTATCTTTGACCTACACGAAAAACTTGAAGAAAGAAAAGAAGATGAATCTTGAAAAATTCCTAGACCTAATCAAGAAAAGAGATACTTTTTGAAGGTATCCTTTTGTGTTTAGGAAGAAGCGATTCTCAATCTTTACTTTCTTGATTTTCTTGTTTCTTGATTTCTTGACTTCTTTCCTTTTTTTCTCTCTAGACTTACACTCTCTTGGCCGCACTATATCCCGAATTCTCTCAAGGAACCAAGATGTTTGGGAATGTGCACGGCTATGACAAGAAAAAAGGGAGTGACGAAACCAATTCTTGAATGCACTTAAGAAGCCAAGAAGTTTGCATTTGGTTTGAACACTTGTCTAACAATATTCACGGTAGCCTTTTTATTTTTTTCAGGGCCGAATGTTTTTTTTGCCTCTCGCAAGCAAACAAGAAAATTTATAGGAAAGCTATAAAAGGTCCACCAAAAAATGAGATGAGCCTTTTTTCTACGATACCATTTGATGAAGAACCGAGGTACAAAGTACCAAGACTCGACACTTTAGTTTAAATCGGGTATTTCTCCATTCTTGAACTAGTTTAACCGGGGGGAATATTCTCAACGCAACTCTAAACACGGCTAAGAATCGATGGAGGCTGAAACACCACAACAAGCGTAAACTAAACTTGCTGATACAGTAACTCAAGAATGAATGAAATCTATACGAAGTCAATCCACAAGTAGCTAAGGAATAACCTTACCAAAATATCAATATATCTAACGTAACTACAGACGGTGGCGAAATCCCTCTTAAATAGAGATCGATTTCGGCTATCTAGCTCCTAAAAGGAAGAGTCCTTGAAGAAGTAGGACTCTTGAACAACAAACTTGCTATCGGGCAAAACACTATCTAAGATAATGGACAACATGTCCTATTGTCTTGCACACACTCATAATAGGCGTCCAACATGGCTGAAAATAGTAAACATGTGAAGAGTCCTTGAAGAAGTAGGACTCTACAACTACTAGATAACTAAACCACTCAACGAATGTCTAAACACATGGACAACATGTCCTTTGTTATAGCAACACTTGCTGTACACGCCTAAAATAGTAAATAACAACACTGAACATAATTAAAGTCTAGAGTAGACTTTAATGTACAAAAAGACTAAAATGCCCTTTAAATTCGTCCCAATTCTGGACAGCTTGTTGGGCCAACTTGCACTAGATTTCGGATATCAAGAATGCAGAATCTGATCTCGTGTACTCCATGAAAGTTGTAGATCTGCCTCTTATCTTTAGTATGCAGCTTGAATCAGTTCCATTGGATAGATGGATCGAAAGTTACGACCATTCTACCAAACAGTCGCAAAGCTGTCCAATCCCTCGTCATCTTGTAAGATTACTAAAATGCCCTTCTTAGTCACTTTGCTTGATAGGGCCGAATTGCACACTTGTTAAACTTAAGAGGTTGACTTGTACAACATTCCTATATGTAACTTAGCGTCCTCTTTGTATCTTAGAACTCGGATCAATGATGTAATAATGTGGAAGAAATCCTGTCCTTGTCCTGTGCCTCGTCATTGGTCCATGTAAGCTTGTTAAGAAACCCTTTGAATAGGGCAGCCCCGTGGCGGTCCCTCATCATCTCCTCCCCCTTGAAAACATGATTCGTCCTCGAATCATCATCAATAGCATGACAACATAATCCGAATAATCGTCAAAAGGGGACAAGTCAGAAATATTACACGTAGAATGTACACCATACTCACCTTTCAAATAAATTTTCTTGTGGATGTCCCAAAAGATTGGAACATGTTGCTTCACAACTTTTATATAAAGGGGTGGAACACTTGCAAAAATCACTGAACAAAACACCTATAAAAAGCTTGCCAACCCATAGAATGAATGAACTTGTCTGGATCTAGTTGGTCTCGGCCATTCCATATTTTCTTTGACATTTGCCGGATCAACTTTGATACCTTGAGAACTCACAATGTATTCAAGAAGGTTAATAGAATTAGTGCAAGAAACATAATTTTCAAGCTTAGTATACAAAGTGTGTTCTTTTAGAATAGCAAAAACAGCCCTAAGATGATCATTATGATTCTCCCGTGTTCTTACTATAAACAAGTATATTATCAAAGCCACGAATCGGATGTCTAAACTTAATAGTTATTTTATTAATATTGAGACAATCCGTATATAATCTAAAAGTCCCTTCCTTCTTTGGTACAAAAGTTGCTGAGTTAGCATAAGGACTTACTTAACTTCACTTTCTCAAGAATTAAATCAACCTGCCTGTGAATTTCGTGATTGTCATCCGGATTTGGTTTATATCTTTCACGGTTTGGAAGGCTCGTTAACAACCCTCTCGGCAACTGATTGGGGATTCTTCCTTGAAATTCCTGAAAAAGATCAATAACAAGACTGGGTAGAGAAGAAGATGTTAGGTCAAAAGAAAAGGTGTTAGCAGAAAGGGACCTCTCGGTTCCTTTGAAAACTAACAAAACAATTACTTGTTTTATTCGAATTACCCTATCTACGCTTCTCGGATTTATAGATAAACGCACTTTTTCTCACTTTTAGACAACTTTCCTTTTGTCTCACATTAGGCTCGACTTTTTCTTTTTCTTTTTTACCCCGTCGTTTACCTCATGGGTAGGATCACTCTTCTTTTTCAACTCGCTCTCTTCTTTCTGTCTCAATTGTTGCATAATTTCTTCCAAAGAAGCATTAAATTTTACCTCTGCTTTCAATCTTGCTTCTTCTTTCTCTCTCAATTGTTGATAAATTTCATCAAAAGAACGCATCTTTTCTCTCGGTTTGTGGGGAGCTTGCAACCCATTAGCACGTTCAAGAGGGCTTGATCTCTTATTACTTTGCTGATTTGAAACTCTAAAACTTCTCATCTCTTCCGCTATATCATCCATCTGTTGGCGCAATTCCATGATCGTTTTGTGCAACACCTCTTTGGAGAGCTTGTCTTGATCAAAGGATTTCGGTTTTCTTTGATGGAGATCCCTGGTAAGACATGTTATTATCTCAAGAAAACACACACAAACAGTTAGATATCAAAGAAAAATTCACTCTTTATTCCAACACTACTCTAAAAAGAACTTCAAACTCTAGATGAATTGAAAGGTTCCTAACTTGTTGCGTTGATACAAAGCTGAAAACTAAAGGAAAGAAATCCTATCTTTGACCTACACGAAAAGCTTGAAGAAAGAAAAGAAGATGAATCTTGAAAAATTCCTAGACCTAATCAAGAAAAGAGATACTTTTTGAAGGTATCCTTTTGTGTTTAGGAAGAGCAATTCTCAATCTTTACTTTCTTGATTTTCTTGTTTCTTGATTTCTTAACTTCTGTCTTTTTTCTCTCTCTCTAGACTTACCCTCTCTTGGCCGCACTGTATCTTGAATGCTCTCAAGGAACCAAGATGTTTGGGAATGTGCACGGCAAAGACAAGAAAAAGGGATGACAAAACCATTTCTTGAATGCACTTAAGAAGCCAAGAAGTTTGCTTTTGGTTTGAACACTTGTCTAACAATATTCACGGTAGCCTTTTATTTTTTTAGGCTGAATGTTTTTTTTTTCCTCTCGCAAGCAAACAAGAAAATTTATAGGAAAGCTATAAAAGGTCCACCAAGAATGAGATGAACCTTTTTCTCTGATACCACTTGATGAAGAACCGAGGTACAAAGTACCAAGACTCGACACTTTAGTTTAAATCGGGTATTTCTCCATTCTTGAACTAGTTTAACCGGGGGAATATTCTCAACGCAACTCTAAACACGGCTAAGAATCGATGGAGGCTGAAACACCACAACAAGCGTAAACTAAACTTGCTGATACAGTAACTCAAGAATGAATGAATTCTATACGAAGTCAATCCACAAGTAGCTAAGGAATAACCTTACCAAAATATCAATATATCAAACGTAACTACAACGGTGGCCGAAATCCCTCTTAAATAGAGATCGATTTCGGCTATCTAGCCCTAAAAAGGAAGAGTCCTTGAAGAAGTAGGACTCTTGAACAACAAACTTGCTATCGAGTAAAACACTATCTAAGATAATGGACAACATGTCCTATTGTCTTGCACACACTCATAATAGGCGTCCAACATGGCTGAAAATAGTAAACACGTGAAGAGTCCTTGAAGAAGTAGGACTCTACAACTACTAGATAACTAAACCACTCAACCATTGTCTAAACACATGGACAGCATGTCCTTCGTTATAGCAACACTTGCTGTACACGCCTAAAATAGTAAATAACAACGCTGAACATAATTAAAGCCTAGAGTAGAATTTAATGTACAAAAAGACTAAAATGCCCTTTAAATTCGTCCCAATTCTGGACAGCTTGTTGGGCCAACTTGCACTACGATTTCGGATATCAAGAATGCAGAATCTGATCTCGTGTTCTCCATGAAAGTTGTAGATCTGCCTCTTATCTTTAGTATGCAGCTTGAATCGGTTCCATTGGATAGATGGATCGAAAGTTACGACCATTCTACCAAACTGTCGCAAAGCTGTCCAATCCCTCGTCATCTTGTAAGATTACTAAAATGCCCTTCTTAGCCACTTTGCTTGATAGGGCCGAATTGCACACTTGTTAAACTTAAGAGGTTGACTTGTACAACATTCCAATATGTAACTTAGCGTCCTCTTTTTATCTTAGAACTCGGATCAATGATGTAATAAGGTGGAAGAAATCCTATCCTTGTCCTGTGCCGCGTCATTGGTCCATGTAAGCTTGTTAAGAAACCCTTTGAATAGGGCAGCCCCGTGGCCGGTCCCTCATCATCTCCTCCCCCTTGAAAACATGATTCGTCCTCGAATCATCATCAATAGCAGCAACATAATCTGAATAATCGTCAAAAGGGGACAAGTCAGAAATATTACACGTAGAATGTACACCATACTCACCTTTCAAATAAATTTTCTTGTGGATGTCCCAAAAGATTGGAACATGTTGCTTCACAACTTTTATATAAAGGGGTGGAACACTTGCAAAAATCACGAACAAAACACCTATAAAAGCTTGCCAACCCATAGAATGAATGAACTTGTCTGGATCTAGTTGGTCTCGGCCATTCCATATTTTCTTTGACATTTGCCGGATCAACTTTGATACCTTGAGAACTCACAATGTATTCAAGAAGGTTAACAGAATTAGTGCAAGAAACATAATTTTCAAGCTTAGTATACAAAGTGTGTTCTTTTAGAATAGCAAAAACAGCCCTAAGATGATCATTATGATTCTCTGTGTTCTTACTATAAACAAGTATATTATCAAAGCGAGGAATCGGATGTCTAAACTTAATAGTTATTTTATTAATATTGAGACAATCCGTATATAATCTAAAAGTCCCTTCCTTCTTTGGTACAAAAGTTGCTGAGTTAGCATAAGGACTTACTTAACTTCTCTTTCCCAAGAATTAAATCAACCTGCCTGTGAATTTCGTGATTGTCATCCGGATTTGGTTTATATCTTTCACGGTTTGGAAGGCTCGTTACCAACCCTCTCGGCAACTCATTGGGGATTCTTCCCTGAAATTCCTGAAAAAGATCAATAACAAGACGGGGTAGAGAAGAAGATGTTAGGTCAAAAGAAAAAGTGTTAGTAGAAAGGGACCCTTCGGTTCCTTTGAAAACTAACAAAACAATTACTTGTTTTGTTCGAATTACCCTATCTACGTTTCTCGGATTTATAGACAAGCACACTTTTCTCACTTTTAGAGAACTTTCCTTTTGTCTCGCATTAGGCTCGACTTTTTCTTTTTCTTTTTTACCCCGGCTTTTACCCCATGGGTAGGATCACTCTTCTTTTTCAACTCGCTCTCTTCTTTCTCTCTCAATTGTTGCATAATTTCTTCCAAAGAAGCATTAAATTTTACCTCTGCTTTCAATCTTGCTTCTTCTTTCTCTCTCAATTGTTGATAAATTTCATCAAAAGAACGCATCTTTTCTCTCGGTTTGTGGGGAGCTTGCAACCCATTAGCACGTTCAAGAGGGCTTGATCTCTTATTACTTTGCTGATTTGAAACTCTAAAACTTCTCATCTCTTCCGCTATATCATCCATCTCGTTGGCGCAATTCCATGATCGTTTTGTGCAACACCTCTTTGGAGAGCTTGTCTTGATCAAAGGATTTCGGTTTTCTTTGATGGAGATCCCTGGTAAGACATGTTATTATCTCAAGAAAACACACACAAACAGTTAGATATCAAAGAAAAATTCACTCTTTATTCCAACACTACTCTAAAAAGAACTTCAAACTCTAGATGAATTGAAAGGTTCCTAACTTGTTGCGTTGATACAAAGCTGAAAACTAAAGGAAAGAAATCCTATCTTTGACCTACACGAAAAAGCTGAAAGAAAGAAAAGAAGATGAATCTTGAAAACTTCCTAGACCTAATCAAGAAAAGAGATACTTTTTGAAGGTATCCTTTTGTGTTTAGGAAGAGCAATTCTCAATCTTTACTTTCTTGATTTTCTTGTTTCTTGATTTCTTAACTTCTGTCTTTTTTCTCTCTCTCTAGACTTACCCTCTCTTGGCCGCACTGTATCTTGAATGCTCTCAAGGAACCAAGATGTTTGGGAATGTGCACGGCAATGACAAGAAAAAGGGGTGACAAAACCAATTCTTGAATGCACTTAAGAAGCCAAGAAGTTTGCATTTGGTTTGAACACTTGTCTAACAATATTCACGGTAGCCTTTTTATTTTTTCAAAGCCGAATGTTTTTTTTTGCCTCTCGCAAGCAAACAAGAAAATTTATAGGAAAGCTATAAAAGGTCCACCAAAAATGAGATGAGCCTTTTTCTCTGATACCACTTGATGAAGAACCGAGGTACAAAGTACCAAGACTCGACACTTTAGTTTAAATCGGGTATTTCTCCATTCTTGAACTAGTTTAACCGGGGGAATATTCTCAACGCAACTCTAAACACGGCTAAGAATCGATGGAGGCCGAAACACCACAACAAGCCTAAACTAAACTTGCTGATACAGTAACTCAAGAATGAATGAAATCTATACGAAGTCAATCCACAAGTAGCTAAGGAATAACCTTACCAAAATATCAATATATCTAACGTAACTACAACGGTGGCCGAAATCCCTCTTAAATAGAGATCGATTTCGGCTATCTAGCCCTAAAAAGGAAGAGTCCTTGAAGAAGTAGGACTCTTGAACAACAAACTTGCTATCGGGCAAAACACTATCTAAGATAATGGACAACATGTCCTATTGTCTTGCACACACTCATAATAGGCGTCCAACATGGCTGAAAATAGTAAACATGTGAAGAGTCCTTGAAGAAGTAGGACTCTACAACTACTAGATAACTAAACCACTCAACGAATGTCTAAACACATGGACAACATGTCCTTTGTTATAGCAACACTTGCTGTACACGCCTAAAATAGTAAATAACAACGCTGAACATAATTAAAGCCTAGAGTAGAATTTAATGTACAAAAAGACTAAAATGCCCTTTAAATTCGTCCCAATTCTGGACAGCTTGTTGGGCCAACTTGCACTACGATTTCGGATATCAAGAATGCAGAATCTGATCTCGTGTTCTCCATGAAAGTTGTAGATCTGCCTCTTATCTTTAGTATGCAGCTTGAATCAGTTCCATTGGATAGATGGATCGAAAGTTACGACCATTCTACCAAACTGTCGCAAAGCTGTCCAATCCCTCGTCATCTTGTAAGATTACTAAAATGCCCTTCTTAGCCACTTTGCTTGATAGGGCCGAATTGCACACTTGTTAAACTTAAGAGGTTGACTTGTACAACATTCCAATATGTAACTTAGCGTCCTCTTTTTATCTTAGAACTCGGATCAATGATGTAATAAGGTGGAAGAAATCCTATCCTTGTCCTGTGCCGCGTCATTGGTCCATGTAAGCTTGTTAAGAAACCCTTTGAATAGGGCAGCCCCGTGGCCGGTCCCTCATCATCTCCTCCCCCCCTTGAAAACATGATTCGTCCTCGAATCATCATCAATAGCATGACAACATAATCCGAATAATCGTCAAAAGGGGACAAGTCGAAATATTACACGTAGAATGTACACCATACTCACCTTTCAAATAAATTTTCTTGTGGATGTCCCAAAAGATTGGAACATGTTGCTTCACAACTTTTATATAAAGGGGTGGAACACTTGCAAAAATCACGAACAAAACACCTATAAAAAGCTTGCCAACCCATAGAATGAATGAACTTGTCCGGATCTAGTTGGTCTCGGCCATTCCATATTTTCTTTGACATTTGCTTGGGATCAACTTTGATACCTTGAGAACTCACAATGTATTCAAGAAGGTTAACGAATTAGTGCAAGAAACATAATTTTCAAGCTTAGTATACAAAGTGTGTTCTTTTAGAATAGCAAAAACAGCCCTAAGATGATCATTATGATTCTCTGTGTTCTTACTATAAACAAGTATATTATCAAAGCGAGGAATCGGATGTCTAAACTTAATAGTTATTTTATTAATATTGAGACAATCCGTATATAATCTAAAAGTCCCTTCCTTCTTTGGTACAAAAGTTGCTGAGTTAGCATAAGGACTTACTTAACTTCTCTTTCCCAAGAATTAAATCAACTTTCGCTCTGTGAATTTCGTGATTGTCATCCGGGATTTGGTTTATATCTTTCACGGTTTGGAAGGCTCGTTAACAACCCTCTCGGCAACTCATTGGGGATTCTTCCCTGAAATTCCTGAAAAAGATCAATAACAAGACGGGGTAGAGAAGAAGATGTTAGGTCAAAAGAAAAAGTGTTAGTAGAAAGGGACCCTTCGGTTCCTTTGAAAACTAACAAAACAATTACTTGTTTTGTTCGAATTACCCTATCTACGTTTCTCGGATTTATAGACAAGCACACTTTTCTCACTTTTAGAGAACTTTCCTTTTGTCTCGCATTAGGCTCGACTTTTTCTTTTTCTTTTTTACCCCGGCTTTTACCCCATGGGTAGGATCACTCTTCTTTTTCAACTCGCTCTCTTCTTTCTCTCTCAATTGTTGCATAATTTCTTCCAAAGAAGCATTAAATTTTACCTCTGCTTTCAATCTTGCTTCTTCTTTCTCTCTCAATTGTTGATAAATTTCATCAAAAGAACGCATCTTTTCTCTCGGTTTGTGGGGAGCTTGCAACCCATTAGCACGTTCAAGAGGGCTTGATCTCTTATTACTTTGCTGATTTGAAACTCTAAAACTTCTCATCTCTTCCGCTATATCATCCATCTGTTGGCGCAATTCCATGATCGTTTTGTGCAACACCTCTTTGGAGAGCTTGTCTTGATCAAAGGATTCGGTTTTCTTTGATGGAGATCCCTGGTAAGACATGTTATTATCTCAAGAAAACACACACAAACAGTTAGATATCAAAGAAAAATTCACTCTTTATTCCAACACTACTCTAAAAAGAACTTCAAACTCTAGATGAATTGAAAGGTTCCTAACTTGTTGCGTTGATACAAAGCTGAAAAATAAAGGAAAGAAATCCTATCTTTGACCTACACGAAAAGCTGAAAGAAAGAAAAGAAGATGAATCTTGAAAAATTCCTAGACCTAATCAAGAAAAGAGATACTTTTTGAAGGTATCCTTTTGTGTTTAGGAAGAGCGATTCTCAATCTTTACTTTCTTGATTTTCTTGTTTCTTGATTTCTTGACTTCTTTCCTTTTTTTCTCTCTCTAGACTTACACTCTCTTGGCCGCACTATATCCTGAATTCTCTCAAGGAACCAAGATGTTTGGGAATGTGCACGGCTATGACAAGAAAAAGGGGTGACGAAACCAATTCTTGAATGCACTTAAGAAGCCAAGAAGTTTGCATTTGGTTTGAACACTTGTCTAACAATATTCACGGTAGCCTTTTATTTTTTCAGGCCGAATGTTTTTTTTGCCTCTCGCAAGCAAACAAGAAAATTTATAGGAAAGCTATAAAAGGTCCACCAAAAATGAGATGAGCCTTTTTCTCTGATACCATTTGATGAAGAACCGAGGTACAAAGTACCAAGACTCGACACTTTAGTTTAAATCGGGCATTTCTCCATTCATGAACTAGTTTAACCGGGGGGAATATTCTCAACGCAACTCTAAACACGGCTAAGAATCGATGGAGGCTGAAACACCACAACAAGCCTAAACTAAACTTGCTGATACAGTAACTCAAGAATGAATGAAATCTATACGAAGTCAATCCACAAGTAGCTAAGGAATAACCTTACCAAAATATCAATATATCTAACGTAACTACAACGGTGGCCGAAATCCCTCTTAAATAGAGATCGATTTCGGCTATCTAGCCCTAAAAAGGAAGAGTCCTTGAAGAAGTAGGACTCTTGAACAACAAACTTGCTATCGGGCAAAACACTATCTAAGATAATGGACAACATGTCCTATTGTCTTGCACACACTCATAATAGGCGTCCAACATGGCTGAAAATAGTAAACATGTGAAGAGTCCTTGAAGAAGTAGGACTCTACAACTACTAGATAACTAAACCACTCAACGAATGTCTAAACACATGGACAACATGTCCTTTGTTATAGCAACACTTGCTGTACACGCCTAAAATAGTAAATAACAACGTTGAACATAATTAAAGTCTAGAGTAGACTTTAATGTACAAAAAGACTAAAATGCCCTTTAAATTCGTCCCAATTCTGGACAGCTTGTTGGGCCAACTTGCACTACGATTTCGGATATAAAGAATGCAGAATCTGATCTTTTCTCCATGAAAGTTGTAGATCTGCCTCTTATCTTTAGTATGCAGCTTGAATCAGTTCCATTGGCTAGATGGATCGAACGTTACGACCATTCTACCAAACTGTCGCAAAGCTGTCCAATCCCTCGTCATCTTGTAAGATTACTAAAATGCCCTTCTTAGCCACTTTGCTTGATAGGGCCGAATTGCACACTTGTTAAACTTAAGAGGTTGACTTGTACAACATTCCAATATGTAACTTAGCGTCCTCTTTTTATCTTAGAACTCGGATCAATGATGTAATAAGGTGGAAGAAATCCTATCCTTGTCCTGTGCCGCGTCATTGGTCCATGTAAGCTTGTTAAGAAACCCTTTGAATAGGGCAGCCCCGTGGCCGGTCCCTCATCATCTCCTCCCCCTTGAAAACATGATTCGTCCTCGAATCATCATCAATAGCAGCAACATAATCTGAATAATCGTCAAAAGGGGACAAGTCAGAAATATTACACGTAGAATGTACACCATACTCACCTTTCAAATAAATTTTCTTGTGGATGTCCCAAAAGATTGGAACATGTTGCTTCACAACTTTTATATAAAGGGGTGGAACACTTGCAAAAATCACGAACAAAACACCTATAAAAGCTTGCCAACCCATAGAATGAATGAACTTGTCTGGATCTAGTGCAAACAGGCTAAAAGTACTTCAAAGGCTCACGGATTACTCATGCCTCTTTCAATACCTTCTTCACCTTGGATTGACCTTTCCATGGATTTTGTTTTGGGATTGCCGAGATCTACAAGAGGTAATGATAGTATAATGGTTGTTGTAGATAGATTTTCTAAAATGGCACACTTTATTTCTTGTAGGAAAACAAATGATGCTAGCCATGTTGCGAATCTATTCTTTAAAGACATCATTCGGTTACATGGTGTTCCAAAAACAATCGTAAGTGATAGGGATGTCAAATTCCTAAGTTATTTTTGGAAGACCTTATGGAGCAAATTGGGAACAAAGCTTTTGTTTTCTACTTCAAGCCATCCACAAACCGATGGCCAAACTGAGGTAACAAATAGAACTTTAGGGACTCTACTTAGGGCACTTATTCAAAAGAACTTGAAAAAGTGGGAAGAATGTTTACCTATAGCTGAATTTGCTTATAATCGTACTTTACATTCTACTACTAACAATTCACCTTTTGAAGTTGTTTATGGTTTTAACCCCCTTACCCCTTTAGATCTAATTCCTCTTCCTATTGATGAGTATTATAACATAGAAGGTGATTCAAGGGCTGACTTTGTCCAAATAATTCATTATGAAGTAGCAGAGAACATCAAGACAAAGAATGACAAAATGGCAACTAGGGCCAACAAAGGCAGCAAGGCCCTTAGTTTCGAAATTGGTGATTTGGTGTGGATACACTTTAGGAAAGACAGATTTCCTAAAGAAAGAATGTCAAAATTACATCCCCGAGGAGATGGACCTTTTCAAGTTGTTGGCAAGATCAATGACAATGCATACAAAATCAACTTGCAAGGTAAGTATGGTGTTCATTCAACTTTTAATATTACTGACTTATCTCCTTTTGATGTCTCGGATTACATAGATGATGATGATTCGAGGTCGAATCCTTTTCAAGAGGGAGGGGATGATACGGGACCATCTAGAAGACTACATCCTTTATCAAACATCAAGGGACCAATGACTAGATCAAGAACCATTCAAATGGAACAAGGACTATCTACATTGATCCGAGAGTTGAAGTCCAAAGAAGAAGCCAAGCTTCATTTAGAAGATGAAGTACAAGTTCAACTTCTAACTCTTGAAAGCATTCAATTCGGCCCAAACAAGCATTTTGGCTAAAAAGGGTATTTTGGTCTTTTCACATATTAAAGTCTATTCTAGACTATTCTAGACTTTAATTATATTTTGTATTGTTATTTTCCTATTTCTAGCCGTGTAATAGCAAGTATGCTAAATAAAGGACATGTTGTCCATAAGTTAGTTAGTTTGTTATTAAGAGTCCTAATGCAACTAGGACTCTTCATTATTTGGTAGTTATTTCTTTATTATGCCGCCAAGATAATAGGCACATGTCCCTATTATCTTGTTTAGGTAGTTACTTTATAGCAAGTTGTTATTCAAGAGTCCGACTTCTTCAAGGACTCTTATTTCCCTTTTCCTAGTTTGAGTTAGTTTGGTTCTCTTATAACCGAAATACTCTATTTAATAGAGATTTCGGCAGCCATGTAACTTAGACTTGATATATTGATATTTTTATTAAGGTTAATCCTTTGATACTTGTTTATGACTTCCGGTTGAAGTTCATATTTATTTAAGTTACTGTATCAACTAGTTGGTTTATCTAGTTGTGGTGTTTCAACCTCCATTGATACTTAGCCTTTCCGGGACTGTGTTAAGTGTATTCCCTCATAAACTATTCGAGATAGAGAAAGATCTGCTAATTAAGCCGAGTCTTGATATAACCCATCAAGATTTCG
Organism: Vinca minor; assembly: GCA_026122235.1. NCBI lineage: Eukaryota > Viridiplantae > Streptophyta > Magnoliopsida > Gentianales > Apocynaceae > Vinca > Vinca minor. Next base: position 2,270,440 of record JAOCZM010000191.1, read on the forward strand.
CATCAAGTGGTATCAGAGCAAAAGGTTGATCTCTATCTTGGTGTACTTTATTGCTTTCTTGAAATTTTTTTCTTGTTTGCTTGAGATAGCCGAAAGATAACCAAAAAAAAATAAAAAAATTACCCCAACGAAAAGCCACCCGGAAGTAAAGAAATTGGCAGCCGGGTTATTCATACAATTCGGGTACTTACCATTATAAAAGCCACCCGGAAGTAAAGAAATTGGCAGCCGGGTTAACCCAAAATAGACAAGGATTCAAGGCCAAAAGCAAACTTCCTTTGTATAAAGGAATTGGCACTTGTTTTGCCCCCCTTCATCTTGAATTAGCCACTATCAAGACTTTTCGATCTAGCACAACCGTCATCAATTCAAGAGCTTTTGATCTTGTGGCCAAGATAAGGGTAAGTCTCGGGCAAAAAGGTAAGAAAAGATTTCAAGAACGAGCTATTTCAAGAAAACAGAAAATCAAGAAAGGTAAAGATCACATCTTTTTCTTGTTTGGCAACACACAACTCTTATACTTTTTCCCTAGCCTTTTTGTTAAGTCAAGAAAGTACTTCTTGATATATTTTTTGAGGGATATTGAGAGAATAAAAATCAGATTACTATTCACGGATTACTATTCACTGGGTACTATTCACAGATTACTATTCACAGAACACTATTCACAGATTACTATTCCCAGATTTTGTGAAAAGATTTAATCTTTAATATCTTTTTCTACTAACGATTTTTGTGTGAATTTTTTCTTTGCAAAGATAATGTCTTTTAATGAAGGTACTTCGGAGCAAGGTGCCATGGAAAGCGATAAACTTTTCAAAGAATCAATGCAACACACAATGAAAGCGGTATTGCAATCCATTGATGACTTAAAAGATCAAATGGATGTTCTTGAAATCAAGAACCATTCGGATAAAGGTAAAAGGGCTGTCCAAGATGATCAAGAAGATCAAGATTCTCAAACATCAATTGATCACAATGCAAGAATCAACCCTCGGCACAATGATGATTTTAAGCCGAGAGTTGTCCCCAAGATGATTCCAAATCCGGTCTATGAACAAAGGCAACACTATCAAGATGTACGGTATGATCTGAGACCTCTTGGTCATGAAGATAGATTTGAGCCGAGACAAACTCAACATCAAGCTCAAAGGTATGATCCAAATCCTTTTATTCATGTTGAACCGAGGCAAAATAATCAAAGGTATGACCCTCGACACTTTGATCTTGATGAACCGAGACCAAATTATCAAGCTCAAAGGTTTGATAATAATCTTGGTTCAATCAAGACCAAGATTCCTTCTTTTCTTGGTACTAATGATCCTAATTTATTTTTTGATTGGACACGAAAAGTTAACCATGTTTTTGATGTCCATAATTATTCCGAACAGAAAAAGGTTAAGTTAGCTGCCATGGAGTTTGGAGACTATGCATCCATTTGGTGGGATCATGAGGTAAATGAAAGAAGAAGAACGGAACAAAGACCAATTGATACTTGGGTTGACATGAAAGCAGTTATGTCGCGACGTTTTGTACCCCAGAATTTTAACCGTGAGTTGTATAATCAAATCCAAAGATTGAAGCAAGGGACAAAGACCGTTGATGCATATTTCAAGGAGATGGAGATTTCCATGATTAGAGCAAACATTCGGGAAGCTAGTGAAGCTACTTTGGCTCGTTTCTTGGCTGGTCTAAATGACAAAATTAGACCCAAGGTAGAACGTGCTAACCTTACTTCTCTTATTGATATGGTTTATTTTGCTGAACAAGTTGAGAGGCAGCAAAAAGAGAAGAGTTCAAGGACTTATTCGGCCAATTTCCAATCTTGGAAACGGCCAAATCAGTCCCTAAACAATTCTACTGTTTTGCCGAGCCCAATTAATGCTAAGGGCAGTTTGGGAAATACAAAAGTGACCACGGCTTCTTTTGGGGCAGTAAGGACATCAAACACTTCAAAACCGACCGATTTGCGAACTAAATCAACTACATCAAATGATTGGGAATGTTTTAAGTGTCAAGGCAAAGGACACTTTGCTCGAGATTGTCCTAATAAAAGTACCATGATTATGATGGATGATGGAACTTGGGTAAGTGATGAAGAGGAAGCCGAGGACACATTATTGGGAGATGAAGCCGAGGGCAATGGTGAGCCTCCCGCAGATGATGGTAATTTTCTTTTGGTCAATATGCAACTTTTACATTCTCAGCCATTAGATAATTTGCATCAACACCGTAGTAATCTTTTTCAAACTAAGTGCACTATTAAAGATAGAACATGTTTAGTTATTATTGATAATGGTAGCTGCACTAACGTTTGTTCTTATGAGATGGTAACCGCTTTAGATTTACCTACAAAAGCACATCCAATGCCATACAAGCTTTCTTGGTTAAACAATAGCGGGGAAATTAAAGTAGATAAACAGGTAGAATTCGACTTCGGCATTGGGAACTTCAAAGATACTGTTTTATGTGATGTGGTACCTATGACCGCAAGTCACATTTTTCTGGGAAGAACTTGGCAATATGATAGGTTCGCAGATCATATTGGCCGAAAGAATGTCTACAAGGTAACCAAAGACAACATTCGGTACACACTACTTCCTATGACACCAAATCAGGTTTGTGAGACTCAAAGACTACTTGCCGAGGGGAGGGAAAAGAGACTAAAAGAACAAGTGATGAGGAACCTTGACGGAATCAAGATTCGACAAAAGGAAAATAAGATCTTTCTCTTACTTGAATTGAGTTCACGTGAATGCCTTACTACAACCTCCAAGCAGCGATAAGCACTTGACTACTATAGCAAAGGACTTTCAGAGTATTCGACACGCTAGACCTCCAAGCAGCGATAAGCACTTGGCTACCTAGGCAGAAGAACACTAAATGGATGAAGAAACACCACAACAAGGGAACTAGCTTGTTGATTAGTAACAATGAAAGGAAGATCTAAATAGAAATTCAATTCACAAAGCAACAAAGGAATAAACCTTACTATATCATTAATATCAAGTCTACCAATAAGTGGCCGAAACCTCTCTTTATATAGAGAAATATTTCGGTTTGAAATTCCCTAAATAAACTAAGTCCTAAATGAACTAGGATTTATACTTGCTAAAGAATATGCTATGGAATAAAGAATATGCTAAAGAATAAACTACTAGCTAAAGAATATGCTAAAGAATAAACTATTTATCACTTCCTTTATTTCAGCTAACTAAAATAAATAATTAAAAGTCTAACATAGACTTTTAATTGTACAAAATGTCTAAAATGCCCTTAGCCACTTTGTGTATTTGAGCCGTGAGCTTCTATCTTCAATGTGATGAGATGAACTTGTACTTGATCTTCCAAATGTAACCTTGCTTCTTCTTTGACTTGAGTCTCTCGGATAAAAGTTGATAACACTTGATTCAACCTTTCTCTTCTAGCTCTGGTCATGGGACCTTGGATGTTGATCATTGGATCACTAGAATAGCTTGGTCTATTGATGTCCTCATCAACAAGAGTTGAAAAAAAAGAGTGAACCTACCCCTAAGATTTAAGCCGTGGTAAAAAGGAAGGACAAAACCGAGAACATTATGAAGTCATGTGGCCTAAAAGATAAGAAAGAATGTTTATTCATTAATTTTGCAAAGGTAGAAAGGGCGTTACGTGCAAATAAACCCCTTGTTTTAATTGTTTTTAGAGAAACCGAAAGGTTAACTCTCCTTAACACTTTTGATGATTTAATTTCTTCTCTTCCTAGTGTATGTATTGATGTTTTGAAGGAATTCAAGGAGCTTTTTCCAAAAGAGTTGCCGAAAGGTCTACCTCCAATCCGAGGCATTGAACATCAAATCGACTTCATTCCGGGATCAAATCTACCAAATAGGGCAGCCTATAGAGCCAATCTAGATGAGACCCGAGAAATACAAAGGCAAGTCGATTTACTCTTAGAAAAAGAGCAGGTACGTGAATCTTTAAGTCCTTGTGCTAGTCTCCGGTTATTTTGGTACCTAAAAGAGAAGGTACTTTTAGATTATGTACGGATTGTCGTGATATTAATAAGATAACTATTAAATACAGACATCCTATACCTCGCTTAGATGATATGCTAGATGAGTTAAGTGGTGCTTTAATCTTTTCTAAAATTGATTTAACTCAAGGCTATCACCAAATTAGAATGAAAGAAGGTGATGAATGGAAAACTGCTTTTAAGACTAAATATGGATTATATGAATGGATTGTAATGCCTTTTGGTCTAAGTAATGCACCTAGTACTTTCATGAGATTAATGAACTAAATATTCCGTCATTGTTTTGGTAAATTTGTTGTAGTTTATTTTGATGATATACTTGTATATAGTAAGAACTTAGAAGAGCATGTTTAACATCTTAAGGCTGTTTTTGCTATATTAAGGGAACAAACCTTGTATGCCAAGCTTGATAAATGTGTTTTTTGCACTAATTCTATTAACTTCCTTGGATACATTGTTAGTTCAAGTGGAATTCAGGTTGATCCAATCAAAATTGAATCAATTGTGAGCTGGCCGAGGCCAACAAGTGCAACACAAGTGAGATCATTCTATGGTTTGGCAAGCTTTTATAGACGTTTTGTTCGTGATTTTAGCTCAATTGCTGCACCATTAAATGAAGTTGTAAAGAAAGATATCTCGTTCTTTTGGGACAAGCTGCAAGAAGATAGTTTTAATAAGCTTAAGCAATTACTAACTTCTTCCCCTGTTTTATCTTTACCTAATTTTACACTAACTTTTGAAGTTGAATGTGATGCTTCGGGTATAGGTATTGGGGCTGTTTTGCAACAACAAGGGAAACCTTTAGCATATTTTAGTGAGAAATTGAGTGGCGCTGCCCTTAATTATCCTACGTATGATAAAGAGTTATACGCTATTGTTCGAGCATTGGAAACATGGCAACACTACTTGGTGGGCCGAGATGATACGGTCCCAACCTTGGGGCTGCCCAACTCAAGGGAACGTGCATTCAGATACAAAGAGGACTCTAAATTACATCTAGGAATGTTGTACAAGTCAACCTCTTAGTATCACAAGTGTACAAGGAATGGACAGCTTTGCTACTGTTTGGAAGAATGATCATATCTTTCGATATACTTATCCAATGGAGCTGATTCCAATTTTATATTAAAGATAGGAGGCAGATCTACAACTTTCATGAAGATCACAAGATCAGATTCTGCCTTCTTGATATCCCATATTGTCGTGCAAGTTGGCCCAACAAGCTGTCCAGAATGGGGACGAATTATAAAGGGCATTTTAGTCTTTTTGTGTACAATTAAAGTCTATTCTAGACTTTAATTATTTTCAGCATATTTCTTTACTATAATTTCGTGTATAGAAAGTAGTTGCTATAATAAAGGACATGTTCTCCATGTGTTAGTTAGTTTGTTATTAAGAGTCCTAATGCAACTAGGACTCTTCATTATTTTGGTAGTTATTTATGTTTATGCCGCCAAGATAATAGGCACATGTCCCTATTATCTTGTTTAGGTAGTTACTTGATAGCAAGTTGTTATTCAAGAGTCCTAATTCTTCAAGGACTCTTATTTCCCTTTTCCTAGTTTAAGTTGGAACCGAATTACCCTCTACTTAAAGGGAATTTCGGCCACCTTTTTAATTAGACTTGATATATTGATATTTTGATTTAGGTTAATCCTTTGATACTTGTTTATGACTTCCGGTTGAAGTTCATATTTCTTTAAGTTACTGTATCAACTAGTTGGTTTATGTAGTTGTGTTGTTTCAACCTCCATTGATACTTAGCCTTTCCGGGACTGTGTTAAGTATATTCCCCCATAAACTATTCGAGATAGAGAAAGATCTGCTAATTAAGCCGAGTCTTGATATAACCCATCAAGATTTCGCATCACGAGAGTTTGGGATTCACACGGATCATGAATCCATCAAGTATCTCAAGGGACAAAGTAAGTTAAACAAGAGACATGCAAGGTGGGTTTCCTTCATTGATACCTTTCCATATGTGATCAAATACAAGAAAGGTAAGGAAAACGTTGTTGCCGATGCTCTCTCTAGAAGGTACTCTTTACTTTCTATTCTACATACTAAATTACTTGGTTTTGAACATTTAAAAGCTTTGTATGTAGATGATAATGAGTTTTCAGATTTGTTTAAATCTTGTCATGTCTCGGCACAAAAAGATTTTCACATATTTGAAGGCTTCTTATTTAAAGGTAACAAACTATGTGTTCCATCATGTTCTATTACAGAATTAATTATTAGGGAGGCACATAGTGGCGGCTTAATGGGTCATTTTGGTGTTATTAAAACATTGGATATTTTACAAGAACACTTTTATTGGCCTAAAATGAAAAGAGATGTTCAAAGAATTTGTGAACTTTGTTTTAAGTGCAAACAGGCTAAAAGTACTTCAAAGGCTCACGAATTACTCATGCCTCTTCCAATACCTTCTTCACCTTGGATTGACCTTTCCATGGATTTTGTTTTGGGATTGCCGAGATCTACAAGAGGTAATGATAGTATAATGGTTGTTGTAGATAGATTTTTTAAAATGGCACACTTTATTTCTTGTAGGAAAACAAATGATGCTAGCCATGTTGCGAATCTATTCTTTAAAGACATCATTCGGTTACATGGTGTTCCAAAAACAATCGTAAGTGATAGGGATGTCAAATTCCTAAGTTATTTTTTGGAAGACCTTATGGAGCAAATTGGGAACAAAGCTTTTGTTTTCTACTTCAAGCCATCCACAAACCGATGGCCAAACTGAGGTAACAAATAGAACTTTAGGGACTCTACTTAGGGCACTTATTCAAAAGAACTTGAAAAAGTGGGAAGAATGTTTACCTATAGCTGAATTTGCTTATAATCGTACTTTACATTCTACTACTAACAATTCACCTTTTGAAGTTGTTTATGGTTTTAACCCCCTTACCCCTTTAGATCTAATTCCTCTTCCTATTGATGAGTATTATAACATAGAAGGTGATTCAAGGGCTGACTTTGTCCAAAGAATTCATTATGAAGTAGCCGAGAACATCAAGACAAAGAATGACAAAATGGCAACTAGGGCCAACAAAGGCCGCAAGGCCCTTAGTTTCGAAATTGGTGATTGGGTGTGGATACACTTTAAGAAAGATAGATTTCCTAAAGAAAGAATGTCAAAATTACATCCCCGAGGAGATGGACCTTTTCAAGTTGTTGGCAAGATCAATGACAATGCATACAAAATCAACTTGCAAGGTAAGTATGGTGTTCATTCAACTTTTAATATTACTGACTTATCTCCTTTTGATGTCTCGGATTACATAGTTGATGATGATTCGAGGTCGAATCCTTTTCAAGAGGGAGGGGATGATACGGGACCATCTAGAAGACTACATCCTTTATCAAACATCAAGGGACCAATGACTAGATCAAGAACCATTCAAATGGAACAAGGACTATCTACATTGATCCGAGAGTTGAAGTCCAAAGAAGAAGCCAAGCTTCATTTAGAAGATGAAGTACAAGTTCAACTTCTAACTCTTGAAAGCATTCAATTCGGCCCAAACAAGCATTTTGGTTAAAAAGGGTATTTTGGTCTTTTCACATATTAAAGTCTATTCTAGCATATTCTAGACTATTCTAGACTTTAATTATATTTAGTATTGTTATTTTCCTATTTCTAGCCGTGTAATAGCAAGTATGCTAAATAAAGGACATGTTGTCTATAAGTTAGTTAGTTTGTTATTAAGAGTCCTAATGCAACTAGGACTCTTCATTATTTGGTAGTTATTTCTTTATTATGCCGCAAAGATAATAGGCACATGTCCCTATTATCTTGTTTAGGTAGTTATTTGATAGCAAGTTGTTATTCAAGAGTCCTACTTTTCAAGGACTCTTAGTTCCCTTTTCCTAGTTTGAGTTAGTTTGGTTCTCTTATAACCGAAATACTCTATTTAATAGAGATTTCGGCAACCATGTAACTTAGACTTGATATATTGATATATTGATATTTTGATTAAGGTTAATCCTTTGATACTTGTTTATGAACTTCCGGTTGAATTTCATATTCCTTTAAGTTATTGTATCAACTAGTTGGTTTCTCTAGTTGTGGTGTTTCAACCTCCATTGATACTTAGCCTTTCCGGGACTGTGTTAAGTATATTCCCATAGAAACTATTCGAGATAGAGAAAGATGTGCTTTTCAGCCGAGTCTTGATATAACCCATCAAGATTTCGCATCACTTCCGCTATATCATCCATCTGTTGGCGCAATTCCATGATCGTTTTGTGCAACACCTCTTTGGAGAGCTTGTCTTGATCAAAAGATTCGGTTTTCTTTGATGGAGATCCTTGGTAAGACCTGTTATTATCTCAAGAAAACACACACAAACAGTTAGATATCAAAGAAAAAATTCACTCTTTATTCCAACACTACTCTAAAAAGAACACTCAAACTCTAGATGAATTGAAAGGTTCCTAACTTGTTGCGTTGATACAAAGCAGAAAAATAAAGGAAAGAAATCCTATCTTTGACCTACACGAAAAGCTGAAAGAAAGAAAATAAGATGAATCTTGAAAAATTCCAAGACCTAATCAAGAAAAGAGATACTTTTTGAAGGTATCCTTTTGTGTTTAGGAAGAGCAATTCTCAATCTTTACTTTCTTGATTTTCTTGTTTCTTGATTTCTTGACTTCTTTCCTTTTTTTCTCTCTCTAGACTTACACCCTCTTGGCCGCACTACATCCTGAATTCTCTCATGGAACCAAGATGTTTGGGAATGTGCACGGCTATGACAAGAAAAAGGGTGACAAAACCAATTCTTGAATGCACTTAAGAAGCCAAGAAGTTTGCTTTTGGTTTGAACACTTGTCTAACAATATTCACGGTAGCCTTTTATTTTTTTAGGCCGAATGTTTTTTTTTTGCCTCTCGCAAGCAAACAAGAAAATTTATAGGAAAGCTAAGGTTCACCAAAAATGAGATGAACCTTTTTCTCTGATACCACTTGATGAAGAACCGAGGTACAAAATACCAATACTCGACACTTTAGTTTAGATCGGGTATTTCTCCATTCTTGAACTAGTTTAACCGGGGGAATATTCTCAACGCAACTCTAAACACGGCTAAGAATCGATGGAGGCTGAAACACCACAACAAGCGTAAACTAAACTTGCTGATACAGTAACTCAAGAATGAATGAATTCTATACGAAGTCAATCCACAAGTAGCTAAGGAATAACCTTACAAAAATATCAATATATCTAACGTAACTACAACGGTGGCCGAAATCCCTCTTAAATAGAGATCGATTTCGGCTATCTAGCCCTAAAATGGAAGAGTCCTTGTGATACGAGATCATACCAAGGACAGCCCTAATCCAAAGATCCCTTAGAGAACCTTCAAGGACCAATTACAAGATCAAGGGCAAAGATGACAATTGACAAAGTATCATCATTGATCCGAAGTATCAAAACTAAAGAGGAAACTAATCTTCAACTAGAAGAAGACATTCAATTCACCCTCTTAAGTTTTACAAGTGTTCAACACGGCTCAACCAAGCAAAGTGGCTAAAAGGGTATTTTAGTCTTTTTACATATTAAAGTCTATTCTAGCCTATTCTAGACTATTCTAGACTTTAACTATTTTTAGTCTTGTTATTTCTTAATTCCAGCCGTGTTATTTAATAAAGGACATGTTGTCCATGTGTTAGTTAGTTTGTTAATAAAGAGTCCTAATGCAACTAGGACTCTTCATAGTTTTGGTAGTTAGAATCTAAATCTAGCCGCCACTTTTATTGTTAGTTAGTTACTTGATAGCAAGTTGTTATTCAAGAGTCCTACTTCTTCAAGGACTCTTATTTGTTTTCAAGAGTCTTAATCCTTTTAGGATTCTTATTTCTTTTATGAGTTGTAACCGAAATCTCATCTTTATTTAAGGGAGATTTCGGCCATTGTAATAACTACGGTAGATATATTGATATCTTGGTAAGGTTATTCCTTAGCTTCTCGTGTATGAACTTCTAGATAGAAATTCATTCATTCTTGAGTTACTGTATCAACTAGCTTGTTTCTCTAGTTGTGGTGTTTCAGCCTCCATTGTTGATTAACCTCCCTTAGTGTTGCGTTGATTGAATTCCCATAGAAACTAGTTCGAGAATTGAAGAAAGATCGGGCTCAAACTTAAGTTGAACCTTGCGGTTCTTCATCAGGTGGTATCAGAGCAAAAGGTTCTTCTCCAATTCCCGGTGTACCCTACGCACAAATTTTTTTCTTGTTTGCTAGATTGACAAAAAAAATACAAAAAGAAGCCGCGGCATAAAAGGTAATATTAGGCAACCGATTTTTATAAAGAAAAAGCCTCTTGGTGTAAAGAAATTGGCAGCCAAGTTAGTATAGATTGAATAGAGAACTATAAAGCCAATAGCAAACTTCTTGATCAAAACGAAAGCTACCATACTTCGTTCAAGAATTGGCAAACGTTCCTCCTTGTTTTTGTTTTGAGCCGAAACATACCATAAATCAAGTATTGAAAGCTACCATACTTCACTCCTTGATAACTTCGCCAAATTCAAGGAAAAATTCAAGTAAACAAGAAGATCAAGAAAAGCAAGAACATCAAGAAAATCAAGAACATCAAGAAGATCATCAAGAACCGGTTTCTTTTCTCGATTAGGACTTGTTCTTCATCTTTTTCTTTCTAAAAGCTTTTTGTTTAGGTCAAAGATAGGATTTCTTTCCTTATTTTTTCAGCCTTGTGTCAACGCAACAAGTTAGGAACCCATTCTTTAAATCTAGAGTTGGAAGTTCTATACTAGCGGTGTTGGAATAAAGAGTGAAACTTTCTTTGCTATCTAACGTTTTTGAGTGTTTTCTTTTGTTTTTCTTATCTTATAACAATGTCTTTTGAAGGATCTCCATCAAAGAAAGGTGAAACCTTTGATCAAGAAAAGATGTACAAAATGATAGAAGATATGGCGAGAAACATGGCAAGTAAAATTGATAACTTACAAGACCATGTTCAACATCTTGAAAATCAGCAATGTCTTCCTCAAGACAATGCCGAGAATGTTCTTCCAAGAGTTGAGAACATGGAACCACCAAGGGCGCCACAAATTCCGAGAGTAAATGTGATAAATCCGGCAATTCAAGCAAATCGGATTAACAACAATCCGGTATTTCAGCCGAGAAGAGGGGACTATATTCAGCAAGTTGATGCCAATCTTGGTTCCATCAAGACCAAGATTCCCCCTTTTGAAGGTACAAATGATCCCGAGTTATTTTTAGATTGGATTCGTAATATTAACCATGTTTTTGCTGTTCATAACTATTCGGAAGAAAAGAAAGTAAGGTTAGCAGCCATGGAGTTTTATGGATATGCATCCATTTGGTGGGACAAAGAATCCGGAAACAAGGGCAAAAGTGGAACAACCGGAAATTTCCACTTGGGTAGAGATGAAGGCGGTTATGAAGCGACGTTTTGTTCCTTTAAATTACTTAAGGGAACTTTACAACCGTCTACAAAGATTAAATCAAGGCGACAAATCCGTCGATGAATACTACAAAGCCATGGAAATTGCAATGATTCGCGCCGATATTTGTGAAAGTGATGAGGCAACATTGGCTCGGTTCTTGGCTGGCCTCAATGACAAAAGTCCGAATGAAGGTAGAACGTGCTAACCTTGATAATATTACTGATATGTTGTATTTTGCTGAACAAATTGAAAGACAACAAAAGGAAAAGGGTCTAAATGCAAAACCGGCAACTTTCCAAGGTTGGAGGAAGCCGAATTCAACTCAGCAATTTTCTACTGTTTTGCCGAACCAAAGCAAGGGAAAAGAGGTATTTTATGAGGGCAAAACAGCCCCGGGACAGTTTGGGGCAGCAAGGTCTCAAAACACATCAAACCGGGCAATACAAAGGTAAATTCGACTCCAATTGTGCCTCGTGAATGCTTTAAATGTAGGGGCAAAGGACATATTGCTAGGGACTGCCCTACAAAGCATACAATGATAATGTTAGACGATGGATCGTGGGTAAGTGATGAAGAAGCCAAGTCACCCAATTTGGAGGAAGAAACCGAGCAATATGAGGAGGATTCGGGTAGTGGGAACATTTTGGTTACACGGAAACTTCTTTATTCTCAACCTTTGGATGATCTTCACCAACATAGAAGTAATCTCTTCCAAATCAAATGTGAGGTAAAAGGTCAATCTGTTTTAGTCATTATTGATAATGGAAGTTGTACAAATGTTTGCTCTTATGATATGGTTTCTGCACTTGATTTACCATGTAAGGCACATCCTATGCCTTATAAATTATCGTGGTTGAATAATAATGGTGAAATCAAGGTAGATAAGCAAGTTGAGATAGAGTTCGAGATCGGGAGATATAAGAACTCTGGGTTCTATGTGATGTAGTCCCGATGACTCGCAAGTCACATAATATCGGGAAGGCCATGGCAATACGATCAAGTGCAAATCACATGGGTAGAGAAAATACATATGTACTTCAAAAGGATGATGTAAAGTTTAAACTAATTCCTTTATCTTTAAATGCAGCTTGTGAGGTTCATAAACAAATGGCCATCAATAGAGAGAAGAGAGAAAAGCAAAGAAAAGAGAGTGAGGGGAAAAAGCCGAGTGTCCCAACCCTTGAGGTAAAAACCGAGAGGAAAAATGAGGTAAAAGCCGTGAACTTAGTGAGACAAAAGGCAAGTTCCATCAAAAATAGAAAAGAGTGTTTGTTTATAAGCCAAGGAAAGGTAGATAGGGTAATACGAGCAAAACAACCCCCTTGTTTTGTTGGTATTCCGAGAAACCGAAAGGTCTCTCCCTTCTAATAATTTTTTCTTTTAATCTAACATCATCTTCTCTTCCTAGTCTTGCTTTTTGATCTTTTGAAGGAATTCCAAGATGTATTTCCCAAGGAATTGCCGAAGGGGGCTGCCTCCAATTCGAGGAATCGAGCATCAAATCGACTTCATTCCGGGAGCAAGTTTACCAAACCGGGCTGCCTACCGAGCCAATCCGGATGAAACCCGAGAAATACAAAGGCAAGTCAATTTATTCCTTGAAAAGGAGCAGGTAAGAGAATCTTTAAGTCCTTGTGCTAGTCCTGTCATTTTAGTACCTAAAAGAGAAGGGACTTTCAGATTATGTACGGATTGTCGTGATATTAATAAAATAACTATTAAATATAGACATCCGATTCCGCGCTTAGATGATATGCTAGATGAGTTAAGTGGCGCTTTGATATTTTCTAAAATTGATTTAACTCAAGGCTATCACCAAATTAGAATGAAAGAAGGTGATGAATGGAAAACTGCTTTTAAGACTAAATATGGTTTATATGAATGGATTGTTATGCCTTTTGGTCTTACTAATGCACCTAGTACTTTCATGAGATTAATGAACTACATATTTAGACACTGTTTTGGCAAGTTTGTTGTAGTTTATTTCGATGATATTCTTGTTTATAGTAAAAGCTTAGAAGAGCATCTAGAACATCTTAAAGCTGTTTTTACTATTTTAAGAGAAGAAACCTTATATGCTAAACTTGAAAAATGTGTTTTTTTTGCACCGATTCGGTTAACTTTCTTGGCTATATAGTTAGTTCTCAAGGTATTTGTGTTGATCCGGTTAGAAAATACAAGCCATTCAAGAATGGCCGAGACCAACAAGTGTGACACAAGTTAGATCGCTTTTTATGGGTTAGCAAGCTTTTATAGGCGTTTTTATTCGTGATTTTAGCACGATGGCTGCCCCATTAAATGAAGTAATGAAGAAGGATGTCTCATTTTTTTGGGACAAACCGCAAGAGGAATGTTTTGAGAAGATGAAACAATTACTTACTTGTTCTCCAATTTTAGCTATACCTAATTTTGATTTAATGTTTGAAGTTGAATGTGATGCTTCAGGTTTAGGTATAGGGGCTGTTTTGCAACAACAAGGTAAGCCTTTAGCATATTTTAGTGAGAAATTAAGCAATGCTTCGCTTAATTATCCTACTTATGATAAAGAACTATATGCCATTGTTCGAGCCTTGGAGACTTGGCAACACTATTTGATCGCAAGAGAATTTGTCATTCATACCGATCACGAGTCAATCAAGTATCTTAAAGGCCAAAGTAAGTTGAATAAAAGACATGCAAGGTGGGTTTCCTTTATCGATACTTTTCCTTACATCATAAAAATACAAGAAAGGTAAAGAAAACATCGTTGCCGATGCTCTCTCTAGAAGATATACTTTACTTTCTTTAATGCATGCTAAATTACTTGGGTTTGATCATATCAAAGCATTATATAAGGATGATTCAGAATTTTCAGATTTATATGCTCAATGTGAGCTCTCTACTCAAAACTCATTTTTTTAGATTTGAAGATTTCTTGTTTAAAAGCAAATAGATTGTGCATACCTTCATGTTCCATTAGAGAATTAATTGTTAGGGAAGCACATTGTGGCGGTTTAATGGGTCATTTTGGTGTTCTTAAAACTTTCGATATTTTACAAGAACACTTTTATTGGTCTAAAATGAGACAAGATGTTAGAAAAATATGTGAACTTTGCATTAAATGTAAACAGGCTAAAAGTACAAGCAAAGCTCATGGTTTATACATGCCTTTACCCATTCCCTCTTCACCTTGGATTGACTTATCCATGGATTTTATCTTAGGCTTGCCGAGATCTCAAGGAGGTAATGATAGTATCTTGGTTGTTGTAGATCGTTTTTCTAAAATGTCGCACTTTATTCCTTGTAGGAAAACAAATGATGCAAGTCATGTGGCGAATTTATTCCTAAAAGAGGTGGTGCGGCTTCATGGGATTCCGAGAACCATAGTAAGTGATAGGGACGTAAAGTTCTTGAGTTACTTTTGGAAGACATTATGGAGTAAATTGGGGACTAAATTGCTATTTTCAACATCTAGCCATCCCCAAACAGATGGCCAAACAGAGGTAACAAATAGAACTTTAGGGGGTGTTACTTAGAGCTTTAATTTCAAAGAACTTAAAAAAGGTGGGAAGATTGTTTACCTATTGCTGAATTTGCTTACAATAGAACTTTACATTCTACTACTGAATAATTCTCCATTTGAAATTGTTTATGGCTTTAATCCCTTAACCCCGTTGGATCTAATTTCTTTACCTGTTGATGAGTATTACAATGTAGAAGGTGATTCTAGGGCAGAATATATACAACAAATTCATCAACATGTTGCCGAGAGCATTAAGAAGAAGAATGCACAAACTTCAAAACAAGTTAACAAAGGCCGAAAGCAACTTTGTTTTGAAGTTGGTGATTGGGTTTGGTTACATCTTAGAAAAGATAGATTTCCAAAGGAAAGACAAAGTAAACTAAATCCGAGAGGAGATGGACCATTCCAAATTATTTCAAAGATCAATGATAATGCATACAAAATAGATCTCAAAGGTAAGTATGGCGTTCATTCTACTTTTTAACGCTTTCGACTTATCTCCTTTTGACTTTGATGTAGACTATGGAGCTGATCAGGAAGATGATTCGGGGACGAATCATGCTTTTCAAGAGGGAGGGGATGATACGAGATCATACCAAGGACAGCCCTACTCCAAAGATCCCTTAGAGAACCTTCAAGGACCAATTACAAGATCAAGGGCAAAGATGACAATTGACAAAGTATCATCATTGATCCGAAGTATCAAAACTAAAGAGGAAACTAATCTTCAACTAGAAGAAGACATTCAATTCACCCTCTTAAGTTTTACAAGTGTTCAACACGGCTCAACCAAGCAAAGTGGCTAAAAGGGCATTTTAGTCTTTTTACATATTAAAGTCTATTCTAGCCTATTCTAGACTTTAACTATTTTTAGTCTTGTTATTTCTTAATTCCAGCCGTGTTATTTAATAAAGGACATGTTGTCCATGTGTTAGTTAGTTTGTTAATAAAGAGTCCTAATGCAACTAGGACTCTTCATAGTTTTGGTAGTTAGAATCTAAATCTAGCCGCCACTTTTATTGTTAGTTAGTTACTTGATAGCAAGTTGTTATTCAAGAGTCCTACTTCTTCAAGGACTCTTATTTGTTTTCAAGAGTCTTAATCCTTTTAGGATTCTTATTTCTTTTATGAGTTGTAACCGAAATCTCATCTTTATTTAAGGGAGATTTCGGCCATTGTAATAACTACGGTAGAAATATTGATATCTTGGTAAGGTTATTCCTTAGCTTCTCGTGTATGAACTTCTAGATAGAAATTCATTCATTCTTAAGTTACTGTATCAACTAGCTTGTTTCTCTAGTTGTGGTGTTTCAGCCTCCATTGTTGATTAACCTCCCTTAGTGTTGCGTTGATTGAATTCCCATAGAAACTAGTTCGAGAATTGAAGAAAGATCGGGCTCAAACTTAAGTCGAACCTTGCGGTTCTTCATCACCTTGAAGAAGTAGGACTCTTGAACAACAAACTTGCTATCGAGTAAAACACTATCTAAGATAATGGACAACATGTCCTATTGTCTTGCACACACTCATAATAGGCATCCAACATGGCTGAAAATAGTAAACACGTGAAGAGTCCTTGAAGAAGTAGGACTCTACAGCTACTAGATAACTAAACTACTCAACCATTGTCTAAACACATGGACAACATGTCATTTGTCATTTTAGGCTGTACACGCCTAAAATTGTAAATAACAACGTTGAACATAATTAAAGTCTAGAGTAGACTTTAATGTACAAAAAGACTAAAATGCCCTTTAAATTCGTCCCAATTCTTGACAGCTTGTTGGGCCAACTTGCACTACGATTTCGGATATAAAGAATGCAGAATCTGATCTCGTGTTCTCCATGAAAGTTGTAGATCTGCCTCTTATCTTTAGTATGCAGCTTGAATCAGTTCCATTGGATAGATGGATCGAACGTTACGACCATTCTACCAAACTGTTGCATATCTGTCCAATCCCTCGTCATCTTGTAAGATTACTAAAATGCCCTTCTTAGCCACTTTGCTTTTTTTTTCCTTGAATTTTACCTCATGGGTAGGGTCACTCGTTTCTTTTCTATCTCGCACTTTTTTCTCCTCTAAAACAGCCCTTTCGGCTTCTTCCTCACTTATCCACGATCCATCATCCAATTTTATCATTGTACTCTTGTTAGGGCAGTCCATAGCTAAGTGTCCTTTGCCCCCACATTTAGAACATTCCCGAACAAGATTTGGAGTAGATTTTACGCTTGTATTGGCCGCATTTGATGGATTTTGAGACCTTGCTGCCCCAAACTGCCCTGTGGCTGTTTTCCCACCATTTATGACCTCTTTACCCTTGCTTTGTCTTGGAAAAACAGTATAAAAAATATGGGGTGGATTCGGCTTCTTCCAAGGTTGGAAAGTGGCCGAATTTTCCCTTAAACTATTCTCTTTATGTTGCCTTTCAATCTGTTGAGAAAAATAAACCATATCAATAAGATTACGAAGGTTAGCACGTTCTACCTTGGGTCTAATTTTGTCATTTATACCAGCCAAGAAACGAGCTAAAGTAGCCTCATTATCTTCCCGGATGTTTGCTCTAATCATGGCCATCTCCATCTCTGTGTAGTATTCAATAACGGTCTTTGTTCCTTGTCTCAAACTTTGGAGTTGATTGTACAACTCACGATTAAAATTTTGAGGTACAAATCGTCATGTCATGACCGCTTTCATATCCTCCCATGAATCAATTGGTCTTTGCCCCGATCTTCTCCGTTCATGGATCTCATTATCCCACCAAATTGATGCATATTCTCCAAACTCCATGGCTGCCAATTTCACTTTCTTTTTCTCGGAATAATTATTGACAGAAAAAACATGGTCAGCTTTACGAATCCAATCTAAAAATAATTGAGGATCATTAGTACCTAAGAAAGGAGGGATCTTGGTCTTAATAGCAACAAGATTATTATCATACCTTTGATCTTGAACATTGTCTCTCGGATCATACCTTGCATTTGGCTGATTTGGTCTCGGATCATATGCAAAGTTGTACACTATTCTTGGGATTGCTCTCGGCTGAAATTCTTTTTGGTGCCGAAAGTTGTCCCTTGCAATTTGTTCAAAGGATTCTTGGGAATCTTGATCTTCTTGATCATCTTTGGCTGCCCCTTTACCTTTATCCGAATTGTTCTTGAGGTCACGAACCTCCATTTTAAATTCATTGACGGATTGCATCAAAGACTTTATTGTTTGTTGCATGGATTCTTTGAAAAGTTTGTCGCTATCCATGGCACCTTGTTGCGAAGTACCTTCATTAAAAGACATTATCTTTGCAAAGAAAAATTCATACAAAAATCGTTAGTAGAAAAAGATATTGAAGATTGAATCTTTTCACAAAATCTGTGAATAGTAATCTGAATTTTGTTCTCTCTATATTCCACAAAATACTTGTCAAGAACTTCCAACTCTAGATGATTTAGGTAAATTGAATTGTTTTGTTGATGGAAGGCTGAAAAAATGTGGAAAGAAATCCTATCTTGACCTACACAAAAAGTTAAGAAAGAAAGAATAAGAGTAATTGTTAAAAAGATGTAACTTTTACGCTTCTTGATTTCTTGAAAATAAACTTTGAATTTTCGGATAAATAGTGCTGTGAACAGTAACCGAAAATTTTAAAATCTTGAAAACCTTGTTTTCTTGATTTCTTTCTTTACCTTATAACTTTAGACTTACTCTTTTCTTGGCCACCTTTATCAAGAACTCCGTGTCAGGAAGTTATTACCTTGATTTGATGAGTTTGATGGCGACTAATTCAAGAACAAGAGGGAACAAGAGCCAATTCCTTTGTGTCCAAGCGGACAAGGAAGTTTGCTTTTGGTTTGATCCGTGTCTAGGATAACCCGGCTGCCAATTTCTTTACTTCCAGGTGGCTTTTGCGTATGGTAGTAATAATTTTTTTGTTATCTTTCTCGGTCTATTCCAAGCAAACAAGAAAAATTTAATAAAAAGCGTAAGGGTACACCAAGATAGAGATCAACATTTTGCTCTGATACCACTTGATGCGAAACCGTGATGTTTTATATCAAGGTTCGGCTTTTAAGCAGATCTTTCTCTATCTCGAATTAGTTTCTAAAGGAATACACTTAACACAACCCCGGGCAGGCTAAGTATCAATGGAGGCTGATGTTAGAGGAATAACCGGGTCGAATCACATCATGCGCAATGAAATAAAGTAACCCGCCTCTACCAGGATCTATCACGAGTAAGAACCTAAGACTACGAGATAGTTTTATACCTTTATTCGGTGCTAGGATAGCTGCAACGGTTTCAGCGGTATGTTGTCACGAACGTAACGCCACCAACGCAGGTTCCGTCTCTCCCAGTATCCACTCGATCTTCCGAGGATGGTCTTCTACTGCTTGGTGCTAGCCAACGCTTGTAGAAGCCTTGAAGACACTCTTCAAGATGGAGTTTGTATGTATGACCTTTTAGAAGAACCAGATACAGTTTTTCTTACTTCTTTTCTATTAGCCAAAGCTAGAAAAAGCTGTCTTTTCTTTTCTCTCTAATGTTCTCTCTTTTCTCTCTTCTCTAAACTTCAAAAGCTGGAGAAAAATCTGACTTGAATGATTAGGAAAATCACTATTTTTCCCTTAGTCTATCAAGAGAGAGTGGGGAGAGATAAAGGGGAAAGTGGGAGATCATGGAGAAAACCACTCCTCCATTTTCTCCACCACTTCAACCTCTAGATAAGAAATATGAGCTGAAAATATGTGTCCAATTTTCCAGCCATAAGGTCGGGTCCAAATGGGTTGGTCGGCCCAATCATATTGGTCGGCCCAACCCGATTAAGGGCCCAATCCAATCCCGACCCGGCCCGGCCCAATCGAATTGGCGCACCTTAGATTAAATGTACTCCAACAAGCCCAATCCATTTGATCTATGAGTGCGACCCAAGAGGTATCTATGATGTTGGCCGTGACATCATATATCACAGGTAATGAGAGGTATCTAGCAACGCATCATTGCCCCCAATTCATAAATATCTGGTCATTTATCATAATCACAACATTTGACATTTGTAGTTAAATCCTTTTGTCCTTGATATCTAGATTGAACACAAGTCATGGAAAAGTCACACTTGTATTGTCCAATCTTTTAGTTTCTTGATTCGCGAGTAGACTAATCAAATGACAACAATATCTCATACTGATTCATTTGTTCATGGCCATGAATTAGTCAGACTCCATCAAAGGGGCCAAAGATATCGCTCCTGCTATATAGGAGGGACAAATCATTTCTTCATCCCATTCATCCTGAACAAGATTCGTGATATACCCAATAAATGCCTTTATTGCTCACCCTATTACGGATAGCGTTTAACATTATCAAAGCATAACACTAGCCATGCAAGAACTCTTGTGAGACCTCAAGTCGAAGGATCTCATATACAACCCTAGCCAAAAATTTGAGAAACACCGTTGACTATTATATAACAACCCATGGTGTGTTTCTCATGTCTGGGTCCCTGGCTCCAAAGATAATGATTCTCTAATCATATATACCTATGTGACGATCCGATATCTTATATCAATCATCGCACATACTAGTCTTACGCATTATTATTGTCCTCAAGATTCCATAATAATGTTCGACTAGGACGCTTTCAAAGATTCATAACATTTATGAACACCAAGGACATATTATTTATTTATGTTGTTAAGAACGCTAAAACATAATGAAATAATACCTGAATTTATGCCTTTTATTCATCAAAATGAAAAATTACATATACGATACAATAATCTCCCACTTGCACAAAAGACCCAAAATCATCTACTGATTGGTCTTTAAGGGCATACTAATGATCTGTCTCTAAAGATCAGCCCTCCGTATATCTGATACCCATGGAGCTAGTGTGACGATCATGTCGCTGCCGCGACGCTGGCTTCGCATGGATCGACAACATTGTCTCGCCGAATCTACTCTACATATATGCACATCACCTCTCTCTATAATCTCGCTGATTAGGTGAAAACGTCAGTAGTACATGTTTGGACCTCTCGGTAAGATCTAGGTTCCCTAGATTGTGAAATAGCCCCATTGTTGTCACAATAGAGGTCTATCTGGGCTCGCAATACTAGGAACCACATCGAGGTCTGAAATAAATTTCCCGATCCAAATCGCTTCCTTAGCCGCTTCACAAGCCGCTATGTACTCGGCCTCGTTGTAGAATCTCGCGATGGTTGATGGCTTTGAATCAGCGCTACCACAAGACCTCCATTCAAGTTAAACACATATCCCGATTGCGATCGAAAATCATCTCTCGTGGTTTGGAAACTAGCATCGGTGTAACCACTTACAACGAGTTCATCTCGCCTCTCCATAAATCGAGAATGTATCCTTAGTCCTTCGTAAGTACTTGAGGATATTCTTGACCGAGATCCAGTGACGCTCACCGTAATTAGATCGGTATCTCGCTCGTAAGGCTTAAGGCATACGAGACATCCAGGGCGAGTACATATCATGGCGTACATGATGGATCCTATGGCGTAAGCATAAGGGGATCTCTTTCATACGTTCTAATTCGGCAGCGTTTTAGAACACCGTTTGTTCGATGCACAGCACTCATGTGCCATAGGACAAAGGCCCTTCTTAGACTCTCGCATGCTAAACCGCTTTAGCACCTTGTCTGTATATGTACTCCGACTTAGGCCAATGAGTCTCCCGGATCTATCTCTATAGATCTTGACTCCCTGAATATAGCCGGCATCGCCTAAGTCTTTCATAGAGAAACACGTACTCAACCAAGCCTCGACAGACTTTAAGGTTGGTATGTCGCTTCCAATGAGTAGTATGCCATCTACATACAAAACCAGAATACGATTGAGCTCCCACTAACCTTCTTGTAAACACAAGGCTCATCCTCATTTCTAATGAAGCCAAACTCACTGATCGGCATCATTAAAACGGATGTTCCAGCTTTCGAGAAGCCTCGCTTGAGTCCATAAATGGATCTCTCAAGCTTACATATTTTTCCAAAGATTCTTTCGGAGTGACAAAACCTTCGAGTTGTGTCATATACACATCCTCTTCAAGTTTTCCATTAAGGAAAGCGGTTTTGACATCCATTTGCCGATTTCATAGTCATAGTAAGTCGCAATAGCAAGCAAAATCCGAATGGACTTGAACATAACTACAGGGGAAAAGGTCTAGTCATAGTCAATACCATGAATTTGTTTGAAACCTTTCGCGACTCGACCGCCTTATGACGTTTGTACATTCCCTTCCATGTCGATTTTAATCTTAAACACCCATTTGCACCCCTATGGGAGTTACCCCTTCAGTGGATCAACCAAGATCCAGACTTGGTTTGTGTACATGGAGTCCATTTCGCATCTCATGGCCTCAAGCCATTTCTCGAATCCGGGCTATTAATTGCTCTGCTTTGTAGGTTGAAGGTTCATCGTGATCCACAAACATAACATCACCATGTTCTCGTTATGAAAAATCCAAATTTTTCCTGGGAGGTGGACGACTGAACTCTACCGCACTCTACGCAATTCTTGTGTTTCTTGAATTGGTGCTTGGCCGCACAATCGCTTTGTGACACTCGCCGCAAAACAACTTGTGGAGTCTCGTTCAATTTCCATCTCATCATTAGTACTAGTTTGAGAGTCCCGGAACTTCAAGAAGTTCTACGCTACTCCCACTCGTGTTTCTAGAAACAAATTCTTTTTCTAGAAAGACTCCCGTGCGAGCAACAAACACTTTGTTCTCGTTAGGGATATAAAAGTAGTATCCTTTAGTTTCCTTAGATAACCTACAAATATGCACTTTTCGATTTTGGAGCCGACTATCGAAGTCGAGCGCTTTTACAAAAGCTTCACAGCCCTCAAATCTTGAGGAAAGACAAACTCGGACGCTTCCCTACCCATAACTCGTATGGCGTCTTTGCAATCGATTTAGATGGAACGCGGTTAAGTGTTAAAGTCGCTGTCTCTAGTGCTTGTCCCCAAAAGGAATCGGGGCGAGCTCGTGTGACTCATCATAGAACGAACCATATCTAATAAGGTTCTGTTCCTCCTTTCGTATACACCATTCCATTGTTGAGTAGTCGAGGAGAAAGTTGTGAAACGATTCCACAAGCTTTTAGATAATCACGAATTCTTGACTCAAGTATTCTCCTCCTCGATCGGATCGAAGAACCTTAATACTCTTGCCAAGTTGGTTTTCTACTTCTAGTTTAAACTCTTTAAACTTAGCAAATGCTTCGGATTTGTGTTTCATCAAGAACACATATCCATACCTCACCAAGTCATTAGTAAAGGTAATGAAGTAGAGGTAACCACCCTCGCATGTATATTAAAAAGTGGCCACATACATCACTATGTATTAGTCCTAATAAAGCATCGGCTCTCTCACCCTAGCTTAGTGAAAGGTGATGTCGTCATCTTACCCAACAAACAAGATTCGCATCGATCATAAGACTCGAAGTCAAATGATTCCAATAGCCCATCTTTATGGAGTTTGTATATGCGGTCTTCGCTTTATGTGGCCTAAGCGACAATGCTGAGGTATGCTCTGATTAGAATCATTAGTCTTAATCCTTTTGGTATTTATATTTAAAATTGGCATATCAAGATCTAAAACATATAGACCATTAATCAAAGAGGCGCTTGCATAAAACATATTATCCGTAAATAACGACAATCGTTGGTTTTTGATCGAAATTCAAAACCTTTCTTGTCCAAACAAGAAACTGAAATAATATTCTTAATTAAACTAGGTACATAGAAACAGCTTTTCTAAACCCAAAACAAGCCCCTCGAAGGCAAAGTAAAAGTACAAGTCCCTACAGACTAGTGGTCGCAACACGTGCTCCGCTGCCAACTCGTAGTTCCACTTCACCCTTTGCCAACTCTCTACTCCTTTGCAGTCCCCCGCACATTAGTACAAATGTGAGAACCACATCCCGGGATCAAATACCCAAGAAGTAGTTGTATTTAAATTGATATCAATCATATTAATATCTACAACATAAATACCTGAGTCCCGAAACAACATTTGCTTTCTCCTTTTCCAACTTTTTCCCTGCAAGATAGCTTTTGCAATTCCTTTTCCAAAGTGACCCTTCTCACCATAGTGATGACAGATAGAGTCCTTGGCTACACCACCCTTAGGTTTCAAAGTGCATTGTTGAAAGTGGTTTGCTTGCCCTCGCTTACCTTTCGGTTTGCCTTTGACCTCACAAAACCTTTGCTTTGCCTCTTTTGCACCATCGAGATGGTGTTGGGCTTGGACTTGCCTATTTCCTTCTCAGCAGTCCTCAGCGATGTTCAACAACTCGAGCAATGGCTTGTCAATTTCATTCATGTGATAATTCGTAATGAACCGATCGTATGATTCGTGCAACGATTGCAAGATCAAATCAGCCGACAACTTTCTTGTCCCAAAGGAAATCCCAGCTTTTCAAGGTTCGAACATAACCTATCATCTTAAGAACGTGATTTCCTACCGCATTCCTTCGTACATTTTGCATTGAAAGAGAGATTTCGATACATCGAATCTCTCTCGGCGTGCTTGCCCCTCGATATAGTTGCTTCAGTGAGCCAAAGATCTCATAAGCCCCCCATGTCCTCATGTTGCTTCGAAGCTCAGAGTTCATGGTGACAAGCATGAGGCTAGACACATCTAAAGCATCACTAACATGCTTCTGATAAGCATTTCTTTCAACGGTCGAAGCGCGAGCCTCCCGGTGTAGCAGAATAGGTCGTTTCTAGAACATACAGACTTTTCTTTCATGCTTGAGAACGATTCTCAAGTTCCTGAACCAGTCGAGGAAGTTAACTCCCTCTAATTTGTCCTTCTCAAGGATAGAACGCAGTGATAGTGTTTGGTTTGAATTTGCAATTTTTCTACAACAAAATACATATGCAAAGTAAGTATCGATAAAATAAATCATTATTAGGTCTTTTATCTTTTTAATGATTTCTCCCACTATTTTCTTCGAGTGAAT
Source organism: Vinca minor (assembly GCA_026122235.1). Taxonomy (NCBI): domain Eukaryota; kingdom Viridiplantae; phylum Streptophyta; class Magnoliopsida; order Gentianales; family Apocynaceae; genus Vinca; species Vinca minor. The sequence continues at coordinate 2,295,378 of JAOCZM010000191.1, forward strand.
AACCCTCATTATCAACTCGGAAAGTTCGTTAACTTTCTAGCGGGCCAAGATCCATATTTCACCTAGTTCGAGTCGACTTTGGCCGATCGCCCAAAACTTGGTTATTTAGGTAGGCAACGCTTTGCCAATTACATCAAATTATGTAATTCTTGGTTAGTTGAGTGAATAACATTTATTCAAGCGTATCATTATACATTTTTCTCAACTCTTTTGCCTCTAGATCCTCAATCCATTTATTGAGATAATCCAGTTAACTAGGACCCTAAGGTTTAGCTCGCGGATATCACAACTTATCCTTCGCGCCTCACCCAGATAGACACGTATGTACAGCTTTGGCATGTCCCATACTAATGTCGATCTAGGCCTTGACGAGGGCCAAACTAAGGAAGGCACTAATTAATATTTAATTGAGGGGTTTTGTTTTTAATAATCTCACCAGAAAAAAGCATAAATAAAACAGTTTATGCTTATATACATATGCATCCAATACATAAAAGTAAAATGCAATAGTAATCGCCATATCCTATTCGGTTTTTCCAAGCCAATGGAAAAACCGTGAAGTCAATCTAAGGGTGTGAAAAGAAAATACTCTATTCTACACCGTCTTGACCTTCAGGTGGTTGCCTCCAAATCTTCATCACATCTGTACCTTCTCTTAATCTAGAATATTACATAATTCTAAGGAAACCTCGAGTTACATTCGAGGGGATTTAATGAGAAGAAAAATTACAACTTTTGATAGAAAAAATAGGCACGATACGCAGATCGTATTATAAAATAATCCAACAGGGTAAAGGCGACTACTATGCATCATGCTCAATTAACATAACACTTTATGGAAAAACGAGCAAACAGTAAAATGAACATTTCAAATTTCCCGCTCTGGGTTCGGTCGACCGGTCGGTTGACCAAACAGAACTTCTGGCCGATCAAGACCAACTCGGATCGACCGAAGATCAACTCGGTTGATCCGAACCCAATTATTTAGCTACTGACTTACCTCGGTCGACCGGGGTCGATGAGTCCCGGTCGACCGAAATGCCAGAAAATGAGATTTTTTTCAACTTTTGAAATGACTTCAAAACTGGAAAATCTCAATTCTCATACATTCAAAATGATGAAAAAAATGTCATACATAATATACAACATTTCTAGCAATCCTAAGGCATGCAAAACATAGATTCAAAATCTATATGCAAACACTATAACACATTAAGTCTATAGGGTACTCGTGAGTGGCTCTGATACCACTGTTAGAGGAATAACCGGGTCGAATCACATTGTGCAGCGGAAATAAAGTGACCCGCCTCTACCAGGATCTATCAAGAGTAAGAACCTAAGACTACGAGATAGTGTTATACCTTTATTCGGTGCTAGGATAGCTGAAATAGTTTCAGCGGTATGTTGTCACGAACAGAACGCCACCAACGCAGGCTCCGTCTCTCCTAGTATCCACTCGATCTTCCGGGGATGGTCTTCTACTGCATGGTGCTAGCCAACGCCTTGTAGAAACCTTGAAGACACTCTTCAAGATGGAGTATGTATGTATGTCCTTTTAGAAGAACCATATACAGTTTTTCTTACTTCTTTTCTATTATCCAAAGCTAGAAAACAAGCCTAGAAAAAGCTGTCTTTTCTTTTCTCTCTAATGTTCTCTCTTCTCTAAACTTCAAAAGCTGGAGAAAAATCTGACTTGAATGATTAGGAAAATCAGTATTTTCCCCTTAGTCTATCAAGAGAGATTGGGGAGAGATAAAGGGGAAAGTGGGAGATCGTGGAGAAAACCACTCCTCTATTTTCTCCACCACTTCAACCTCTAGATACTAAATATGAGCTGAAAATATGTGTCCAATTTTCCATCCATAAGGTCGGTCCAAATGGGTTGGTCGGCCCAATCATATTGGTCGGCCCAACCCGATTAAGGGCCCAATCCAATCCTGGCCCGGCCCAATCGAATTGGCGCACCTTAGATTAAATGTACTTCAACAGCTGAAACACCACAACTAGAGAAACCAGCTAGTTGATACAGTAACTCAAAAGAATATGAAGTTCTACCGGAAGTTCATAAACAAGTATCAAAGGAATAACCTTAATCAAAATATCAATATATCAAGTCTAATTAAAAAGGTGGCCGAAACTACTCTTTAAATAGAGGGATTTCGATTCCAACTTGACTTAGGAAAAGGAAATAAGAGTCCTTGAAGAATTAGGACTCTTGAATAACAACTTGCTATCAAGTAACTACCTAAACAAGATAATAGGCACATGTTCCTATTATCTTGGCGGCTAAAAATCGAAATAACTACAAAATCTATGAAGAGTCCTAGTTGCATTAGGACTCTTATTAACCAACTAACTAACACATGGACAACATGTCCTTTATTATAGCAACTACTTGCTAGACACGAAATTATAGTAATGAAATATGCTGAAAATAATTAAAGTCTAGTATAGACTTTAATTGTACACAAAAAGACTAAAATGCCCTTTAAATTCGTCCCAATTCTGGACAGCTTGTTGGGCCAACTTGTACGTCAATAATGGATATCAAGAAGGCAGAATCTGGTCTTGTGATCTTCCTAGAAGTTGTAGATCTGCCTCTTATCTTTAATATGCAATTGGAATAAGCTTCATTGGATGCCTATATCGAAAGATATGATCATTATACCAAACAGTAGCAAAGCTGTCCAATCCTTGTATACTTGTGATACTTAAAAGGTTGACTTGGGCAACATTCCTAGATGTAATTTAGAGTCCTCTTTGTATCGTAGCACACGTTCCCTTGAGTTGGGCAGCCCCAAGGTTGGTACCGTATCACCCTTACTGTTCATCCTACCACAACGCTCAAGATTCGAGGACGAATCTTTTCTCGATTAGGAATTCGTTTCTTCATCTTTTTCTTTCTAAAGCTTTTTGTTTAGGTCAAAGATAGGATTTCTTTCCTTATTTTTCAGCCTTGTGTCAACGCAACGAGTTAGGAACCCATTCTTTAAATCTAGAGTTTGAAGTTCTATACGAGCGGTGTTGGAATAAAGAGTGAATCTTTCTTTGCTATCTAACATTTTTGAGTGTTTTCTCTTGTTTTTCTTATCTTATAACTATGTCTTTCCAAGGATCTCCATCAAAGAAAGACGAAGTCTTTAATCCGGATTCAATGGTGACAGATAAAGATTTTGCAGAATTAAAGAAACAAATGGCGGATATATTGACACAATTGGCGCTTCGAAATCAGCAATGTAAGGTTCGGGATTATACCAAGATTGATGATCCATTGGTTGATGAAGTTGAGCAGCCTAGGCCACCTCCAAATCCGCCATCAAATCAGTTGATCAACAATCATATTTTTGAGCCGAGAAAAGGGGACCAATTTCATCGTTATGACAACAATCTTGATTCAATCAAGACGAAGATTCCGTCTTTCGAAGGTACAAATAATCCCAAATTATTTTTTGATTGGATTCATAATGTTAACCAAGTTTTTGCTGTTCATAACTATTCGGAGAAAAAGAAAGTAAAGCTAGCAGCCATGGAGTTATATGGATATGCTTCTAGTTGGTGGGATAATGAGACCAAGACAAGGGTAAAAGTGGAACAACCAGAAATTGCAACTTGGGCCGAGTTGAAAGCGGTGATGAAACGGCGTTTTATTCCTTTAGATTACATAAAGGAACTTTACAACCGTTTACAAAGGTTAAAGCAAGGAGAGAGTTCGGTCGATGAGTATTACAAAGCAATGAAATTGCAATGATGCGGATCCGAAGTACAACATACCAAGAATTCGACAACGAAAAGGTTTCGGATCTTTCTCTTTCTCGAAATCAGTTTAACGGGGGAATATAATCAACGCGACTCCAAGAAGGTTGATCATCAATGGAGGCTGAAACACCACAATAAGCGTAAACTAAACTTATTGATACAGTAACTCAAGAAGGAATGACAAGGTAGAAACCTAACATCATGTTCCAAAAATATCTTGTATTAAAACAACTAATCTGAATATTATGTTGGTCGAACCCTCCATTATATAGAGTAATAATTCGGTTCCAAACAACAATAAATAAGAGTCCTTGAAGAATTAGGACTCTTGATTAAACAACTTGCTATCAAGTAAAACACTTAAACAAGAAGAGTCCTAGTAGATGTGGAACTCTTAACAACTAGATAACCAACTAACTAACACATGGACAACATGTCCTTTATTATAGCAATACTACTTGCTGTACACGAAAATAATGTAAATAATATGCTGAAAATAATTAAAGTCTAGCATAGACTTTAATTGTACAAAGACTAAAATGCCCTTTAATTTCGTCCCAATTCTGGACAGCTTGTTGGGCGAACTTGTACGACGATTTCGGATATCAAGAAAGCAGAATCTGATCTCGTGATCTTCATGAAATTTGTAGATCTGCCTCTTATCTTTAATATGCAATTGGAATCAGCTCCATTGGATTCCTGGATTGATAGATATGACGTTTATACCAAACTGTTGCAAAGCTGTCCAATCCCTTATCAAAGTTGTTATGTTATTCAAGAGTCCTAATTCTTCAAGGACTCTTATTTGTTTTCAAGAGACCTAATCCTTCAAGGACTCTTATTTCCCTTTATTGTTGTAACCGAAATCTCAACTTATTTAAGGGAGATTTCGCCACTTTTATAGTTAGACTTGATATATTGATATTTTGATTAAGGTTATTGTTAGTAGTGCCCTAGTGATGCGAAACCTTGATGGGTAATATCAAGATTCGGCTGAAAACAGATATTTCTCTATCTCGAATGGTTTCTATGGGAATACACTTAACACAATCCCGGAAAGGTTAAGTATCAATGGTGGTTGAAACACCACAACTAGAGAAACCAACTAGTTGATACAGTAACTTAAAGGATTATGAAATTCAACCGGAAGTTCATAAACAAGTATCAAAGAATTAACCTTAATCAAAATATCAATATATCAAGTCTAAGTAAAAGAGGTGGCCGAAATTCCCTTTAAGTAGAAGGTAATTCGGTTCCAACTCAAACTAGGAAAGGGAAATAAGAGTCCTTGAAGAATTAGGACTCTTGAATAACAACTTGCTATCAAGTAACTACCTAAACAAGATAATAGGGACATGTGCCTATTATCTTGGCGGCATAAATAGAAATAACTACCAAAATAATGAAGAGTCCTAGTTGCATTAGGACTCTTAATAACCAACTAACTAAAACATGTACAACATGTCCTTTATTTCGGCTAATAAAACAAATAACATTGGTTAAAATATTAAAGTCTAGAATAGTCTAGAATAGACTTTAATATGTGAAAAGACTAAAATACCCTTTTTAGCCAAAATGCTTGTTTGGGCCGATTTGAATGCTTTCAAGAGTTAGAAGTTGAACTTGTACTTCATCTTCTAAATGAAGCTTGGCTTCTTCTTTAGACTTCAACTCTCGGACCAATGTGGTTAGTTCTTGATTCCTTTGTCTTGTTCTTGATCTAGTCATTGGTCTATGTTTTCTTTGTAAAGGATGATGTATCCTTCTAGATGGTCCCGTATCATCCCCTCCCCCTTGAAAAGGATTCGACCTCGAATCATCTTCATCATCAACATCATCATCCATGTAATCTAAGACATCAAAAGGAGATAAATCAGCAACATTAAAAGTAGAATGGACACCATACTTACCTTGCAAGTCTATTTGGTATGCATTGTCATTTATCTTCTTAATCACTTGAAAAGGGCCATCTCCTCTTGGATGTAGTTTGACTGCCTTTCTTTTGGAAATCTCTCTTTCCTAAAGTGTATCCACACCCAATCACCAACTTCAAAGTTGATAGCCTTGCGGCCTTTGATGGATTTAAGTGCATTCCGGTCATTTTTCTTCTTGATGTTCTCGGCTACTTCGTAATGTATCCTTTGAACAAAGTCAGCCCTTGAATCACCTTCTATGTTATAATACTCATCAATAGGAAGAGAATTAGATCTAAAGGGGTAAGGGGGTTAAAACCATAAACAACTTCAAAAGGTGAATTGTTAGTAGTAGAATGTAACGTACGATTATAAGCAAATTCAGCTATAGGTAAACATTCTTCCCACTTTTTCAAGTTCTTTTGAATAAGTGCCCTAAGTAGAGCCCCTAAGGTTCGATTTATTACCTCAGTTTGGCCATCGCTTTGTGGATGGCTTGAAGTAGAAAACAAAAGCTTTGTTCCCAATTTGCTCCATAAGGTCTTCCAAAAATAACTTAGGAATTTGACATCCCTATCACTTACTATTGTTTTTGTAACACCATGTAACCGAATGATGTCTTTAAAGAATAGATCCGCAACATGGCTAGCATCATTTGTTTTCCAACAAGAAATAAAGTGTGCCATTTTAGAAAATCTATCCACAACAACCATTATACTATCATTACCTCTTGTGGATTTCGGCAATCCCAAAATAAAATCCATGGAAATATCAATCCAAGGTGAAGAAGGTATTGGAAGAGGCATGAGTAATCCGTGAGCCTTTGAAGTACTTTTAGCCTGTTTGCACTTAAAACAAAGTTCACAAATTCTTTGTACATCTCTTTTCATTTTAGGCCAATAAAAGTGTTCTTGTAAAATATCCAATGTTTTAATAACACCAAAATGACCCATTAAGCCGCCACTATGTGCCTCCCTAACAATTAATTCTCTAATAGAACATGATGGAACACATAGTTTGTTACCTTTAAACAAGAAGCCTTCAAATATGTGAAAATCTTGTTTTGCCGAGACATGACAAGATGTAAACAAATCTGAAAACTCATTATCATCTACATACAAAGCTTTTAAATGTTCAAAACCAAGTAATTTAGTATGTAGAATAGAAAGTAAAGAGTACCTTCTAGAAAGAGCATCGAGCAACAACGTTTTCCTTACCTTTTTTGTATTTGATGACATATGGAAAGCTATCAATGAAGGAAACCCATTTTGCATGTCTCTTGTTTAACTTACTTTGTCCTTTGAGATACTTGATGGATTCATGATCCGTGTGAATCACAAATTCTCATCCAACCAAGTAGTGCTGCCATGTTTCCAAAGCTCGAACAATAGCGTATAACTCTTTATCATACGTAGGATAATTAAGTGAAGCGCCACTTAGTTTCTCACTAAAGTATGCTAAAGGTTTACCTTGTTGTTGCAAAACAGCCCCAATACCTATACCTGAAGCATCACATTCAACTTCAAAAGTTATTGAAAAATTAGGTAAAGATAAGATAGGGGAAGAAGTTAGTAATTGCTTAAGCTTGTTAAAACTCTCTTCTTGCGGCTTATCCCAAAAAAATGAGGCATCTTTCTTCACTACTTCATTCAATGGTGCGGCAATTGAGCTAAAATCACGAACAAAACGTCTATAAAAGCTTTCCAAACCATATAATGATCTCACTTGTGTTGCACTTGTTGGCCTCGGCCAGCTCACAATTGATTCAATCTTAATTGGATCAACCTGAATTCCACTTGAACTAACAATGTATCCAAGAAAGTTAATAGAATTAGTGCAAAAAACACATTTATCAAGCTTGGCATACAAGGGATCTTCCGGAATTTCCTCATCGTTTACCCACGTTCCATCGTCCAACATGATCATGGTATGTTTAGTTGGACAATCCCGTGCGAAGTGACCCTTACCATGACATTTAAAACATTCCCGATCATGTGTTGTAGGTGCATTAGCTCTCAAATCGGGCTGTTTTGTAGCAATCGGTAACCTTGCTGCCCCAATTGCACTTGTGGCTGTTTTTTCACTTCCCAAACTGCCCTTAGCTTGATTTTGGTGTGGTAAAACAGTAGGGTTGTTTAGGGGCTGATTTGGCCTTTTCCAAGATTGGAAATTAGCCGAATAAGCCCTCAAACTCTTCTCTTTTTGCTGCCTTTCAACTTGTTCAGCAAAATAAACCATATAAATAAGAGAAGTAAGGTTAGCACGTTCTACCTTGGGTCTAATTTTGTCATTTAGACCAGCCAAGAAACGAGCCAAAGTAGCCTCATTTGCTTCCCGAATGTTAGCTCTAATCATGGACATCTCCATTTCCTTGAAGTATGCATCAACTGTCTTTGTCCCTTGCCTCAATCTTTGGAGTTGATTATACAACTCACGGTTAAAATTCTGGGGTACAAAACGTCTTGACATAACCGCTTTCATGTCATCCCAAGTATCAATTGGTCTTTGCTCCGTTCTTCTTCTTTCATTGACCTCATGATCCCACCAAATGGATGCATAATCTCCAAACTCCATGGCTGCTAACTTAACCTTTTTCTCTTCGGAATAATTATGGACATCAAAAACATGGTTAACTTTTCCTGTCCAATCAAAAAACAAATTAGGATCATTAGTACCAAGGAAAGGAGGAATCTTGGTCTTGATTGAACCAAGATTATTATCAAACATTTGAGCTTGATAATTTGGTCTCGGTTCATCAAGATCAAAGTGTCTAGGATCATACCTTTGATTGTTTTGCCTCGGTTCAACATTAATAAAAGGATTTAGATCATACCTTTGAGCTTGATGTTGAAGTTGCCTCGGCTCAAATCTATCTTCATGACCAAGAGGTCTCGGATCATACCTTACATCTTGTTGATGTTGCCTTGGTTCATAGGCCGGATTTGGAGTCATTCTTGGAACAACTCTCAGCTGAAAATCAACATTGTGCCGAGGGTGGTTTTTTGCATTTTGATCAATGGATTCTTGAGAATCTTGATCCTCTATTGTTGCCTTTTTGCCCTTATCCGAAGGGTTCTTGAGGTCACGAACCTCCAATTTAAGCTCATTGATGGTTTGCATCAAAGCTTGCATTGTTTGTTGTAATGATTCTTTGAAAAGTTTGTCTCCATCTATGGCACCTTGCTGCGAAGTACCTTCACTAAAAGACATTATCTTTGCACGAGAACAAACACAAACCTTGTTAGTAGAAAAAAATATATTAAAGATTGGATCTTTTCAGAAAATTTGGAAATAGTAATCTGTGAATAGTAGTCTGTGAATAGTAATCCGTGAATAGTAATCTATGAATAGTAATCAGATTTTGTATTCTCTCAATATCCCTCAAAATACTTGTCAAGAACTTCCAACTTTGGATGATTGTATGTGTATGGTGATCGAAGGCTGAAAAATATATCAAGAAGTACTTTCTTGACTTAACAAAAAGGCTAGGGAAAAAGTATAAGGGTAATTGTAACAAGAACAAGAAAAAGATGTAACCTTTATGTTTCTTGATTTTCTTTCTTCTTGAAATTGCTTTTTCTTGAAGCCTTTCTTACCTTCTTACCCAAGACTTACCCTTATCTTGGCCACACAGATCAAAACTTCTATGGCATGAAGATGTTACCTTGATATTTTTACCTTGATGGTGACTAATTCAAGATGAAGAGGGAACAAGAGCCAATTCCTTGTTGAAGGAAGTTTGATTTTGGATTGTATCCTTGTCTTTTGTGGGATAACTCAGTTGCCAATTTCTTAATATCCGAGTGGCTTTTTCTGATAAGGGATTGGACAGCTTTACAACAGTTTGGTATAAATTTCATATCTATCAATCCAGGATTCCAATGGAGCTGATTCCAATTGCATACTAAAGATAAGAGGCAGATCTACAACTTTCATGAAGATCACGAGATCAATTTCTGCCTTCTTAATATCTGAAATTGTCGCACAAGTTGGCCCAACAAGCTGTCCAGAATTGGGACGAAATTAAAGGGCATTTTAGTCTTTGTACAATTAAAGTCTATGCTAGACTTTAATTGTTTTCATCATATTATTTACATTATTTTCGTGTATAGCAAGTAGTATTGCTATAATAAAGGACATGTTGTCCATGTGTTAGTTAGTTTGTTAATAAAGAGTCCTAATGCAACTAGGACTCTTCATAGATTTGGTAGTTGGATTAGATTCTAGCCGCCACTTTTATTGTTACGTAGTTACTTGATAGCAAGTTGTTATTCAAGAGTCCTAATTCTTCAAGGACTCTTATTTGTTTTCAAGAGTCTTAATCCATTAAGGACTCTTATTTCTTTTATTGGTTGTAACCGAAATCTCAACCTACTTAAGGGAGATTTCGGCCATTTTAATATTTAGATTAGTTGTTTTAATACAAGATATTTTTGGAACATGATGTGAGGTTTTTACCTTGTCATTCCTTCTTTGAGTTACTGTATCAATAAGTTTAGTTTACGCTTATTGTGGTGTTTCAGCCTCCATTGATGATCAACCTTCTTGGAGTCGCGTTATTGTATTCCCCCGTTAAACTAGTTCGAGAATTGAAGAAAGATCGGGCTCAAACTTAAGTCGAACCTTGCGGTTCTTCATCATTTTCTTTGGGTAATGAACCCGTATTGTACTAACCCGGCTGCCAATTTCTTTACTTCCGAGTGGCTTTTTCGTTGGGTATAATTTTTTTTGTTATCTTTCGGCTATTCTCAAGCAAACAAGAATTTTTTTTTTCAAGAAAGCAATAAAGGTACACCAAGATAGAGATCAACCTTTTGCTCTGATACCACTTGATGTGAAACCTTGATGGGTAATATCAAGATTCGGCTGAAAACAGATCTTTCTCTATCTCGAATGGTTTCTATGGGAATACACTTAACACAATCCCGGAAAGGTTAAGTATCAATGGTGGTTGAAACACCACAACTAGAGAAACCAACTAGTTGATACAGTAACTTAAAGGATTATGAAATTCAACCGGAAGTTCATAAACAAGTATCAAAGAATTAACCTTAATCAAAATATCAATATATCAAGTCTAAGTAAAAGAAGTGGCCGAAATTCCCTTTAAGTAGAAGGTAATTCGGTTCCAACTCAAACTAGGAAAGGGAAATAAGAGTCCTTGAAGAATTAGGACTCTTGAATAACAACTTGCTATCAAGTAACTACCTAAACAAGATAATAGGGACATGTGCCTATTATCTTGGCGGCATAAATAGAAATAACTACCAAAATAATGAAGAGTCCTAGTTGCATTAGGACTCTTAATAACCAACTAACTAAAACATGTACAACATGTCCTTTATTTCGGCTAATAAAACAAATAACATTGCTTAAAATATTAAAGTCTAGAATAGTCTAGAATAGACTTTAATATGTGAAAAGACTAAAATACCCTTTTTAGCCAAAATGCTTGTTTGGGCCGATTTGAATGCTTTCAAGAGTTAGAAGTTGAACTTGTACTTCATCTTCTAAATGAAGCTTGGCTTCTTGATACGGTACCAGCCATGAATGATACGGTACCAACCTCAAGGTTGCCCAAGTCAAAGGAACACATACATCGACTAAGCACGAGACTTAGAACAAGGGACGTGAAGCAACTATCTACATCATTGACCCGAGTTCTAAAGTATAAAGAGGATGTTAAGTTACATCTAGGAATGTTATACGAGGCAGCCTCTCAAGTTCACAAGTGTACAATTAGGCCCTATCAAGCAAAGAGGCTAAGAAGGGTATTTTAGTAATCATACAAGATGATGAGGGATTGGACAGCTTTACAATAGTTTGGCAGTAATGGTCATAACTTTCTATCCATTTATCCAATGGAGCTGAATCCAGTTGCATTTAAATATAAGAGGCATATCTACAACTTTCATGAAGAACCCGAGATTAGATTCTCGCCTTCTTGACATCCGAAATCGTCAGTGCAAGTTGGCCCAACAAGCTGTCCCGAAATTGGGACGAATTTTAAAGGGGCATTTTAGTCTTTGTACAATTAAAGTCTATGCTAGACTTTAATTGTTTTCCAGCTTTGTTATTTACTTTATTTAGAGTATTTAAGTAGTTGCTATAATAAAGGACATGTTGTCCATGTGTTAATTAGTTGGTTAATAAGAGTTCATAGATTTGGTAGTTATTTATATTCTAGTTGTTAAGAGTTCCATATCTACTAGGACTCTTCTTGTTTAGGTAGTTACTTGATAGCAAGTTGTTATTCAAGAGTCCTACTTCTTCAAGGACTCTTATTTCTCTTTTCCTAGTTTGAGTTAGATTGGTTCTCTTGTAACCGAAATACTCTATTTAATAGAGATTTCGGCAGCCATGTAACTTAGACTTGATATGATATTTTAAGGTTATTCCTTAGTTACTTTGTGTTTGATTCTCTATGTTAGAGTTCATTCATCTTTGAGTTACTGTATCAATAAGTTTGGTTTATACTTATTGTGGTGTTTCAGCCCCCACTGATATTCAACCTTGCGGGAGAAAGGTTGTTTATATAGTCCCTAGTTTTATGTAATCTATTTTACAATGAAATAAAACTAGTATGATGTTTGATTGATGATTACGTTTTACTAATCATGTGTAATGATTACAAATCATATCATAGATGCAATATATAGGGATACATTGCATTGGACGTGATCCGTTAGAGAAGTAATACTTCATGGTCCTTAGTCATAAGTATTACTTCCTCAATACTATTTTAGAATCCTTAGACCTTATGTCTCCATTTTATTCTAGCATGAATGGAGCCACGTTTTGACTCAGTCATACGTTGCTTTTAATCGAGTAATCAATAGGACTGATGATCGGATGTAGCGTCCTATCATGGCTTGAGTGTGAGAGGCATTGTAAAGAATTGCCCCTCTCTATTATTAGAGAGAGATAATCAATGGGCCCCTCGATAGGAAAGACTGTCAATGAGATAGAAAAAGAAAGAAGTCAAGAAATCAAGAAAGTAAAGATTGAGAATTGCTCTTCCTAAACACAAAAGGATACCTTCAAAAAGTATTTCTTTTCTTGATTAGGTCTAGGAATTTTTCAAGATTCGTCTTCATTTCTTTCTTTAAGCTTTGTATCAACGCAACAAGTTAGGAACCTTTCAATTCATCTAGAGTTTGAAGTTCTTTTTAGAGTAGTGTTGGAATAAAGAGTGAATTTTTCTTTGATATCTAACAGTTTGTGTGTTTTCTTGAGAATATAACATGTCTTACCAGGGATCTCCATCAAAGAAAACCGAATCCTTTGATCAAGACAAGCTTTCCAAAGAGGTGTTTCACAAAACGATCATGGAATTGCGCCAACAGATGGATGATTTGGCGAAAGAGATGAGAAGCTTTAGAGTTTCAAATCAGCAAAGTAATAAGAGATCAAGCCCTCTTAAACGTGCTCATGGGTTGCAAGCTCCCCACAAACCAAGAGAAAAGATGCATTCTTTTGATGAAATTTATCAACAATTGAGAGAGAAAGAAGAAGCAAGATTGAAAGCAAAGGTAAAATTTAATGCTTCTTGGAAGAAATTATGCAACAATTGAGCGAGAAAGAAGAGGCAAGATTACAAGAAGAGAGTTAACATCTTCTTCTCTACCTAGTTTTGTTATTGATCTTTTTCAGGAATTTCAAGGAAGAATCCCCAATGAGTTGCCGAGAGGGTTGTTAACGAGCCTTCAAAACCGTGAAAGATATAAACCAAATCCGGATGACAATCACGAAATTCAAAGGCAGGTCGATTTAATTCTTGAGAAAGAAAAGTTAAGTAAGTATGTAAAAGTCCTTATGCTAACTCGGCAACATTTGTACCAAAGAGGGAAGGGACTTTTAGATTATATACGGATTGTCTCAATATTAATAAAATAACTATTAAGTTTAGACATCCGATTCCTCGCTTTGATAATATACTTGTTTATAGTAAGAACATAGAGAATCATAATGATCATCTTAGGGCTGTTTTTGCTATGTTAAAGAAAATATGGAATGTCCGCGACCAACTAGATCCAGACAAGTTCATTCATTCTATAGGTTGGCAAGCTTTTGTAGGAGTTTTGTTGGTGAGTTTAGCAAGTTTGCTGCCCCATTACATAAAAGTTGTGAAGCAACATGTTCCAATCTTTTGGGACAGCTTCAAGAAAATTTATTTAAAAGGTGAGTATAGTGTACATTCTTCGTATAATATTTCTGACTTGTCCCCATTTGACGATTATTCAGATCATGTTGCTGCCATTAATGATGATTCGAGGACGAATCATGTTTTCAAGGGGGACGAGATGATGAGGGACCGACCACACGGCTGCCCTATTCAAAGGGTTTCTTAACAAGCTTACATGGACCAATGACGCGGCACAGGGCAAGGATAGGATTTCTTCCACCTTATTACATCATTGATCATTGATCTGAGTTCTAAGATACAAAGAGGACGCTAAGTTACATCTAGGAATGTTGTACAAGTCAACCTCTTAAGTTTAACAAATGTGCAATTCGGCCCTATCAAGCAAAGTGGCTAAGATGGGCATTTTAGTAATCTTACAAGAAGATGAGGGATTGGACAACTTTGCGACAGTTTGGTAGAATGGTCGTAGCTTTCGATCCAGGCAGATCTACAACTTTCATGGAGATCTCGAGATCAGATTCTGCATTCTTGACATCCGAAATCGTTGTGCAAGTTGGCCCAACAAGCTGTCCAGAATTGGGACGATTTTAAAGGGCATTTTAGTCTTTTTGTACATTAAAGTCTACTATAGACTTTAATTATGTTCAGCGTTGTTATTTACTATTTTAGGCGTGTATAGCAAGTGTTGCTATAACAAAGGAAATGATGTCCATGTGTTAGACAATGGTTGAATGGTTTAGTTATCTAGTAGTTGTAGAGTCTTACTTCTTCAAGGACTCTTCACATGTTTACTATTTTCAGCCATGTTGGACGCCTATTATGAGTGTGTGCAAGACAATAGGACATGTTGTCCATTATCTTAGATAGTGTTTTACTCGATAGCAAGTTTGTTGTTCAAGAGTCCTACTTCTTCAAGGACTCTTCATTTTTAGGGCTAGATAGCCGAAATCGATCGCTATTTAAGAAGGATTTCGGCCACCGTTGTAGTTACGTTAGATATATTGATATTTTGGTAAGGTTATTCCTTAGCTACTTGTGGATTGACTTCGTATAGAATTCATTCATTCTTGAGTTACTGTATCAGCAAGCTTAGTTTACGCTTGTTGTGGTGTTTCAGCCTCCATCGATTCTTAGCCTTGTTTAGAGTTGCGTTGAGAATATTCCCCCGGTTAAACTAGTTCAAGAAGAGAGAAACACCCGATTTAAACTAAAGTATCGAGTCTTGGTACTTTGTACCTCGGTTCTTCATCAAGTGGTATCAGAGAAAAAGGTTCATCTCATTCTTGGTGGACCTTTTATAGCTTTCCTATAAATTTTCTTGTTTGCTTGAGAGAGACCAAAAAAAAAAAAAAAAAAAAAAAAAAAAAACATTCGGCCTAAAAAAATAAAATGCAACCGTGAATATTGTTAGACAAGTGTTCAAACCAAAGCCAAACTTCTTGGCTTCTTAAGAGCATTCAAGAATTGGTTTTGTCACCCCTTTTTCTTGTCATAGCCGTGCACATTCCCAAACATCTTGGTTACAAGCTCCCCACAAACCGAGAGAAAAGATGCGTTCTTTTGATGAAATTTATCAACAATTGAGAGAGAAAGAAGAAGCAAGATGGAAAGCATAGGTAAAATTTAATGCTTCTTTGGAAGAAATTATGCAACAATTGAAAGAGAAAGAAGAGGCAAGATTACAAGAAGAGAGCGAGTTGAAAAAGAAGAGTGATCCTACCTATGAGGTAAAAGCCGGGGTAAAAAAAATAAAAATTCGAGCCTATTGTGAGACAAAAGGAAAGTTCTCTAAAAGTGAGAAAAGTGTGTTTGTCTATAAATCTGAGAAAGGTAGATAGGGTAATTCGAATGAACCGAAAGGTCCCTTTCTACTAACACTTTTTCTTTTGACCTAATATCTTATTCTCTACCTAGTTTTGTTATTGATCTTTTTCAGGAATTTCAAGGAAGAAGCCCCAATGAGTTGCCGAGAGGGTTGTTAACGAGCCTTCAAAACCGTGAAAGATATAAACCAAATCCGGATGACAATCACGAAATTCAAAGGCAGGTCGATTTAATTCTTGAGAAAGAAAAGTTAAGTAAGTATGCAAAAGTCCTTATGCTAACTCGGCAACATTTGTACCAAAGAGGGAAGGAACTTTTAGATTATATACGGATTGTCTCAATATTAATAAAATAACTATTAAGTTTAGACATCCGATTCCTCGCTTTGATAATATACTTGTTTATAGTAAGAACATAGAGAATCATAATGATCATCTTAGGGCTGTTTTTGCTATTCTAAAAGAACACACTTTGTAACTAAGCTTGAAAATTATGTTTCTTGCCCTAATTCTATTAACCTTCTTGAACACATTGTGAGTTCTCAAGGTATCAAAGTTGATCCGGCAAATGTCAAAGAAAATATGGAATGTCCGAGACCAACTAGATCCGGACAAGTTCATTCATTCTATGGGTTGGCAAGCTTTTGTAGGTGATTTTTGCAAGTTTACTGCCCCATTACATAAAAGTTGTGAGGCAACATGTTCCAATCTTTTGGGACAGCTTCAAGAAAATTTATTTGAAAGGTGAGTGTGGTGTACATTCTACGTATAATATTTCTGACTTGTCCCCATTTGACGATTATTCAGATCATGTTGCTGCCATTGATGATGATTCGAGGACGAATCATGTTTTCAAGGGGGAGGAGATGAAGAGGGACCGACCACGGGGCTGCCCTATTCAAAGGGTTTCTTAACAAGCTTACATGGACCAATGACGCGGCACAGGGCAAGGATAGGATTTCTTCCACCTTATTACATCATTGATCATTGATCTGAGTTCTAAGATACAAAGAGGACGCTAAGTTACATCTAGGAATGTTGTACAAGTCAACCTCTTAAGTTTAACAAATGTGCAATTCGGCCCTATCAAGCAAAGTGGCTAAGATGGGCATTTTAGTAATCTTACAAGAAGATGAGGGATTGGACAACTTTGCGACAGTTTGGTAGAATGGTCGTAGCTTTCGATCCATTTATCCAATGGAACTGATTCAAGTATGCCATACTAAAGATAAGAGGCAGATCTACAACTTTCATGGAGATCTCGAGATCAGATTCTGCATTCTTGACATCCGAAATCGCCGTGCAAGTTGGCCCGACAAGCTGTCCAGAATTGGGACGAATTTAAAGGGCATTTTAGTCTTTTTGTACATTAAAGTCTACTCTAGACTTTAATTACGTTCAGCGTTGTTATTTAATATTTTAGGCGTGTATATCAAGTGTTGCTATAACAAAGGACATGTTGTCCATGTGTTTAGACAATGGTTGAGCGGTTTAGTTATCTAGTAGTTGTAGAGTCCTACTTCTTCAAGGACTCTTCACATGTTTACTATTTTCAGCCATGTTGGACGCCTATTATGAGTGTGTGCAAGACAATAGGACATGTTGTCCATTATCTTAGATAGTGTTTTACTCGATAGCAAGTTTGTTGTTCAAGAGTCCTACTTCTTCAAGGACTATTCCTTTTTAGGGCTAGATAGCCGAGATCGATCGCTATTTAAGAGGGATTTCGGCCACCGTTGTAGTTACGTTGGATATATTGATATTTTGGTAAGGTTATTCCTTAGCTACTTGTGGATTGACTTCGTATAGAATTCATTCATTCTTGAGTTACTGTATCAGCAAGCTTAGTTTACGCTTGTTGTGGTGTTTCAGCCTCCATCGATTCTTAGCCTTGTTTAGAGTTGCGTTGAGAATATTCCCCCGGTTAAACTAGTTCAAGAAGAGAGAAACACCCGATTTAAACTAAAGTATCGAGTCTTGGTACTTTGTACCTCTGCTCTTCATCAAGTGGTATCGAGAGAAAAGGTTCATCTCATTCTTGGTGGACCTTTTATAGCTTTCCTATAAATTTTCTTGTTTGCTTGAGAGAGACAAAAAAAAACATTCGGCCTAAAAAAATAAAATGCAACCGTGAATATTGTTAGACAAGTGTTCAAACCAAAACCAAACTTCTTGGCTTCTTAAGAGCATTCAAGAATTGGTTTTGTCACCCCTTTTTCTTGTCATAGCCGTGCACATTCCCAAACATCTTGGTTCCTTGAGAGAATTCAAGATACAGTGCGGCCAAGAGAGGGTAAGTCTAGAGAGAGAGAAAAAGAAAGAAGTCAAGAAATCAAGAAAGTAAAGACTGAGAATTGCTCTTCCTAAACACAAAAGGATACCTTCAAAAAGTATCTCTTTTGTTGATTAGGTCTAGGAATTTTTCAAGATTCCTCTTCTTTTCCTTCTTTAAGCTTTGTACCAACGCAACAAGTTAGGAACCTTTCAATTCATCTAGAGTTTGAAGTTCTTTTTAGAGTAGTGTTGGAATAAAGAGTGAATTTTTCTTTGATATCTAACAGTTTGTGTGTGTTTTCTTGAGATTATAACATGTCTTAACAGGGATCACCATCAAAGAAAACCGAATCCTTTGATCAAGACAAGCTCTCCAAAGAGGTGTTGCACAAAACGATCATGGAATTGCGCCAACAGATGGATGATATGGCGGAAGAGATGAGAAGTTTTGGAGTTTCAAATCAGCAAAGTAATAAGAGATCAAGCCCTCTTAAACGCGCTCGTGGGTTGCAAGCTCCCCACAAACCGAGAGAAAAGATGCGTTCTTTTGATGAAATTTATCAACAATTGAGAGAGAAAGAAGAAGCAAGATTGAAAGCAGAGGTAAAATTTAATGCTTCTTTGGAAGAAATTATGCAACAATTGAGAGAGAAAGAAGAGGCAAGATTACAAGAAGTGAGCGAGTTGAAAAAGAAGAGTGATCCTACCCATGAGGCAAAAAAAAAAAAATAAAAATAAAAATCGAGCCTAATGTGAGACAAAAGGAAAGTTCTCTAAAAGTGAGAAAAGTGTGTTTGTCTATAAATCCGAGAAAGGTGGATAGGGTAATTCGAACAAAACAAGTAATTGTTTTGTTAGTTTTCAAAGGAACCGAAAGGTCCCTTTCTACTAACACTTTTTCTTTTGACCTAACATCTTCTTCGCTACCTAGTTTTGTTATTGATCTTTTTCAGGAATTTCAAGGAAGAATCCCTAACATCTTCTTCGCTACCTACATCTTCTAGGACTCTTCACATGTTTACTATTTTCAGCCATGTTGGACGCCTATTATGAGTGTGTGCAAGACAATAGGACATGTTGTCCATTATCTTAGATAGTGTTTTACTCGATAGCAACGGGAGGCTCGCCATTGCCCTCGGCTTCTTCTCCCAATAGTGTGTCCTCGGCTTCCTCTTCATCACTTACCCAAGTTCCATCATCCATCATAATCATGGTACTTTTATTAGGACAATCTCTAGCAAAGTGTCCTTTGCCTTGACACTTAAAACATTCCCGATCATTTGATGTAGTTGATTTAGTTCGTAAATCGGTTGGTTTTGAAGTGTTTGATGTCCTTGCTGCCCCAAAAGAAGCCGTGGCCACTTTTGTAGTTCCCAAACTGCCCTTAGCAATTGTTGGACTCGGCAAAACAGTAGAATTGTTTAGGGGATTGATTTGGCCGTTTCCAAGATTGGAAACTGGGCCGAATAAGTCCTTGAACTCTTCTCTTTTGCTGCCTCTCAACTTGTTCAGCAAAATAAACCATATTAATAAGAGAAGTAAGGTTAGCACGTTTCTACCTTGGGTCTAATTTTTGTCATTTAGACCAGCCAAGAAACGAGCCAAAGTAGCCTCATTTGCTTCTCGAATGTTAGCTCTAATCATGGAAATCTCCATCTCCTTGAAATATGCATCAACGGTCTTTGTCCCTTGCTTCAATTTTTGGAGTTGATTATACAACTCACGGTTAAAATTCTGGGGTACAAAACGTCGTGACATAACCGCTTTCATGTCATCCCAAGTATCAATTGGCCTTTGCTCCGTTCTTCTTCTTTCACTTACCTCATGATCCCACCAAATGGATGCATATTCTCCAAACTCCATGGCTGCTAACTTAACCTTTTTCTCTTCGGAATAATTATGGACATCAAAAACATGGTTAACTTTTCGTGTCCAATCAAAAAACAAATTAGGATCATTAGTACCAAGAAAAGAAGGAATCTTGGTCTTGATTGAACCAAGATTATTATCAAACCTTTGAGCTTGATAATTTGGTCTCGGTTCATCAAGATCAAAGGGTCTAGGATCATACCTTTGATTGTTTGGCCTCGGTTCATTATTAAAAAGAGGATTTGGATCATACCTTTGATTTTGATGATGGAATGGTCTCGGCTCAATTCTCTCTTCATGACCAAAAGGTCTTGGATCATACCTTACATCTTGATGGTGTTGCCTTTGTTCATAGGCCGGATTTGGAATCATCTTTGGCACAACTCTCGGCTTAAAATCATCATTGTGCCGAGGGTTGATTCTTGCATTGTGATCAATTTATGCTTGAGAGTCTTGATCTTCTTGATCATCTTGGACAGCCTTTTTACCTTTATCCGAATGGTTCTTGAATTCAAGAACATCCATTCGATCTTTTAAGTCATCAATGGATTGCAATACCGCTTTCATTGTGTGTTGCATTGATTCTTTGAAAAGTTTATCGCTTTCCATGGCACCTTGCTCCGAACTACCTTCATTAAAAGACATTATCTTTGCAAAGAAAAATTTCACACAAAAATCGTTAGTAGAAAAAGATATAAAAGATTGAATCTTTTCACAAAATCTGGGAATAGTAATCTGTGAATAGTAATCAGTGAATAGTAATCTGTGAATAGTAATCAGATTGTGTATTCTCTTAATATTGAATCTTTTCTCTCGATTTATCCAAAAATACTTGTCAAGAACTTCCAACTTTGAATGTTTGAATGGTTATAATGATGGAAGGCTGAAAAAATATATCAAAGAAACCAAATCTTGACTTTAACAAAAAGTCGAAGGAAAAAGTATAAGAGTTATTTGTTGCCAAACAAGAAAAAGATGTGATCTTTACCTTTCTTGATTTTCTGTTTTCTTGAAATAGCTCGTTCTTGAAATCTTTTCTTACCTTTTTGCCCGAGACTTACCCTTATCTTGGCCACAAGATCAAAAGCTCTTGATTGATGATGGTTGTGCTAGATCGAAAAGTCTTGATAGTGGCTAATTCAAGATGAAGGGGGAACAAGTGCCAATTCCCTTATTCAAGGGAAGTTTGCTTTTGGCCTTGAATCCTTGTCTATTTTGGGTTAACCCGGCTGCCAATTTCTTTACTTCCGGGTGGCTTTTATAATGGTAAGTACCCGAATTGTATGACTAACCCGGCTGCCAATTTCTATACTTCCGGGTGGCTTTTTCGTTGGGGTAAAATTTTTTTGTTATCTTTCGGCTATCTCAAGCAAACAAGAAAATTTTTTTTTCAAGAAACCAATAAAGTACACCAAGATAGAGATCAACCTTTTGCTCTGATACCACTTGATGCGAAATCTTGATGGGTTATATCAAGACTCGGCTTAATTAGCAGATCTTTCTCTATCTCGAATAGTTTATGAGGGAATACACTTAACACAGTCCCGGAAAGGCTAAGTATCAATGGAGGTTGAAACACCACAACTAGATAAACCAACTAGTTGATACAGTAACTTAAAGAAATATGAACTTCAACCGGAAGTCATAAACAAGTATCAAAGGATTAACCTTAATCAAAATATCAATATATCAAGTCTAAGTTACATGGCTGCCGAAATCTCTATTAAATAGAGTATTTCGGTTATTAAAGAACCAATCTAACTCAAACTAGGAAAAGGGAAATAAGAGTCCTTGAAGAATTAGGACTCTTGAATAACAACTTGCTATCAAGTAACTACCTAAACAAGATAATAGGGACATGTGCCTATTATCTTGGCGGCACAATCTAAACATAACTACCAAATAATGAAGAGTCCTAGTTGCATTAGGACTCTTAATAACAAACTAACTACCACATGGACAACATGTCCTTTATTATAGCAATTCTAGTTGCTATACACGGCTAAAGTAATAATATAACAATAACAAATAATTAAAGTCTAGAATAGTCTAGAATAGACTTTAATATGTAAAAAGACTAAAATGCCCTTTTTAGCCACTTTGCTGGTTTGGGCCCGAAATAAGTATCTTTGAGGGTTAGAAGTTGAACTTGGACTTCATCTTCTAGATGTAGCTTGGCTTCTTCTTTAGACTTTAACTCTCGGATCAATGTAGCTAGTTCTTGTTCCATTTGAATGGTTCTTGATCTAGTCATTGGTCCATTCATGCTTGATAAAGGATGTGGGTAATGGTGTAGTCTTCTAGATGGTCCCGTATCATCCCCTCCCTCTTGAAAAGGATTCGACCTCGAATCATCATCATCATCTAAGTAATCCGAAACATCAAAAGGAGATAAGTCAGTAACATTAAAAGTTGAATGAACACCATACTTACCTTGCAAGTTGATTTTGTATGCATTGTCATTGATCTTGCCAACAACTTGAAAAGGTCCATCTCCTCTAGGATGTAATTTTGACTTCCTCTCTTTAGGAAATCTGTCTTTCCTAAAGTGTATCCACACCCAATCACCAATTTCAAAAGTAAGGGCCTTGCGGCCTTTGTTGGCCCTAGTTGCCATTTTATCATTCTTCTTCTTGATGTTCTCGGCTACCTCATAATGTATTCTTTGGACAAAATCAGCCCTTGAATCACCTTCTATATTGTAATACTCATCAATAGGAAGAGGAATTAGATCTAAAGGGGTAAGGGGGTTAAAACCGTAAACAACTTCAAAAGGTGAATTATTAGTAGTTGAATGTAACGCACGATTATAAGCAAATTCAGCAATAGGTAAACATTCTTCCCACTTTTTCAAATTCTTTTGAATAAGTGCCCTAAGTAGAGCCCCTAAAGTTCTATTTGTTACCTCAGTTTGGCCATCGGTTTGGGGATGACTTGATGTAGAAAATAACAGCTTAGTCCCCAATTTACTCCATAAGGTCTTCCAAAAATAACTTAGGAACTTTACGTCCCTATCACTTACGATTGTTTTTGGAACACCATGTAACCGAATGATGTCTTTGAAGAATAGATCCACAACATGGCTTGCATAATTTGTTTTTCTACAAGGAATAAAGTGAGCCATTTTAGAAAATCTATCAACAACCACCATTATACTATCATTACCTCTTTTGGATTGCGGTAATCCGAGAATAAAATCCATTGAAAGATCAATCCATGGAGGGGAAGGAATTGGTAGAGGCATGAGCAATCCGTGAGCTTTTGAAGTACTTTTTGCTTGTTTGCAT
The DNA here is from genome assembly GCA_026122235.1 of Vinca minor. Taxonomy (NCBI): domain Eukaryota; kingdom Viridiplantae; phylum Streptophyta; class Magnoliopsida; order Gentianales; family Apocynaceae; genus Vinca; species Vinca minor. The sequence continues at coordinate 2,318,446 of JAOCZM010000191.1, forward strand.
TTAAAACAAAGTTCACAAATTTTCTGCACATCTCTTTTCATCTTAGGCCAATAAAAGTGTTCTTGCAAAATATCTAATGTTTTAACAACACCAAAATGACCCATCAATCCGCCAATATGTGCTTCCCTAACAATTAATTCTCTAACAGAACAAGAGGGAACACATAATTTGTTACCTTTAAACAAGAATCCTTCAAATATGTGAAAATCTTTTTGTGCCGAGACATGACAAGATTTAAACAAATCTGAAAACTCATTATCATCTACATACAAAGCTTTTAAATGTTCAAAACCAAGTAATTTAGTATGTAGAATAGAAAGTAAAGAGTACCTTCTAGAAAGAGCATCTGCAACAATGTTTTCCTTACCTTTCTTGTATTTGATCACATATGGAAAGCTATCAATGAAGGAAACCCACTTTGCATGTCTCTTGTTTAACTTACTTTGTCCTTTGAGATACTTGATTGATTCATGATCCGTGTGAATCACAAATTCTCGGCCAACCAAGTAGTGCTGCCATGTTTCCAAAGCTCGAACAATAGCATATAACTCTTTATCATACGTAGGATAATTAAGGGCAGCGCCACTCAATTTCTCACTAAAATATGCTAAAGGTTTCCCTTGTTGTTGCAAAACAGCCCCAATACCTATACCCGAAGCATCACATTCAACTTCAAAAGTTAGTGTAAAATTTGGTAAAGATAAAATAGGGGAAGAAGTTAGTAATTGCTTAAGCTTATTGAAACTATCTTCTTGCGGCTTATCCCAAAAGAATGAGACGTCTTTCTTCACAACTTCATTCAATGGTGCGGCAATTGAGCTAAAGTCACGCACAAAACGTCTATAAAAACTTGCTAAACCATAGAATGATCGGACTTGTGTGGCTGATGTTGGTCTCGCCAGCTTGTAATGGACTCAAATTTTGACCGGATCAACCTTAATACCACTTGAACTAACAATATATCCAAGAAAGTTAATAGAATTAGTGCAAAAAACGCATTTTTCTAACTTGGCATATAATGTTTGTTCTCTTAATATAGTAAAAACAGCCTTAAGATGTTGAACATGCTCTTCTAAGGTTTTACTATAAACAAGAATATCATCAAAATAAACTACAACAAATTTACCAAAACAATGACGGAATATGTAGTTCATTAATCTCATGAAAGTACTAGGTGCATTACTTAGACCAAAAGGCATTACAATCCATTCATATAAACCATATTTAGTCTTAAAAGCAGTTTCCATTCATCACCTTCTTTCATTCTAATTTGGTGATAGCCTTGAGTTAAATCAATTTTAGAAAAGATTAAAGCACCACTTAACTCATCTAGCATATCATCTAAGCGAGGTATAGGATGTCTATATTTAATAGTTATCTTATTAATATCGCGACAATCCGTACATAATCTGAAAGTGCCTTCTCTTTTAGGTACCAAAATAACCGGACTAGCACAAGGACTTAAAGATTCACGTACTGCTCTTTTTTCTAAGAGTAAATCGACTTGCCTTTGGATTTCTCGGGTCTCATCTGGATTTGCTCTATAGGCTGCCCTATTTGGAAGATTTGATCCGGAATGAAGTCGATTTGATGTTCGATGCCTCGGATTGGAGGTAGACCTTTCGGCAACTCCTTTGGAAAAAGCTCTTTGAATTCCTTCAAAACATCAATACATATACTAGGAAGAGAAGAAGTTAAATCATCAAAAGTGTTAAGGAGACTTAACCTTTCGGTTTCTCTAAAAACAAGTAAAACAAGGGGTTTATTTGCACGTAACGCCCTTTCTACTTTTGCAAAATTAATGAATAAACATTCTTTCTTATCTTTTAGGTCACATGACTTCATAATATTCTCGGTTTTGTCCTTCCTTTTACCACGGCTTGTATCTTGGGGGTAGGTTCACTCTTTTTTTTCAACTCTTGTTCTTTTAATCTCTTTTCCCTCCCTCGGGTAAGTAGTCTTTGAGTCTCACATACCCTGATTCGGTGTCATTGGAAGCAATGTGTATCGAATGTTATCTTTGGTAACTTTGTAGACATTCTTTCGGCCAATATGATCCGCGAACCTATCATATTGCCAAGGTCTTCCCAGAATAATGTGACTTGCGGTCATAGGCACCACATCACATAAAACAGTATCTTTGAAGTTCCCAATGCCGAAGTCAAATTCTACCTGTTTATCCACTTTAATTTCTCCGCTATTGTTTAACCAAGAAAGCTTGTATGGCATCGGATGTGCTTTCGTAGTTAAATTTAAAGCGGTTACCATCTCGTAAGAACAAACGTTAGTGCAGCTACCATTATCAATAATAACTAAACATGTTCGATCTTTAATAGTGCACTTAGTTTGAAAAAGATTACTACGATGTTGATGTAAATTATCTAATGGTTGCGAATGTAAAAGTTGCATATTGACCAAAAGAAAATTACCATCATCTACGGGAGGCTCGCCATTGCCCTCGGCTTCTTCTCCCAATAGTGTGTCCTCGGCTTCCTCTTCATCACTTACCCAAGTTCCATCATCCATCATAATCATGGTACTTTTATTAGGACAATCTCTAGCAAAGTGTCCTTTGCCTTGACACTTAAAACATTCCCGATCATTTGATGTAGTTGATTTAGTTCGTAAATCGGTTGGTTTTGAAGTGTTTGATGTCCTTGCTGCCCCAAAAGAAGCCGTGGCCACTTTTGTAGTTCCCAAACTGCCCTTAGCAATTGTTGGACTCGGCAAAACAGTAGAATTGTTTAGGGACTGATTTGGCCGTTTCCAAGATTGGAAATTGGCCGAATAAGTCCTTGAACTCTTCTCTTTTTGCTGCCTCTCAACTTGTTCAGCAAAATAAACCATATTAATAAGAGAAGTAAGGTTAGCACGTTCTACCTTGGGTCTAATTTTGTCATTTAGACCAGCCAAGAAACGAGCCAAAGTAGCCTCATTTGCTTCTCGAATGTTAGCTCTAATCATGGAAATCTCCATCTCCTTGAAATATGCATCAACGGTCTTTGTCCCTTGCTTCAATTTTTGGAGTTGATTATACAACTCACGGTTAAAATTCTGGGGTACAAAACGTCGTGACATAACCGCTTTCATGTCATCCCAAGTATCAATTGGTCTTTGCTCCGTTCTTCTTCTTTCACTTACCTCATGATCCCACCAAATGGATGCATATTCTCCAAACTCCATGGCTGCTAACTTAACCTTTTTCTCTTCGGAATAATTATGGACATCAAAAACATGGTTAACTTTTCGTGTCCAATCAAAAAACAAATTAGGATCATTAGTACCAAGAAAAGAAGGAATCTTGGTCTTGATTGAACCAAGATTATTATCAAACCTTTGAGCTTGATAATTTGGTCTCGGTTCATCAAGATCAAAGGGTCTAGGATCATACCTTTGATTGTTTGGCCTCGGTTCATTATTAAAAAGAGGATTTGGATCATACCTTTGATTTTGATGATGGAATGGTCTCGGCTCAATTCTCTCTTCATGACCAAAAGGTCTTGGATCATACCTTACATCTTGATGGTGTTGCCTTTGTTCATAGGCCGGATTTGGAATCATCTTTGGCACAACTCTCGCTTAAAATCATCATTGTGCCGAGGGTTGATTCTTGCATTGTGATCAATTTATGCTTGAGAGTCTTGATCTTCTTGATCATCTTGGACAGCCTTTTTACCTTTATCCGAATGGTTCTTGAATTCAAGAACATCCATTCGATCTTTTAAGTCATCAATGGATTGCAATACCGCTTTCATTGTGTGTTGCATTGATTCTTTGAAAAGTTTATCGCTTTCCATGGCACCTTGCTCCGAACTACCTTCATTAAAAGACATTATCTTTGCAAAGAAAAATTTCACACAAAAATCGTTAGTAGAAAAAGATATAAAAGATTGAATCTTTTCACAAAATCTGGGAATAGTAATCTGTGAATAGTAATCAGTGAATAGTAATCTGTGAATAGTAATCAGATTGTGTATTCTCTTAATATTGAATCTTTTCTCTCGATTTATCCAAAAATACTTGTCAAGAACTTCCAACTTTGAATGTTTGAATGGTTATAATGATGGAAGGCTGAAAAAATATATCAAAGAAACCAAATCTTGACTTTAACAAAAAGTCGAAGGAAAAAGTATAAGAGTTATTTGTTGCCAAACAAGAAAAAAGATGTGATCTTTACCTTTCTTGATTTTTCTGTTTTCTTGAAATAGCTCGTTCTTGAAATCTTTTCTTACCTTTTTTGCCCGAGACTTACCCCTTATCTTGGCCACAAGATCAAAAGCTCTTGATTGATGATGGTTGTGCTAGATCGAAAAGTCTTGATAGTGGCTAATTCAAGATGAAGGGGGAACAAGTGCCAATTCCCCTTATTCAAGGGAAGTTTGCTTTTGGCCTTGAATCCTTGTCTATTTTTGGGTTAACCCGGCTGCCAATTTCTTTACTTCCGGGTGGCTTTTATAATGGTAAGTACCCGAATTGTATGACTAACCCGGCTGCCAATTTCTATACTTCCGGGTGGCTTTTTTCGTTGGGGTAAAATTTTTTTTGTTATCTTTCGCTATCTCAAGCAAACAAGAAAAAATTTTTTTTCAAGAAACCAATAAAGTACACCAAGATAGAGATCAACCTTTTGCTCGATACCACTTGATGCGAAATCTTGATGGGTTATATCAAGACTCGGCTTAATTAGCGGATCTTTCTCTATCTCGAATAGTTTATGAGGGAATACACTTAACACAGTCCTGAAAGGCTAAGTATCAATGGAGGTTGAAACACCACAACTAGATAAACCAACTAGTTGATACAAGTAACTTAAAGAAATATGAACTTCAACCGAAGTCATAAACAAGTATCAAAGGATTAACCTTAATCAAAATATCAATATATCAAGTCTAAGTTACATGGCTGCCGAAATCTCTATTAAATAGAGTATTTCGGTTATTAAAGAACCAATCTAACTCAAACTAGGAAAAGGGAAATAAGAGTCCTTGAAGAATTAGGACTCTTGAATAACAACTTGCTATCAAGTAACTACCTAAACAAGATAATAGGGACATGTGCCTATTATCTTGGCGGCACAATCTAAACATAACTACCAAATAATGAAGAGTCCTAGTTGCATTAGGACTCTTAATAACAAACTAACTACCACATGGACAACATGTCCTTTATTATAGCAATTCTAGTTGCTATACACGGCTAAAGTAATAATATAACAATAACAAATAATTAAAGTCTAGAATAGTCTAGAATAGACTTTAATATGTAAAAAGACTAAAATGCCCTTTTTAGCCACTTTGCTGGTTTGGGCCGAAATAAGTATCTTTGAGGGTTAGAAGTTGAACTTGGACTTCATCTTCTAGATGTAGCTTGGCTTCTTCTTTAGACTTTAACTCTCGGATAAATGTAGCTAGTTCTTGTTCCATTTGAATGGTTCTTGATCTAGTCAGTGGTCCATTCATGCTTGATAAAGGATGTGGGTAATGGTGTAGTCTTCTAGATGGTCCCGTATCACCTAACATCTTCTTCTCTACCTAGTTTTGTTATTGATCTTTTTCAGGAATTTCAAGGAAGAATCCCCAATGAGTTGCCGAGAGGGTTGTTAACGAGCCTTCAAAACCGTGAAAGATATAAACCAAATCCGGATGACAATCACGAAATTCAAAGGCAGGTCGATTTAATTCTTGAGAAAGAAAAGTTAAGTAAGTATGTAAAAGTCCTTATGCTAACTCGGCAACATTTGTACCAAAGAGGGAAGGGACTTTTAGATTATATACGGATTGTCTCAATATTAATAAAATAACTATTAAGTTTAGACATCCGATTCCTCGCTTTGATAATATACTTGTTTATAGTAAGAACATAGAGAATCATAATGATCATCTTAGGGCTGTTTTGCTATTCTAAAAGAACACACTTTGTAACTAAGCTTGAAAATTATGTTTCTTGCCCTAATTCTATTAACCTTCTTGAACACATTGTGAGTTCTCAAGGTATCAAAGTTGATCCGGCAAATGTCAAAGAAAATATGGAATGTCCGAGACCAACTAGATCCAGACAAGTTCATTCATTCTATGGGTTGGCAAGCTTTTGTAGGTGATTTTTGCAAGTTTACTGCCCCATTACACAAAAGTTGTGAGGCAACATGTTCCAATCTTTTGGGACAGCTTCAAGAAAATTTATTTGAAAGGTGAGTGTGGTGTACATTCTACGTATAATATTTCTGACTTGTCCCCATTTGACGATTATTCAGATCATGTTGCTGCCATTGATGATGATTCGAGGACGAATCATGTTTTCAAGGGGGAGGAGATGACGAGGGACCGACCACGGGGCTGCCCTATTCAAAGGGTTTCTTAACAAGCTTACATGGACCAATGACGCGGCACAGGGCAAGGATAGGATTTCTTCCACCTTATTACATCATTGATCATTGATCTGAGTTCTAAGATACAAAGAGGACGCTAAGTTACATCTAGGAATGTTGTACAAGTCAACCTCTTAAGTTTAACAAATGTGCAATTCGGCCCTATCAAGCAAAGTGGCTAAGATGGGCATTTTAGTAATCTTACAAGAAGATGAGGGATTGGACAACTTTGCGACAGTTTGGTAGAATGGTCGTAGCTTTCGATCCATTTATCCAATGGAACTGATTCAAGTATGCCATACTAAAGATAAGAGGCAGATCTACAACTTTCATGGAGATCTCGAGACCAGATTCTGCATTCTTGATATCCGAAATCGTCGTGCAAGTTGGCCCGACAAGCTGTCCAGAATTGGGACGAATTTAAAGGGCAATTTAGTCTTTTTGTACATTAAAGTCTACTCTAGACTTTAATTATGTTCAGCGTTGTTGTTTAATATTTTAGGCGTGTATATCAAGTGTTGCTATAACAAAGGACATGGTGTCCATGTGTTTAGACAATGGTTGAGTGGTTTAGTTATCTAGTAGTTGTAGAGTCCAACATCTTCTAGGACTCTTCACATGTTTACTATTTTCAACCATGTTGGACGCCTATTATGAGTGCGTGCAAGACAATAGGACATGTTGTCCATTATCTTAGATAGTGTTTTACTCGATAGCAAGTTTGTTGTTCAAGAGTCCTACTTCTTCAAGGACTATTCCTTTTTAGGGCTAGGTAGCCGAAATCGATCGCTATTTAAGAGGGATTTCGGCCACCGTTGTAGTTACGTTGGATATATTGATATTTTGGTAAGGTTATTCCTTAGCTACTTGTGGATTGACTTCGTATAGAATTCATTCATTCTTGAGTTACTGCATCAGCAAGCTTAGTTTACGCTTGTTGTGGTGTTTCAGCCTCCATCGATTCTTAGCCTTGTTTAGAGTTGCGTTGAGAATATTCCCCCGGTTAAACTAGTTCAAGAAGAGAGAAACACCCGATTTAAACTAAAGTATCGAGTCTTGGTACTTTGTACCTCGGTTCTTCATCAAGTGGTATCAGAGAAAAAGGTTCGTCTCATTCTTGGTGGACCTTTTATAGCTTTCCTATAAATTTTATTGTTTGCTTGAGAGAGACAAAAAAAAAAAAAAACATTCGGCCTAAAAAAATAAAAGGCAACCGTGAATATTGTTAGACAAGTGTTCAAACCAAAACCAAACTTCTTGGCTTCTTAAGAGCATTCAAGAATTGGTTTTGTCACCCCTTTTTCTTGTCATAGCCGTGCACATTCCCAAACATCTTGGTTCCTTGAGAGGAATTCAAGATACAGTGCGGCCAAGAGAGGGTAAGTCTAGAGAGAGAGAAAAAGAAAGAAGTCGAGAAATCAAGAAAGTAAAGACTGAGAATTGCTCTTCCTAAACACAAAAGGATACCTTCAAAAAGTATCTCTTTTCTTGATTAGGTCTAGGAATTTTTCAAGATTCCTCTTCTTTTCCTTCTTTAAGCTTTGTATCAACGCAACAAGTTAGGAACCTTTCAATTCATATAGAGTTTGAAGTTCTTTTTAGAGTAGTGTTGGAATAAAGAGTGAATTTTTCTTTGATATCTAACAGTTTGTGTGTGTTTTCTTGAGATTATAACATGTCTTATCAGGGATCTCCATCAAAGAAAACCGAATCCTTTGATCAAGACAAGCTCTCCAAAGAGGCGTTGCACAAAACGATCATGGAATTGCGCCAACAGATGGATGATATGGCGGAAGAGATGAGAAGTTTTAGAGTTTCAAATCAGCAAAGTAATAAGAGATCTCTTAAACGCGCTCGTGGGTTGCAAGCTCCCCACAAACCGAGAGAAAAGATGCGTTCTTTTGATTGAAATTTATCAACAATTGAGAGAGAAAGAAGAAGCAAGATTGAAAGCAGAGGTAAAATTTAATGCTTCTTTGGAAGAAATTATGCAACAATTGAGAGAGAAAGAAGAGGCAAGATTACAAGAAGAGAGCGAGTTGAAAAAGAAGAGTGATCCTACCCATGAGGTAAAAGCCGGGGTAAAAAAAAAAAAAAAAAAGTCGAGCCTAATGTGAGACAAAAGGAAAGTTCTCTAAAAGTGAGAAAAGTGTGTTTGTCTATAAATCCGAGAAAGGTGGATAGGGTAATTCGAACAAAACAAGTAATTGTTTTGTTAGTTTTCAAAGGAACCGAAAGGTCCCTTTCTACTAACACTTTTTCTTTTGACCTAACATCTTCTTCTCTACCTAGTTTTGTTATTGATCTTTTTCGAGAATTTCAAGGAAGAATCCCCAATGAGTTGCCGAGAGGGTTGTTAACGAGCCTTCAAAACCGTGAAAGATATAAACCAAATCCGGATGACAATCACGAAATTCAAAGGCGAGTCGATTTAATTCTTGAGAAAGAAAAGTTAAGTAAGTATGTAAAAGTCCTTATGCTAACTCTAGCAACATTTGTACCAAAGAGGGAAGGGACTTTTAGATTATATACTGGATTGTCTCAATATTAATAAAATAACTATTAAGTTTAGACATCCGATTCCTCGCTTTGATAATATACTTGTTTATAGTAAGAACATAGAGAATCATAATGATCATCTTAGTGGCTGTTTTTAGCTATTCTAAAAGAACACACTTTGTAACTAAGCTTGAAAATTATGTTTCTTGCCCTAATTCCATTAACCTTCTTGAACACATTGTGAGTTCTCAAGGTATCAAAGTTGATCCCTAAGCAAATGTCAAAGAAAATATGGAATGTCCGAGACCAACTAGATCCGGACAAGTTCATTCATTCTATGGGTTGGCAAGCTTTTTGTAGGTGATTTTTGCAAGTTTACTCGCCCCATTACATAAAAGTTGTGAGGCAACATGTTCCAATCTTTTGGGGACAGCTTCAAGAAAATTTATTTGAAAGGTGAGTGTGGTGTACATTCTACGTATAATATTTCCCGACTTGTCCCCATTTGACGATTATTCGGATCATGTTGTCTGCTATTGATGATGATTCGAGGACGAATCATGTTTTCAAGGGGGAGGAGATGACGAGGGACCGACCACTGGGGCTGCCCTATTCAAAGGGTTTCTTAACAAGCTTACATGGACCAATGACGCGCACAGGGGCAAGGATAGGATTTCTTCCACCTTATTACATCATTGATCATTGATCCGAGTTCTAAGATACAAAGAGGACGCTAAGTTACATCTAGGAATGTTGTACAAGTCAACCTCTTAAGTTTAACAAATGTGCAATTCGCCCTATCAAGCAAAGTGGCTAAGATGGGCATTTTAGTAATCTTACAAGAAGATGAGGGATTGGACAACTTTGCGATAGCTTTGGTAGAATGGTCGTAGCTTTGATCCATTTATCCAATGGAACCGATTCAAGTATGCCATACTAAAGATAAGAGGCAGATCTACAACTTTCATGGAGATCTCGAGACCGGATTCTCGCATTCTTGATATCCGAAATCGTCGTGCAAGTTGGCCCGACAAGTCTGTCCGGAATCGGGGACGAATTTAAAGGGCAATTTAGTCTTTTTTGTACATTAAAGTCTACTCTAGACTTTAATTATGTTCGACTGTTGTTGTTTAATATTTTAGGCGTGTATATCAAGTGTTGCTATAACAAAGGACATGGTGTCCATGTGTTTAGACAATGGTTGAGTGGTTTAGTTATCTAGTAGTTGTAGAGTCCAACATCTTCTAGGACTCTTCACATGTTTACTATTTTCAACCATGTTGGACGCCTATTATGAGTGCGTGCAAGACAATAGGACATGTTGTCCATTATCTTAGATAGTGTTTTACTCGATAGCAAGTTTGTTGTTCAAGAGTCCTACTTCTTCAAGGACTATTCCTTTTTAGGGCTAGGTAGCCGAAATCGATCGCTATTTAAGAGGGATTTCGGCCACCGTTGTAGTTACGTTGGATATATTGATATTTTGGTAAGGTTATTCCTTAGCTACTTGTGGATTGACTTCGTATAGAATTCATTCATTCTTGAGTTACTGTATCAGCAAGCTTAGTTTACGCTTGTTGTGGTGTTTCAGCCTCCATCGATTCTTAGCCTTGTTTAGAGTTGCGTTGAGAATATTCCCCCGGTTAAACTAGTTCAAGAAGAGAGAAACACCCGATTTAAACTAAAGTATCGAGTCTTGGTACTTTGTACCTCGGTTCTTCATCAAGTGGTATCAGAGAAAAAGGTTCGTCTCATTCTTGGTGGACCTTTTATAGCTTTCCTATAAATTTTATTGTTTGCTTGAGAGAGACAAAAAAAAACATTCGGCCTAAAAAAATAAAAGGCAACCGTGAATATTGTTAGACAAGTGTTCAAACCAAAACCAAACTTCTTGGCTTCTTAAGAGCATTCAAGAATTGGTTTTGTCACCCCCTTTTTTCTTGTCATAGCCGCAGCACATTCCCAAACATCTTGGTTCCTTGAGAGGAATTCAAGATACAAAGTATGCCAAGAGAGGGTAAGTCTAGAGAGAGAGAAAAAGAAAGAAGTCGAGAAATCAAGAAAGTAAAGACTGAGAATTGCTCTTCCTAAACACAAAAGGATACCTTCAAAAAGTATCTCTTTTCTTGATTAGGTCTAGGAATTTTTCAAGATTCCTCTTCTTTTCCTTCTTTAAGCTTTGTATCAACGCAACAAGTTAGGAACCTTTCAATTCATCTAGAGTTTGAAGTTCTTTTTAGAGTAGTGTTGGAATAAAGAGTGAATTTTTTTTGATATCTAACAGTTTGTGTGTGTTTTCTTGAGATTATAACATGTCTTAACAGGGATCTCCATCAAAGAAAACCGAATCCTTTGATCAAGACAAGCTCTCCAAAGAGGCGTTGCACAAAACGATCATGGAATTGCGCCAACAGATGGATGATATGGCGGAAGAGATGAGAAGTTTTAGAGTTTCAAATCAGCAAAGTAATAAGAGATCTCTTAAACGCGCTCGTGGGTTGCAAGCTCCCCACAAACCGAGAGAAAAGATGCGTTCTTTTGATTGAAATTTATCAACAATTGAGAGAGAAAGAAGAAGCAAGATTGAAAGCAGAGGTAAAATTTAATGCTTCTTTGGAAGAAATTATGCAACAATTGAGAGAGAAAGAAGAGGCAAGATTACAAGAAGAGAGCGAGTTGAAAAAGAAGAGTGATCCTACCCATGAGGTAAAAGCCGGGGTAAAAAAAAAGTCGAGCCTAATGTGAGACAAAAGGAAAGTTCTCTAAAAGTGAGAAAAGTGTGTTTGTCTATAAATCCGAGAAAGGTGGATAGGGTAATTCGAACAAAACAAGTAATTGTTTTGTTAGTTTTCAAAGGAACCGAAAGGTCCCTTTCTACTAACACTTTTTCTTTTGACCTAACATCTTCTTCTCTACCTAGTTTTGTTATTGATCTTTTTCAGGAATTTCAAGGAAGAATCCCCAATGAGTTGCCGAGAGGGTTGTTAACGAGCCTTCAAAACCGTGAAAGATATAAACCAAATCCCGATGACAATCACGAAATTCAAAGGCGAGTCGATTTAATTCTTGAGAAAGAAAAGTTAAGTAAGTATGTAAAAGTCCTTATGCTAACTCAGCAACATTTGTACCAAAGAGGGAAGGGACTTTTAGATTATATACGGATTGTCTCAATATTAATAAAATAACTATTAAGTTTAGACATCCGATTCCTCGCTTTGATAATATACTTGTTTATAGTAAGAACATAGAGAATCATAATGATCATCTTAGTGGCTGTTTTTAGCTATTCTAAAAGAACACACTTTGTAACTAAGCTTGAAAATTATGTTTCTTGCCCTAATTCCATTAACCTTCTTGAACACATTGTGAGTTCTCAAGGTATCAAAGTTGATCCTAGCAAATGTCAAAGAAAATATGGAATGTCCGAGACCAACTAGATCCGCATAAGTTCATTCATTCTATGGGTTGGCAAGCTTTTGTAGGTGATTTTTGCAAGTTTACTGCCCCCATTACATAAAAGTTGTGAGGCAACATGTTCCAATCTTTTGGGGACAGCTTCAAGAAAATTTATTTGAAAGGTGAGTGTGGTGTACATTCTACGTATAATATTTCCCGACTTGTCCCCCATTTGACGATTATTCGGATCATGTTGTCTGCTATTGATGATGATTCGAGGACGAATCATGTTTTCAAGGGGGAGGAGATGACGAGGGACCGACCACGGGGCTGGCCTATTCAAAGGGTTTCTTAACAAGCTTACATGGACCAATGACGCGGCACAGGGCAAGGATAGGATTTCTTCCACCTTATTACATCATTGATCATTGATCTGAGTTCTAAGATACAAAGAGGACGCTAAGTTACATCTAGGAATGTTGTACAAGTCAACCTCTTAAGTTTAACAAATGTGCAATTCGGCCCTATCAAGCAAAGTGGCTAAGATGGGCATTTTAGTAATCTTACAAGAAGATGAGGGATTGGACAACTTTGCGACAGTTTGGTAGAATGGTCGTAGCTTTCGATCCATTTATCCAATGGAACTGATTCAAGTATGCCATACTAAAGATAAGAGGCAGATCTACAACTTTCATGGAGATCTCGAGATCAGATTCTGCATTCTTGATATCCGAAATCGTCGTGCAAGTTGGCCCGACAAGCTGTCCAGAATTGGGACGAATTTAAAGGGCATTTTAGTCTTTTTGTACATTAAAGTCTACTCTAGACTTTAATTATGTTCAGCGTTGTTGTTTAATATTTTAGGCGTGTATATCAAGTGTTGCTATAACAAAGGACATGGTGTCCATGTGTTTAGACAATGGTTGAGTGGTTTAGTTATCTAGTAGTTGTAGAGTCCAACATCTTCTAGGACTCTTCACATGTTTACTATTTTCAACCATGTTGGACGCCTATTATGAGTGCGTGCAAGACAATAGGACATGTTGTCCATTATCTTAGATAGTGTTTTTACTCGATAGCAAGTTTGTTGTTCAAGAGTCCTACTTCTTCAAGGACTATTCCTTTTTAGGGCTAGGTAGCCGAAATCGATCGCTATTTAAGAGGGGATTTCGCCACCGTTGTAGTTACGTTGGATATATTGATATTTTGGTAAGGTTATTCCTTAGCTACTTGTGGATTGACTTCGTATAGAATTCATTCATTCTTGAGTTACTGCATCAGCAAGCTTAGTTTACGCTTGTTGTGGTGTTTCAGACCTCCATCGATTCTTAGCCTTGTTTAGAGTTGCGTTGAGAATATTCCCCTGCTAAACTAGTTCAAGAAGAGAGAAACACCCGATTTAAACTAAAGTATCGAGTCTCGTACTTTGTACCTCTGTTCTTCATCAAGTGGTATCGTAGAAAAAGGTTCGTCTCATTCTTGGTGGACCTTTTTATAGCTTTCCTATAAATTTTATTGTTTGCTTGAGAGAGACAAAAAAAAACATTCGGCCTAAAAAAAATAAAAAGGCAACCGTGAATATTGTTAGACAAGTGTTCAAACCAAAACCAAACTTCTTGGCTTCTTAAGAGCATTCAAGAATTGGTTTTGTCACCCCTTTTTTCTTGTCATAGCCGTGCACATTCCCAAACATCTTGGTTCCTTGAGAGGAATTCAAGATACAAGCATGCCAAGAGAGGGTAAGTCTAGAGAGAGAGAAAAAGAAAGAAGTCGAGAAATCAAGAAAGTAAAGATCGAGAATTGCTCTTCCTAAACACAAAAGGATACCTTCAAAAAGTATCTCTTTTCTTGATTAGGTCTAGGAATTTTTCAAGATTCCTCTTCTTTTCCTTCTTTAAGCTTTGTATCAACGCAACAAGTTAGGAACCTTTCAATTCATATAGAGTTTGAAGTTCTTTTTTAGAGTAGTGTTGGAATAAAGAGTGAATTTTTTCTTTGATATCTAACAGTTTGTGTGTGTTTTCTTGAGATTATAACATGTCTTAACAGGGATCTCCATCAAAGAAAACCGAATCCTTTGATCAAGACAAGCTCTCCAAAGAGGCGTTGCACAAAACGATCATGGAATTGCGCCAACAGATGGATGATATGGCGGAAGAGATGAGAAGTTTTAGAGTTTCAAATCAGCAAAGTAATAAGAGATCTCTTAAACGCGCTCGTGGGTTGCAAGCTCCCCACAAACCGAGAGAAAAGATGCGTTCTTTTTGATGAAATTTATCAACAATTGTGAGAGAAAGAAGAAGCAAGATTGAAAGCAGAGGTAAAATTTAATGCTTCTTTGGAAGAAATTATGCAACAATTGAGAGAGAAAGAAGAGGCAAGATTACAAGAAGAGAGCGAGTTGAAAAAGAAGAGTGATCCTACCCATGGGGTAAAAGCCGGGGTAAAAAAGAAAAAGAAAAAGTCGAGCCTAATGTGAGACAAAAGGAAAGTTCTCTAAAAGTGAGAAAAGTGTGTTTGTCTATAAATCCGAGAAACGTAGATCCCTAATTCGAACAAAACAAGTAATTGTTTTGTTAGTTTTCAAAGGAACCGAAAGGTCCCTTTCTACTAACACTTTTTCTTTTGACCTAACATCTTCTTCTCTACCTAGTTTTGTTATTGATCTTTTTCAGGAATTTCAAGGAAGAATCCCCAATGAGTTGCCGAGAGGGTTGTTAACGAGCCTTCAAAACCGTGAAAGATATAAACCAAATCCGGATGACAATCACGAAATTCAAAGGCAGGTCGATTTAATTCTTGAGAAAGAAAAGTTAAGTAAGTATGTAAAAGTCCTTATGCTAACTCGGCAACATTTGTACCAAAGAGGGAAGGGACTTTTAGATTATATACGGATTGTCTCAATATTAATAAAATAACTATTAAGTTTAGACATCCGATTCCTCGCTTTGATAATATACTTGTTTATAGTAAGAACATAGAGAATCATAATGATCATCTTAGTGGCTGTTTTTAGCTATTCTAAAAGAACACACTTTGTAACTAAGCTTGAAAAATTATGTTTCTTGCCCTAATTCCATTAACCTTCTTGAACACATTGTGAGTTCTCAAGGTATCAAAGTTGATCCTAGCAAATGTCAAAGAAAATATGGAATGTCCGAGACCAACTAGATCCGCATAAGTTCATTCATTCTATGGGTTGGCAAGCTTTTTGTAGGTGATTTTTGCAAGTTTACTGCCCCATTACATAAAAGTTGTGAGGCAACATGTTCCAATCTTTTGGGACAGCTTCAAGAAAATTTATTTGAAAGGTGAGTGTGGTGTACATTCTACGTATAATATTTCTGACTTGTCCCCATTTGACGATTATTCAGATCATGTTGCTGCCATTGATGATGATTCGAGGACGAATCATGTTTTCAAGGGGGAGGAGATGACGAGGGACCGACCACGGGGCTGCCCTATTCAAAGGGTTTCTTAACAAGCTTACATGGACCAATGACGCGGCACAGGGCAAGGATAGGATTTCTTCCACCTTATTACATCATTGATCATTGATCTGAGTTCTAAGATACAAAGAGGACGCTAAGTTACATCTAGGAATGTTGTACAAGTCAACCTCTTAAGTTTAACAAATGTGCAATTCGGCCCTATCAAGCAAAGTGGCTAAGATGGGCATTTTAGTAATCTTACAAGAAGATGAGGGATTGGACAACTTTGCGACAGTTTGGTAGAATGGTCGTAGCTTTCGATCCATTTATCCAATGGAACTGATTCAAGTATGCCATACTAAAGATAAGAGGCAGATCTACAACTTTCATGGAGATCTCGAGACCGATTCTCGCATTCTTGATATCCGAAATCGTCGTGCAAGTTGGCCCGACAAGCTGTCCGTAATCGGGACGAATTTAAAGGGCAATTTAGTCTTTTTGTACATTAAAGTCTACTCTAGACTTTAATTATGTTCAGCGTTGTTGTTTAATATTTTAGGCGTGTATATCAAGTGTTGCTATAACAAAGGACATGGTGTCCATGTGTTTAGACAATGGTTGAGTGGTTTAGTTATCTAGTAGTTGTAGAGTCCAACATCTTCTAGGACTCTTCACATGTTTACTATTTTCAACCATGTTGGACGCCTATTATGAGTGCGTGCAAGACAATAGGACATGTTGTCCATTATCTTAGATAGTGTTTTACTCGATAGCAAGTTTGTTGTTCAAGAGTCCTACTTCTTCAAGGACTATTCCTTTTTAGGGCTAGGTAGCCGAAATCGATCGCTATTTAAGAGGGGATTTCGCCACCGTTGTAGTTACGTTGGATATATTGATATTTTGGTAAGGTTATTCCTTAGCTACTTGTGGATTGACTTCGTATAGAATTCATTCATTCTTGAGTTACTGCATCAGCAAGCTTAGTTTACGCTTGTTGTGGTGTTTCAGCCTCCATCGATTCTTAGCCTTGTTTAGAGTTGCGTTGAGAATATTCCCCTGCTAAACTAGTTCAAGAAGAGAGAAACACCCGATTTAAACTAAAGTATCGAGTCTTGGTACTTTGTACCTCTGTTCTTCATCAAGTGGTATCGTAGAAAAAGGTTCGTCTCATTCTTGGTGGACCTTTTTATAGCTTTCCTATAAATTTTATTGTTTGCTTGAGAGAGACAAAAAAAAACATTCGGCCTAAAAAAAATAAAAAGGCAACCGTGAATATTGTTAGACAAGTGTTCAAACCAAAACCAAACTTCTTGGCTTCTTAAGAGCATTCAAGAATTGGTTTTGTCACCCCCTTTTTTCTTGTCATAGCCGTGCACATTCCCAAACATCTTGGTTCCTTGAGAGGAATTCAAGATACAAGTATGCCAAGAGAGGGTAAGTCTAGAGAGAGAGAAAAAGAAAGAAGTCGAGAAATCAAGAAAGTAAAGATCGAGAATTGCTCTTCCTAAACACAAAAGGATACCTTCAAAAAGTATCTCTTTTCTTGATTAGGTCTAGGAATTTTTCAAGATTCCTCTTCTTTTCCTTCTTTAAGCTTTGTATCAACGCAACAAGTTAGGAACCTTTCAATTCATATAGAGTTTGAAGTTCTTTTTAGAGTAGTGTTGGAATAAAGAGTGAATTTTTTCTTTGATATCTAACAGTTTGTGTGTGTTTTCTTGAGATTATAACATGTCTTAACAGGATCTCCATCAAAGAAAACCGAATCCTTTGATCAAGACAAGCTCTCCAAAGAGGCGTTGCACAAAACGATCATGGAAATGCGCCAACAGATGGATGATATGGCTGA
Source organism: Vinca minor (assembly GCA_026122235.1). Taxonomy (NCBI): domain Eukaryota; kingdom Viridiplantae; phylum Streptophyta; class Magnoliopsida; order Gentianales; family Apocynaceae; genus Vinca; species Vinca minor. Next base: position 2,335,985 of record JAOCZM010000191.1, read on the forward strand.
AGAGATGAGAAGTTTTAGAGTTTCAAATCAGCAAAGTAATAAGAGATCTCTTAACGCGCTCGTGGGTTGCAAGCTCCCCACAAACCGAGAGAAAAGATGCGTTCTTTTTGATTGAAATTTATCAACAATTGAGAGAGAAAGAAGAAGCAAGATTGAAAGCAGAGGTAAAATTTAATGCTTCTTTGGAAGAAATTATGCAACAATTGAGAGAGAAAGAAGAGGCAAGATTACAAGAAGAGAGCGAGTTGAAAAAGAAGAGTGATCCTACCCATGAGGTAAAAGCCCGGGGTAAAAAGTCGAGCCTAATGTGAGACAAAAGGAAAGTTCTCTAAAAGTGAGAAAAGTGTGTTTGTCTATAAATCCGAGAAAGGTGGATAGGGTAATTCGAACAAAACAAGTAATTGTTTTGTTAGTTTTCAAAGGAACCGAAAGGTCCCTTTCTACTAACACTTTTTTCTTTTACCTAACAATCTTCTTCTCTACCTAGTTTTGTTATTGATCTTTTTCAGGAATTTCAAGGAAGAATCCCCAATGAGTTGCCGAGAGGGTTGTTAACGAGCCTTCAAAACCGTGAAAGATATAAACCAAATCCGGATGACAATCACGAAATTCAAAGGCAGGTCGATTTAATTCTTGAGAAAGAAAAGTTAAGTAAGTATGTAAAAGTCCTTATGCTAACTCGGCAACATTTGTACCAAAGAGGGAAGGGACTTTTAGATTATATACGGATTGTCTCAATATTAATAAAATAACTATTAAGTTTAGACATCCGATTCCTCGCTTTGATAATATACTTGTTTATAGTAAGAACATAGAGAATCATAATGATCATCTTAGGGCTGTTTTAGCTATTCTAAAAGAACACACTTTGTAACTAAGCTTGAAAATTATGTTTCTTGCCCTAATTCCATTAACCTTCTTGAACACATTGTGAGTTCTCAAGGTATCAAAGTTGATCCGGCAAATGTCAAAGAAAATATGGAATGTCCGAGACCAACTAGATCCAGACAAGTTCATTCATTCTATGGGTTGGCAAGCTTTTTGTAGGTGATTTTTGCAAGTTTACTCGCCCCATTACATAAAAGTTGTGAGGCAACATGTTCCAATCTTTTGGGGACAGCCTTCAAGAAAATTTATTTGAAAGGTGAGTGTGGTGTACATTCTACGTATAATATTTCCGACTTGTCCCCATTTGACGATTATTCAGATCATGTTGCTGCCATTGATGATGATTCGAGGACGAATCATGTTTTCAAGGGGGAGGAGATGACGAGGGACCGACCACGGGGCTGCCCTATTCAAAGGGTTTCTTAACAAGCTTACATGGACCAATGACGCGGCACAGGGCAAGGATAGGATTTCTTCCACCTTATTACATCATTGATCATTGATCTGAGTTCTAAGATACAAAGAGGACGCTAAGTTACATCTAGGAATGTTGTACAAGTCAACCTCTTAAGTTTAACAAATGTGCAATCTCGCCCTATCAAGCAAAGTGGCTAAGATGGGCATTTTAGTAATCTTACAAGAAGATGAGGGATTGGACAACTTTGCGACAGTTTGGTAGAATGGTCGTAGCTTTCGATCCATTTATCCAATGGAACTGATTCAAGTATGCCATACTAAAGATAAGAGGCAGATCTACAACTTTCATGGAGATCTCGAGACCAGATTCTGCATTCTTGATATCCGAAATCGTCAGGCAAGTTGGCCCGACAAGTCAGTCCGTAATCGGGACGAATTTAAAGGGCAATTTTAGTCTTTTTTTGTACATTAAAGTCTACTCTAGACTTTAATTATGTTCAGCTGTTGTTATTTAATATTTTAGGCGTGTATATCAAGTGTTGCTATAACAAAGGACATGGTCGTCCATGTGTTTAGACAATGGTTGAGTGGTTTAGTTATCTAGTAGTTGTAGAGTCCTACATCTTCAAGGACTCTTCACATGTTTACTATTTTCAACCATGTTGGACGCCTATTATGAGTGTGTGCAAGACAATAGGACATGTTGTCCATTATCTTAGATAGTGTTTTACTCGATAGCAAGTTTGTTGTTCAAGAGTCCTACTTCTTCAAGGACTATTCCTTTTTAGGGGCTAGATAGCCGAAATCGATCGCTATTTAAGAGGGGATTTCGCCACCGTTGTAGTTACGTTGGATATATTGATATTTTGGTAAGGTTATTCCTTAGCTACTTGTGGATTGACTTCGTATAGAATTCATTCATTCTTGAGTTATCGTATCGCTAGTTTAGTTTACGCTTGTTGTGGTGTTTCAGACCTCCATCGATTCTTAGCCTTGTTTAGAGTTGCGCTGAGAATATTCCCCTGCTAAACTAGTTCAAGAAGAGAGAAACACCCGATTTAAACTAAAGTATCGAGTCTTGGTACTTTGTACCTCTGTTCTTCATCAAGTGGTATCGTAGAAAAAGGTTCGTCTCATTCTTGGTGGACCTTTTTATAGCTTTCCTATAAATTTTCTTGTTTGCTTGAGAGAGACAAAAAAAAACATTCGGCCTAAAAAAAATAAAAAGGCAACCGTGAATATTGTTAGACAAGTGTTCAAACCAAAACCAAACTTCTGGCTTCTTAAGAGCATTCAAGAATTGGTTTTGTCACCCCCTTTTTTCTTGTCATAGCCGTGCACATTCCCAAACATCTTGGTTCCTTGAGAGGAATTCAAGATACAAGCATGCCAAGAGAGGGTAAGTCTAGAGAGAGAGAAAAAGAAAGAAGTCGAGAAATCAAGAAAGTAAAGACCGAGAATTGCTCTTCCTAAACACAAAAGGATACCTTCAAAAAGTATCTCTTTTCTTGATTAGGTCTAGGAATTTTTCAAGATTCCTCTTCTTTTCCTTCTTTAAGCTTTGTATCAACGCAACAAGTTAGGAACCTTTCAATTCATCTAGAGTTTGAAGTTCTTTTTTAGAGTAGTGTTGGAATAAAGAGTGAATTTTTTCTTTGATATCTAACAGCTTTGTGTGTGTTTTCTGAGATTATAACATGTCTTAACAGGGATCTCCATCAAAGAAAACCGAATCCTTTGATCAAGACAAGCTCTCCAAAGAGGCGTTGCACAAAACGATCATGGAATTGCGCCAATGGATGGATGATATGGCTGAAGAGATGAGAAGTTTTAGAGTTTCAAATCAGCAAAGTAATAAGAGATCTCTTAACGCGCTCGTGGGTTGCAAGCTCCCCACAAACCGAGAGAAAAGATGCGTTCTTTTGATTGAAATTTATCAACAATTGAGAGAGAAAGAAGAAGCAAGATTGAAAGCAGAGGTAAAATTTAATGCTTCTTTGGAAGAAATTATGCAACAATTGAGAGAGAAAGAAGAGGCAAGATTACAAGAAGAGAGCGAGTTGAAAAAGAAGAGTGATCCTACCCATGAGGTAAAAGCCGGGAAAAAAAAAAGTCGAGCCTAATGTGAGACAAAAGGAAAGTTCTCTAAAAGTGAGAAAAGTGTGTTTGTCTATAAATCCGAGAAAGGTGGATAGGGTAATTCGAACAAAACAAGTAATTGTTTTGTTAGTTTTCAAAGGAACCGAAAGGTCCCTTTCTACTAACACTTTTTTCTTTTGACCTAACATCTTCTTCTCTACCTAGTTTTGTTATTGATCTTTTTCAGAATTTCAAGGAAGAATCCCCAATGAGTTGCCGAGAGGGTTGTTAACGAGCCTTCAAAACCGTGGAAAGATATAAACCAAATCCGGATGACAATCACGAAATTCAAAGGCAGGTCGATTTAATTCTTGAGAAAGAAAAGTTAAGTAAGTATGTAAAAGTCCTTATGCTAACTCGGCAACATTTGTACCAAAGAGGGAAGGGACTTTTAGATTATATACGGATTGTCTCAATATTAATAGAATAACTATTAAGTTTAGACATCCGATTCCTCGCTTTGATAATATACTTGTTTATAGTAAGAACATAGAGAATCATAATGATCATCTTAGGGCTGTTTTTGCTATTCTAAAAGAACACACTTTGTAACTAAGCTTGAAAATTATGTTTCTTGCCCTAATTCTATTAACCTTCTTGAACACATTGTGAGTTCTCAAGGTATCAAAGTTGATCCGGCAAATGTCAAAGAAAATATGGAATGTCCGAGACCAACTAGATCCAGACAAGTTCATTCATTCTATGGGTTGGCAAGCTTTTGTAGGTGATTTTTGCAAGTTTACTGCCCCATTACACAAAAGTTGTGAGGCAACATGTTCCAATCTTTTGGGACAGCTTCAAGAAAATTTATTTGAAAGGTGAGTGTGGTGTACATTCTACGTATAATATTTCTGACTTGTCCCCATTTGACGATTATTCAGATCATGTTGCTGCCATTGATGATGATTCGAGGACGAATCATGTTTTCAAGGGGGAGGAGATGACGAGGGACCGACCACGGGGCTGCCCTATTCAAAGGGTTTCTTAACAAGCTTACATGGACCAATGACGCGGCACAGGGCAAGGATAGGATTTCTTCCACCTTATTACATCATTGATCATTGATCTGAGTTCTAAGATACAAAGAGGACGCTAAGTTACATCTAGGAATGTTGTACAAGTCAACCTCTTAAGTTTAACAAATGTGCAATTCGGCCCTATCAAGCAAAGTGGCTAAGATGGGCATTTTAGTAATCTTACAAGAAGATGAGGGATTGGACAACTTTGCGACAGTTTGGTAGAATGGTCGTAGCTTTCGATCCATTTATCCAATGGAACTGATTCAAGTATGCCATACTAAAGATAAGAGGCAGATCTACAACTTTCATGGAGATCTCGAGACCGATTCTCGCATTCTTGATATCCGAAATCGTCGTGCAAGTTGGCCCGACAAGCCGTCCGTAATCGGGACGAATTTAAAGGGCAATTTTAGTCTTTTTTTGTACATTAAAGTCTACTCTAGACTTTAATTATGTTCAGCGTTGTTATTTAATATTTTAGGCGTGTATATCAAGTGTTGCTATAACAAAGGACATGCTGTCCATGTGTTTAGACAATGGTTGAGTGGTTTAGTTATCTAGTAGTTGTAGAGTCCTACTTCTTCAAGGACTCTTCACATGTTTACTATTTTCAACCATGTTGGACGCCTATTATGAGTGTGTGCAAGACAATAGGACATTTGTCCATTATCTTAGATAGTGTTTTACTCGATAGCAAGTTTGTTGTTCAAGAGTCCTACTTCTTCAAGGACTCTTCCTTTTTAGGGGCTAGATAGCCGAAATCGATCGCTATTTAAGAGGGGATTTCGGCCACCGTTGTAGTTACGTTGGATACATTGATATTTTGGTAAGGTTATTCCTTAGCTACTTGTGGATTGACTTCGTATAGAATTCATTCATTCTTGAGTTACTGTATCAGCAAGCTTAGTTTACGCTTGTTGTGGTGTTTCAGCCTCCATCGATTCTTAGCCTTGTTTAGAGTTGCGTTGAGAATATTCCCCTGCTAAACTAGTTCAAGAAGAGAGAAACACCCGATTTAAACTAAAGTATCGAGTCTTGCTACTTTGTACCTCGGTTCTTCATCAAGTGGTATCAGAGAAAAAGGTTCATCTCATTCTTGGTGGACCTTTTATAGCTTTCCTATAAATTTTCTTGTTTGCTTGAGAGAGACCAAAAAAAAAAACATTCGGCCTAAAAAATAAAAGGCAACCGTGAATATTGTTAGACAGTAGTTCAAACCAAAACCAAACTTCTGGCTTCTTAAGAGCATTCAAGAATTGGTTTTGTCACCCCCTTTTTTCTTGTCATAGCCGTGCACATTCCCAAACATCTTGGTTCCTTGAGAGGAATTCAAGATACAAGCATGCCAAGAGAGGGTAAGTCTAGAGAGAGAGAAAAAGAAAGAAGTCGAGAAATCAAGAAAGTAAAGACCGAGAATTGCTCTTCCTAAACACAAAAGGATACCTTCAAAAAGTATCTCTTTTCTTGATCAGGTCTAGGAATTTTTCAAGATTACTCTTCTTTTCCTTCTTTAAGCTTTGTATCAACGCAACAAGTTAGGAACCTTTCAATTCATCTAGAGTTTGAAGTTCTTTTTTAGAGTAGTGTTGGAATAAAGAGTGAATTTTTTCTTTGATATCTAACAGCTTGTGTGTGTTTTCTTGAGATTATAACATGTCTTAACAGGGATCTCCATCAAAGAAAAACCGAATCCTTTGATCAAGACAAGCTCTCCAAAGAGGCGTTGCACAAAACGATCATGGAATTGCGCCAACAGATGGATGATATGGCTGAAGAGATGAGAAGTTTTAGAGTTTCAAATCAGCAAAGTAATAAGAGATCTCTTAAACGCGCTCGTGGGTTGCAAGCTCCCCACAAACCGAGAGAAAAGATGCGTTCTTTTTGATGAAATTTATCAACAATTGTGAGAGAAAGAAGAAGCAAGATTGAAAGCAGAGGTAAAATTTAATGCTTCTTTGGAAGAAATTATGCAACAATTGAGAGAGAAAGAAGAGGCAAGATTACAAGAAGAGAGCGAGTTGAAAAAGAAGAGTGATCCTACCCATGAGGTAAAAGCCGGGGTAAAAAAAAAGTCGAGCCTAATGTGAGACAAAAGGAAAGTTCTCTAAAAGTGAGAAAAGTGTGTTTGTCTATAAATCCGAGAAAGGTGGATAGGGTAATTCGAACAAAACAAGTAATTGTTTTGTTAGTTTTCAAAGGAACCGAAAGGTCCCTTTCTACTAACACTTTTTCTTTTGACCTAACATCTTCTTCTCTACCTAGTTTTGTTATTGATCTTTTTCAGGAATTTCAAGGAAGAATCCCCAATGAGTTGCCGAGAGGGTTGTTAACGAGCCTTCAAAACCGTGAAAGATATAAACCAAATCCCGATGACAATCACGAAATTCAAAGGCAGTGTCGATTTAATTCTTGAGAAAGAAAAGTTAAGTAAGTATGTAAAAGTCCTTATGCTAACTCTGCAACATTTGTACCAAAGAGGGAAGGGACTTTTAGATTATATACTGGATTGTCTCAATATTAATAAAATAACTATTAAGTTTAGACATCCGATTCCTCGCTTTGATAATATACTTGTTTATAGTAAGAACATAGAGAATCATAATGATCATCTTAGTGGCTGTTTTTGCTATTCTAAAAGAACACACTTTGTAACTAAGCTTGAAAATTATGTTTCTTGCCCTAATTCTATTAACCTTCTTGAACACATTGTGAGTTCTCAAGGTATCAAAGTTGATCCCTAGCAAATGTCAAAGAAAATATGGAATGTCCGAGACCAACTAGATCCGCATAAGTTCATTCATTCTATGGGTTGGCAAGCTTTTGTAGGTGATTTTTGCAAGTTTACTGCCCCATTACATAAAAGTTGTGAGGCAACATGTTCCAATCTTTTGGGGACAGCCTTCAAGAAAATTTATTTGAAAGGTGAGTGTGGTGTACATTCTACGTATAATATTTCCGACTTGTCCCCCATTTGACGATTATTCAGATCATGTTGCTGCTATTGATGATGATTCGAGGACGTAATCATGTTTTCAAGGGGGGAGGAGATGACGAGGGACCGACTCACTGGGGCTGCCCTATTCAAAGGGTTTCTTAACAAGCTTACATGGACCAATGACGCGGCACAGGGCAAGGATAGGATTTCTTCCACCTTATTACATCATTGATCATTGATCTGAGTTCTAAGATACAAAGAGGACGCTAAGTTACATCTAGGAATGTTGTACAAGTCAACCTCTTAAGTTTAACAAATGTGCAATTCGCCCTATCAAGCAAAGTGGCTAAGATGGGCATTTTAGTAATCTTACAAGAAGATGAGGGATTGGACAACTTTGCGACAGTTTGGTAGAATGGTCGTAGCTTTCGATCCATTTATCCAATGGAACTGATTCAAGTATGCCATACTAAAGATAAGAGGCAGATCTACAACTTTCATGGAGATCTCGAGACCGATTCTCGCATTCTTGATATCCGAAATCGTCGTGCAAGTTGGCCCGACAAGCTGTCCATAATTGGGACGAATTTAAAGGGCATTTTAGTCTTTTTGTACATTAAAGTCTACTCTAGACTTTAATTATGTTCAGCGTTGTTATTTAATATTTTAGGCGTGTATATCAAGTGTTGCTATAACAAAGGACATGTCATCCATGTGTTTAGACAATGGTTGAGTGGTTTAGTTATCTAGTAGTTGTAGAGTCCTACTTCTTCAAGGACTCTTCACATGTTTACTATTTTCAGCCATGTTGGACGCCTATTATGAGTGTGTGCAAGACAATAGGACATGTTGTCCATTATCTTAGATAGTGTTTTACTCGATAGCAAGTTTGTTGTTCAAGAGTCCTACTTCTTCAAGGACTATTCCTTTTTAGTGGGCTAGATAGCCGAAATCGATCGCTATTTAAGAGGGGATTTCGCCACCGTTGTAGTTACGTTGGATATATTGATATTTTGGTAAGGTTATTCCTTAGCTACTTGTGGATTGACTTCGTATAGAATTCATTCATTCTTGAGTTATCGTGACGCAAGTTTAGTTTACGCTTGTTGTGGTGTTTCAGACCTCCATCGATTCTTAGCCTTGTTTAGAGTTGCGTTGAGAATATTCCCCTGCTAAACTAGTTCAAGAAGAGAGAAACACCCGATTTAAACTAAAGTATCGAGTCTTGGTACTTTGTACCTCTGCTCTTCATCAAGTGGTATCGTAGAAAAAGGTTCATCTCATTCTTGGTGGACCTTTTATAGCTTTCCTATAAATTTTCTTGTTTGCTTGAGAGAGACAAAAAAAAACATTCGGCCTAAAAAAATAAAAAGGCAACCGTGAATATTGTTAGACAGTGTTCAAACCAAAACCAAACTTCTGGCTTCTTAAGAGCATTCAAGAATTGGTTTTGTCACCCCCTTTTTTCTTGTCATAGCCGTGCACATTCCCAAACATCTTGGTTCCTTGAGAGGAATTCAAGATACAAGCATGCCAAGAGAGGGTAAGTCTAGAGAGAGAGAAAAAGAAAGAAGTCGAGAAATCAAGAAAGTAAAGACTGAGAATTGCTCTTCCTAAACACAAAAGGATACCTTCAAAAAGTATCTCTTTTCTTGATTAGGTCTAGGAATTTTTCAAGATTCCTCTTCTTTTCCTTCTTTAAGCTTTGTATCAACGCAACAAGTTAGGAACCTTTCAATTCATCTAGAGTTTGAAGTTCTTTTTAGAGTAGTGTTGGAATAAAGAGTGAATTTTTCTTTGATATCTAACAGCTTTGTGTGTGTTTTCTGAGATTATAACATGTCTTATCAGGGATCTCCATCAAAGAAAACCGAATCCTTTGATCAAGACAAGCTCTCCAAAGAGGCGTTGCACAAAACGATCATGGAATTGCGCCAACAGATGGATGATATGGCGGAAGAGATGAGAAGTTTTAGAGTTTCAAATCAGCAAAGTAATAAGAGATCTCTTAAACGCGCTCGTGGGTTGCAAGCTCCCCACAAACCGAGAGAAAAGATGCTTCTTTTGATTGAAATTTATCAACAATTGAGAGAGAAAGAAGAAGCAAGATTGAAAGCAGAGGTAAAATTTAATGCTTCTTTGGAAGAAATTATGCAACAATTGAGAGAGAAAGAAGAGGCAAGATTACAAGAAGAGAGCGAGTTGAAAAAGAAGAGTGATCCTACCCATGAGGTAAAAGCCGGGTAAAAAAAAAGTCGAGCCTAATGTGAGACAAAAGGAAAGTTCTCTAAAAGTGAGAAAAGTGTGTTTGTCTATAAATCCGAGAAAGGTGGATAGGGTAATTCGAACAAAACAAGTAATTGTTTTGTTAGTTTTCAAAGGAACCGAAAGGTCCCTTTCTACTAACACTTTTTTCTTTTGACCTAACATCTTCTTCTCTACCTAGTTTTGTTATTGATCTTTTTTCAGAATTTCAAGGAAGAATCCCCAATGAGTTGCCGAGAGGGTTGTTAACGAGCCTTCAAAACCGTGAAAGATATAAACCAAATCCGATGACAATCACGAAATTCAAAGGCAGTGTCGATTTAATTCTTGAGAAAGAAAAGTTAAGTAAGTATGTAAAAGTCCTTATGCTAACTCTGCAACATTTGTACCAAAGAGGGAAGGGACTTTTAGATTATATACTGGATTGTCTCAATATTAATAAAATAACTATTAAGTTTAGACATCCGATTCCTCGCTTTGATAATATACTTGTTTATAGTAAGAACATAGAGAATCATAATGATCATCTTAGGGCTGTTTTTGCTATTCTAAAAGAACACACTTTGTAACTAAGCTTGAAAAATTATGTTTCTTGCCCTAATTCTATTAACCTTCTTGAACACATCGTGAGTTCTCAAGGTATCAAAGTTGATCCCCAGCAAATGTCAAAGAAAATATGGAATGTCCGAGACCAACTAGATCCGCATAAGTTCATTCATTCTATGGGTTGGCAAGCTTTTTGTAGGTGATTTTTGCAAGTTTACCGCCCCATTACATAAAAGTTGTGAGGCAACATGTTCCAATCTTTTCGGGGACAGCCTTCAAGAAAATTTATTTGAAAGGTGAGTGTGGTGTACATTCTACGTATAATATTTCCGACTTGTCCCCATTTGACGATTATTCAGATCATGTTGCTGCTTATTGATGATGATTCGAGGACGAATCATGTTTTCAAGGGGGGAGGAGATGACGAGGGACCGACCACTGGGGCTGCCCTATTCAAAGGGTTTCTTAACAAGCTTTACATGGACCAATGACGCAGCACAGTGGCAAGGATAGGATTTCTTCCACCTTATTACATCATTGATCATTGATCCGAGTTCTAAGATACAAAGAGGACGCTAAGTTACATCTAGGAATGTTGTACAAGTCAACCTCTTAAGTTTAACAAATGTGCAATTCGCCCTATCAAGCAAAGTGGCTAAGATGGGCATTTTAGTAATCTTACAAGAAGATGAGGGATTGGACAACTTTACGACAGCTTTGGTAGAATGGTCGTAGCTTTCGATCCATTTATCCAATGGAACTCGATTCAAGTATGCCATACTAAAGATAAGAGGCAGATCTACAACTTTCATGGAGATCTCGAGACCGATTCTCGCATTCTTGATATCCGAAATCGTCAGTGCAAGTTGGCCCGACAAGTCTGTCCCGTAATCGGGACGAATTTAAAGGGCATTTTAGTCTTTTTTTGTACATTAAAGTCTACTCTAGACTTTAATTATGTTCAGCGTTGTTATTTAATATTTTAGGCGTGTATATCAAGTGTTGCTATAACAAAGGACATGTCGTCCATGTGTTTAGACAATGGTTGAGTGGTTTAGTTATCTAGTAGTTGTAGAGTCCTACTTCTTCAAGGACTCTTCACATGTTTACTATTTTCAGCCATGTTGGACGCCTATTATGAGTGTGTGCAAGACAATAGGACATGTTGTCCATTATCTTAGATAGTGTTTTACTCGATAGCAAGTTTGTTGTTCAAGAGTCCTACTTCTTCAAGGACTATTCCTTTTAGTGGCTAGATAGCCGAAATCGATCGCTATTTAAGAGGGGATTTCGCCACCGTTGTAGTTACGTTGATATATTGATATTTTGGTAAGGTTATTCCTTAGCTACTTGTGGATTGACTTCGTATAGAATTCATTCATTCTTGAGTTATCAGTACGCTAAGTTTAGTTTACGCTTGTTGTGGTGTTTCAGACTTCCATCGATTCTTAGCCTTGTTTAGAGTTGCGTTGAGAATATTCCCCTGCTAAACTAGTTCAAGAAGAGAGAAACACCCGATTTAAACTAAAGTATCGAGTCTTGGTACTTTGTACCCTCTGCTCTTCATCAAGTGGTATCGTAGAAAAAGGTTCATCTCATTCTTGGTGGACCTTTTATAGCTTTCCTATAAATTTTCTTGTTTGCTTGAGAGAGACAAAAAAAAACATTCGGCCTAAAAAAATAAAAAGGCAACCGTGAATATTGTTAGACAGTAGTTCAAACCAAAACCAAACTTCTTGGCTTCTTAAGAGCATTCAAGAATTGGTTTTGTCACCCCCTTTTTTCTTGTCATAGCCGTGCACATTCCCAAACATCTTGGTTCCTTGAGAGGAATTCAAGATACAAGTATGCCAAGAGAGGGTAAGTCTAGAGAGAGAGAAAAAGAAAGAAGTCGAGAAATCAAGAAAGTAAAGACCGAGAATTGCTCTTCCTAAACACAAAAGGATACCTTCAAAAAGTATCTCTTTTCTTGATTAGGTCTAGGAATTTTTCAAGATTCCTCTTCTTTTCCTTCTTTAAGCTTTGTATCAACGCAACAAGTTAGGAACCTTTCAATTCATCTAGAGTTTGAAGTTCTTTTTTAGAGTAGTGTTGGAATAAAGAGTGAATTTTTTCTTTGATATCTAACAGCTTGTGTGTGTTTTCTGAGATTATAACATGTCTTAACAGGGATCTCCATCAAAGAAAACCGAATCCTTTGATCAAGACAAGCTCTCCAAAGAGGCGTTGCACAAAACGATCATGGAATTGCGCCAACAGATGGATGATATGGCGAAGAGATGAGAAGTTTTAGAGTTTCAAATCAGCAAAGTAATAAGAGATCTCTTAACGCGCTCGTGGGTTGCAAGCTCCCCACAAACCGAGAGAAAAGATGCGTCTTTTTGATTGAAATTTATCAACAATTGAGAGAGAAAGAAGAAGCAAGATTGAAAGCAGAGGTAAAATTTAATGCTTCTTTGGAAGAAATTATGCAACAATTGAGAGAGAAAGAAGAGGCAAGATTACAAGAAGAGAGCGAGTTGAAAAAGAAGAGTGATCCTACCCATGAGGTAAAAGCCGGGTAAAAAAAAAGTCGAGCCTAATGTGAGACAAAAGGAAAGTTCTCTAAAAGTGAGAAAAGTGTGTTTGTCTATAAATCCGAGAAAGGTGGATAGGGTAATTCGAACAAAACAAGTAATTGTTTTGTTAGTTTTCAAAGGAACCGAAAGGTCCCTTTCTACTAACACTTTTTTCTTTTGACCTAACATCTTCTTCTCTACCTAGTTTTGTTATTGATCTTTTTCAGGAATTTCAAGGAAGAATCCCCAATGAGTTGCCGAGAGGGTTGTTAACGAGCCTTCAAAACCGTGAAAGATATAAACCAAATCCGGATGACAATCACGAAATTCAAAGGCAGGTCGATTTAATTCTTGAGAAAGAAAAGTTAAGTAAGTATGTAAAAGTCCTTATGCTAACTCGCAACATTTGTACCAAAGAGGGAAGGGACTTTTAGATTATATACGGATTGTCTCAATATTAATAAAATAACTATTAAGTTTAGACATCCGATTCCTCGCTTTGATAATATACTTGTTTATAGTAAGAACATAGAGAATCATAATGATCATCTTAGGGCTGTTTTTGCTATTCTAAAAGAACACACTTTGTAACTAAGCTTGAAAATTATGTTTCTTGCCCTAATTCTATTAACCTTCTTGAACACATCGTGAGTTCTCAAGGTATCAAAGTTGATCCCTAGCAAATGTCAAAGAAAATATGGAATGTCCGAGACCAACTAGATCCGCATAAGTTCATTCATTCTATGGGTTGGCAAGCTTTTGTAGGTGATTTTTGCAAGTTTATCGCCCCCATTACATAAAAGTTGTGAGGCAACATGTTCCAATCTTTTCGGGGACAGACTTCAAGAAAATTTATTTGAAAGGTGAGTGTGGTGTACATTCTACGTATAATATTTCTGACTTGTCCCCATTTGACGATTATTCAGATCATGTTGCTGCCATTGATGATGATTCGAGGACGAATCATGTTTTCAAGGGGGAGGAGATGACGAGGGACCGACCACGGGGCTGCCCTATTCAAAGGGTTTCTTAACAAGCTTACATGGACCAATGACGCAGCACAGTGGCAAGGATAGGATTTCTTCCACCTTATTACATCATTGATCATTGATCCGAAGTTCTAAGATACAAAGAGGACGCTAAGTTACATCTAGGAATGTTGTACAAGTCAACCTCTTAAGTTTAACAAATGTGCAATTCGCCCTATCAAGCAAAGTGGCTAAGATGGGCATTTTAGTAATCTTACAAGAAGATGAGGGATTGGACAACTTTGCGACAGTTTGGTAGAATGGTCGTAGCTTTCGATCCATTTATCCAATGGAACTGATTCAAGTATGCCATACTAAAGATAAGAGGCGATCTACAACTTTCATGGAGATCTCGAGACCGGATTCTCGCATTCTTGATATCCGAAATCGTCAGTGCAAGTTGGCCCGACAAGCCGTCCCGTAATCGGGACGAATTTAAAGGGCATTTTAGTCTTTTTTTGTACATTAAAGTCTACTCTAGACTTTAATTATGTTCAGCGTTGTTATTTAATATTTTAGGCGTGTATATCAAGTGTTGCTATAACAAAGGACATGCTGTCCATGTGTTTAGACAATGGTTGAGTGGTTTAGTTATCTAGTAGTTGTAGAGTCCTACTTCTTCAAGGACTCTTCACATGTTTACTATTTTCAGCCATGTTGGACGCCTATTATGAGTGTGTGCAAGACAATAGGACATGTTGTCCATTATCTTAGATAAGTGTTTTACTCGATAGCAAGTTTGTTGTTCAAGAGTCCTACTTCTTCAAGGACTATTCCTTTTTAGTGGCTAGATAGCCGAAATCGATCGCTATTTAAGAGGGGATTTCGCCACCGTTGTAGTTACGCTGGATATATTGATATTTTGGTAAGGTTATTCCTTAGCTACTTGTGGATTGACTTCGTGATAGAATTCATTCATTCTTGAGTTATCAGACGCTAGTTTAGTTTACGCTTGTTGTGGTGTTTCAGACCTCCATCGATTCTTAGCCTTGTTTAGAGTTGCGTTGAGAATATTCCCCTGCTAAACTAGTTCAAGAAGAGAGAAACACCCGATTTAAACTAAAGTATCGAGTCTTGCTACTTTGTACCCTCTGCTCTTCATCAAGTGGTATCGTAGAAAAAGGTTCATCTCATTCTTGGTGGACCTTTTATAGCTTTCCTATAAATTTTCTTGTTTGCTTGAGAGAGACAAAAAAAAACATTCGACTAAAAAAAATAAAAAGGCAACCGTGAATATTGTTAGACAGTGTTCAAACCAAAACCAAACTTCTGGCTTCTTAAGAGCATTCAAGAATTGGTTTTGTCACCCCCTTTTTTCTTGTCATAGCCGTGCACATTCCCAAACATCTTGGTTCCTTGAGAGGAATTCAAGATACAAGCATGCCAAGAGAGGGTAAGTCTAGAGAGAGAGAAAAAGAAAGAAGTCGAGAAATCAAGAAAGTAAAGACTGAGAATTGCTCTTCCTAAACACAAAAGGATACCTTCAAAAAGTATCTCTTTTCTTGATTAGGTCTAGGAATTTTTCAAGATTCCTCTTCTTTTCCTTCTTTAAGCTTTGTATCAACGCAACAAGTTAGGAACCTTTCAATTCATCTAGAGTTTGAAGTTCTTTTTAGAGTAGTGTTGGAATAAAGAGTGAATTTTTTCTTTGATATCTAACAGCTTTGTGTGTGTTTTCTGAGATTATAACATGTCTTAACAGGGATCTCCATCAAAGAAAACCGAATCCTTTGATCAAGACAAGCTCTCCAAAGAGGTGTTGCACAAAACGATCATGGAATTGCGCCAACAGATGGATGATATGGCGGAAGAGATGAGAAGTTTTAGAGTTTCAAATCAGCAAAGTAATAAGAGATCTCTTAACGCGCTGCGGGTTGCAAGCTCCCCACAAACCGAGAGAAAAGATGCGTTCTTTTTGATGAAATTTATCAACAATTGTGAGAGAAAGAAGAAGCAAGATTGAAAGCAGAGGTAAAATTTAATGCTTCTTTGGAAGAAATTATGCAACAATTGAGAGAGAAAGAAGAGGCAAGATTACAAGAAGAGAGCGAGTTGAAAAAGAAGAGTGATCCTACCCATGAGGTAAAAGCCTGGGTAGTCGAGCCTAATGTGAGACAAAAGGAAAGTTCTCTAAAAGTGAGAAAAGTGTGTTTGTCTATAAATCCGAGAAAGGTGGATAGGGTAATTCGAACAAAACAAGTAATTGTTTTGTTAGTTTTCAAAGGAACCGAAAGGTCCCTTTCTACTAACACTTTTTCTTTTGACCTAACATCTTCTTCTCTACCTAGTTTTGTTATTGATCTTTTTCAGGAATTTCAAGGAAGAATCCCCAATGAGTTGCCGAGAGGGTTGTTAACGAGCCTTCAAAACCGTGAAAGATATAAACCAAATCCGGATGACAATCACGAAATTCAAAGGCAGGTCGATTTAATTCTTGAGAAAGAAAAGTTAAGTAAGTATGTAAAAGTCCTTATGCTAACTCGGCAACATTTGTACCAAAGAGGGAAGGGACTTTTAGATTATATACGGATTGTCTCAATATTAATAAAATAACTATTAAGTTTAGACATCCGATTCCTCGCTTTGATAATATACTTGTTTATAGTAAGAACATAGAGAATCATAATGATCATCTTAGGGCTGTTTTTGCTATTCTAAAAGAACACACTTTGTAACTAAGCTTGAAAATTATGTTTCTTGCCCTAATTCTATTAACCTTCTTGAACACATCGTGAGTTCTCAAGGTATCAAAGTTGATCCGGCAAATGTCAAAGAAAATATGGAATGTCCGAGACCAACTAGATCCGACAAGTTCATTCATTCTATGGGTTGGCAAGCTTTTTGTAGGTGATTTTTGCAAGTTTATCGCCCCCATTACATAAAAGTTGTGAGGCAACATGTTCCAATCCTTTGGGACAGCTTCAAGAAAATTTATTTGAAAGGTGAGTGTGGTGTACATTCTACGTATAATATTTCTGACTTGTCCCCATTTGACGATTATTCAGATCATGTTGTTGCCATTGATGATGATTCGAGGACGAATCATGTTTTCAAGGGGGAGGAGATGACGAGGGACCGACCACTGGGGCTGCCCTATTCAAAGTGGGTTTCTTAACAAGCTTTACATGGACCAATGACGCAGCACAGTGGCAAGGATAGGATTTCTTCCACCTTATTACATCATTGATCATTGATCCGAAGTTCTAAGATACAAAGAGGACGCTAAGTTACATCTAGGAATGTTGTACAAGTCAACCTCTTAAGTTTAACAAATGTGCAATCTCGCCCTATCAAGCAAAGTGGCTAAGATGGGCATTTTAGTAATCTTACAAGAAGATGAGGGATTGGACAACTTTATGACAGCTTTGGTAGAATGGTCGTAGCTTTCGATCCATTTATCCAATGGAACCGATTCAAGTATGCCATACTAAAGATAAGAGGCAGATCTACAACTTTCATGGAGATCTCGAGACCGCATTCTCGCATTCTTGATATCCGAAATCGTCGTGCAAGTTGGCTCCGACAAGTCGTCCCGTAATCGGGACGAATTTAAAGGGCATTTTAGTCTTTTTTTTGTACATTAAAGTCTACTCTAGACTTTAATTATGTTCAGCGTTGTTATTTAATATTTTAGGCGTAGTATATCAAGTGTTGCTATAACAAAGGACATGTCAGTCCCATGTGTTTAGACAATGGTTGAGTGGTTTAGTTATCTAGTAGTTGTAGAGTCCTACTTCTTCAAGGACTCTTCACATGTTTACTATTTTCAGCCATGTTGGACGCCTATTATGAGTGTGTGCAAGACAATAGGACATGTTGTCCATTATCTTAGATAGTGTTTTACTCGATAGCAAGTTTGTTGTTCAAGAGTCCTACTTCTTCAAGGACTATTCCTTTTTAGGGCTAGATAGCCGAAATCGATCGCTATTTAAGAGGGATTTCGCCACCGTTGTAGTTACGTTGGATATATTGATATTTTGGTAAGGTTATTCCTTAGCTACTTGTGGATTGACTTCGTATAGAATTCATTCATTCTTGAGTTACTGTATCAGCAAGCTTAGTTTACGCTTGTTGTGGTGTTTCAGCCTCCATCGATTCTTAGCCTTGTTTAGAGTTGCGTTGAGAATATTCCCCCTGCTAAACTAGTTCAAGAATAGAGAAACACCCGATTTAAACTAAAGTATCGAGTCTTGCTACTTTGTACCTCTGCTCTTCATCAAGTGGTATCGTAGAAAAAGGTTCATCTCATTCTTGGTGGACCTTTTATAGCTTTCCCTATAAATTTTCTTGTTTGCTTGAGAGAGACAAAAAAAAACATTCGGCCTAAAAAAAAATAAAAAGGCAACCGTGAATATTGTTAGACAAGTGTTCAAACCAAAACCAAACTTCTTGGCTTCTTAAGAGCATTCAAGAATTGGTTTTGTCACCCCTTTTTCTTGTCATAGCCGTGCACATTCCCAAACATCTTGGTTCCTTGAGAGGAATTCAAGATACAGTGCGGCCAAGAGAGGGTAAGTCTAGAGAGAGAGAAAAAGAAAGAAGTCGAGAAATCAAGAAAGTAAAGACTGAGAATTGCTCTTCCTAAACACAAAAGGATACCTTCAAAAAGTATCTCTTTTCTTGATTAGGTCTAGGAATTTTTCAAGATTCCTCTTCTTTTCCTTCTTTAAGCTTTGTATCAACGCAACAAGTTAGGAACCTTTCAATTCATCTAGAGTTTGAAGTTCTTTTTAGAGTAGTGTTGGAATAAAGAGTGAATTTTTTTTTGATATCTAACAGTTTGTGTGTGTTTTCTTGAGATTATAACATGTCTTAACAGGGATCTCCATCAAAGAAAACCGAATCCTTTGATCAAGACAAGCTCTCCAAAGAGGTGTTGCACAAAACGATCATGGAATTGCGCCAACAGATGGATGATATGGCGGAAGAGATGAGAAGTTTTAGAGTTTCAAATCAGCAAAGTAATAAGAGATCTCTTAAACGCGCTCGTGGGTTGCAAGCTCCCCACAAACCGAGAGAAAAGATGCGTTCTTTTGATGAAATTTATCAACAATTGAGAGAGAAAGAAGAAGCAAGATTGAAAGCAGAGGTAAAATTTAATGCTTCTTTGGAAGAAATTATGCAACAATTGAGAGAGAAAGAAGAGGCAAGATTACAAGAAGAGAGCGAGTTGAAAAAGAAGAGTGATCCTACCCATGAGGTAAAAGCCGGGGTAAAAAAAAAGTCGAGCCTAATGTGAGACAAAAAGGAAAGTTCTCTAAAAGTGAGAAAAGTGTGTTTGTCTATAAATCCGAGAAAGGTGGATAGGGTAATTCGAACAAAACAAGTAATTGTTTTGTTAGTTTTCAAAGGAACCGAAAGGTCCCTTTCTACTAACACTTTTTCTTTTGACCTAACATCTTCTTCTCTACCTAGTTTTGTTATTGATCTTTTTCAGGAATTTCAAGGAAGAATCCCCAATGAGTTGCCGAGAGGGTTGTTAACGAGCCTTCAAAACCGTGAAAGATATAAACCAAATCCGGATGACAATCACGAAATTCAAAGGCAGGTCGATTTAATTCTTGAGAAATAAAAGTTAAGTAAGTATGCAAAAGTCCTTATGCTAACTCGGCAACATTTGTACCAAAGAGGGAAGGGACTTTTAGATTATATACGGATTGTCTCAATATTAATAAAATAACTATTAAGTTTAGACATCCGATTCCTCGCTTTGATAATATACTTGTTTATAGTAAGAACATAGAGAATCATAATGATCATCTTAGGGCTGTTTTTGCTATTCTAAAAGAACACACTTTGTAACTAAGCTTTGAAAAATTATGTTTCTTGCCCTAATTCTATTAACCTTCTTGAACACATCGTGAGTTCTCAAGGTATCAAAGTTGATCCTAGCAAATGTCAAAGAAAATATGGAATGTCCGAGACCAACTAGATCCGACAAGTTCATTCATTCTATGGGTTGGCAAGCTTTTTGTAGGTGATTTTTTGCAAGTTTACTCGCCCCCATTACATAAAAGTTGTGAGGCAACATGTTCCAATCCTTTGGGACAGCCTTCAAGAAAATTTATTTGAAAGGTGAGTGTGGTGTACATTCTACGTATAATATTTCCGACTTGTCCCCATTTGACGATTATTCGGATCATGTTGTCTGCTATTGATGATGATTCGAGGACGAATCATGTTTTCAAGGGGGGAGGAGATGACGAGGGACCGACCACTGGGGCTGCCCTATTCAAAGGGGTTTCTTAACAAGCTTACATGGACCAATGACGCAGCACAGTGGCAAGGATAGGATTTCTTCCACCTTATTACATCATTGATCATTGATCCGAAGTTCTAAGATACAAAGAGGACGCTAAGTTACATCTAGGAATGTTGTACAAGTCAACCTCTTAAGTTTAACAAATGTGCAATTCGCCCTATCAAGCAAAGTGGCTAAGATGGGCATTTTAGTAATCTTACAAGAAGATGAGGGATTGGACAACTTTTGCGACAGCTTTGGTAGAATGGTCGTAGCTTTCGATCCATTTATCCAATGGAACCGATTCAAGTATGCCATACTAAAGATAAGAGGCAGATCTACAACTTTCATGGAGATCTCGAGACCGATTCTCGCATTCTTGATATCCGAAATCGTCGTGCAAGTTGGCTCGACAAGCCGTCCCGTAATCGGGACGAATTTAAAGGGCATTTTAGTCTTTTTTTTGTACATTAAAGTCTACTCTAGACTTTAATTATGTTCAGTCGTTGTTATTTAATATTTTAGGCGTGTATATCAAGTGTTGCTATAACAAAGGACATGCTCGTCCCATGTGTTTAGACAATGGTTGAGTGGTTTAGTTATCTAGTAGTTGTAGAGTCCTACTTCTTCAAGGACTCTTCACATGTTTACTATTTTCAGCCATGTTGGACGCCTATTATGAGTGTGTGCAAGACAATAGGACATGTTGTCCATTATCTTAGATAGTGTTTTACTCGATAGCAAGTTTGTTGTTCAAGAGTCCTACTTCTTCAAGGACTATTCCTTTTTAGGGGCTAGATAGCCGAAATCGATCGCTATTTAAGAGGGGATTTCGCCACCGTTGTAGTTACGTTGGATATATTGATATTTTGGTAAGGTTATTCCTTAGCTACTTGTGGATTGACTTCGTGATAGAATTCATTCATTCTTGAGTTATCAGTACGCTAGTTTAGTTTACGCTTGTTGTGGTGTTTCAGCCTCCATCGATTCTTAGCCTTGTTTAGAGTTGCGTTGAGAATATTCCCCTGCTAAACTAGTTCAAGAAGAGAGAAACACCCGATTTAAACTAAAGTATCGAGTCTCGTACTTTGTACCTCTGCTCTTCATCAAGTGGTATCGTAGAAAAAGGTTCATCTCATTCTTGGTGGACCTTTTATAGCTTTCCTATAAATTTTCTTGTTTGCTTGAGAGAGACAAAAAAAAACATTCGGCCTAAAAAAAATAAAAAAGGCAACCGTGAATATTGTTAGACAAGTGTTCAAACCAAAACCAAACTTCTTGGCTTCTTAAGAGCATTCAAGAATTGGTTTTGTCACCCCCTTTTTTCTTGTCATAGCCGTGCACATTCCCAAACATCTTGGTTCCTTGAGAGGAATTCAAGATACAAAGTACGCCAAGAGAGGGTAAGTCTAGAGAGAGAGAAAAAGAAAGAAGTCGAGAAATCAAGAAAGTAAAGACTCGAGAATTGCTCTTCCTAAACACAAAAGGATACCTTCAAAAAGTATCTCTTTTCTTGATTAGGTCTAGGAATTTTTCAAGATTCCTCTTCTTTTCCTTCTTTAAGCTTTGTATCAACGCAACAAGTTAGGAACCTTTCAATTCATCTAGAGTTTGAAGTTCTTTTTAGAGTAGTGTTGGAATAAAGAGTGAATTTTTTCTTTTGATATCTAACAGCTTTGTGTGTGTTTTCTTGAGATTATAACATGTCTTAACAGGATCTCCATCAAAGAAAACCGAATCCTTTGATCAAGACAAGCTCTCCAAAGAGGCGTTGCACAAAACGATCATGGAATTGCGCCAACGGATGGATGATATGGCGGAAGAGATGAGAAGTTTTAGAGTTTCAAATCAGCAAAGTAATAAGAGATCTCTTAACGCGCTCGTGGGTTGCAAGCTCCCCACAAACCGAGAGAAAAGATGCGTTCTTTTTGATTGAAATTTATCAACAATTGAGAGAGAAAGAAGAAGCAAGATTGAAAGCAGAGGTAAAATTTAATGCTTCTTTGGAAGAAATTATGCAACAATTGAGAGAGAAAGAAGAGGCAAGATTACAAGAAGAGAGCGAGTTGAAAAAGAAGAGTGATCCTACCCATGAGGTAAAAGCCTGGGGTAAGTCGAGCCTAATGTGAGACAAAAGGAAAGTTCTCTAAAAGTGAGAAAAGTGTGTTTGTCTATAAATCCGAGAAAGGTGGATAGGGTAATTCGAACAAAACAAGTAATTGTTTTGTTAGTTTTCAAAGGAACCGAAAGGTCCCTTTCTACTAACACTTTTTCTTTTGACCTAACATCTTCTTCTCTACCTAGTTTTGTTATTGATCTTTTTCAGGAATTTCAAGGAAGAATCCCCAATGAGTTGCCGAGAGGGTTGTTAACGAGCCTTCAAAACCGTGAAAGATATAAACCAAACCGGATGACAATCACGAAATTCAAAGGCGTGTCGATTTAATTCTTGAGAAAGAAAAGTTAAGTAAGTATGTAAAAGTCCTTATGCTAACTCGGCAACATTTGTACCAAAGAGGGAAGGGACTTTTAGATTATATACGGATTGTCTCAATATTAACAAAATAACTATTAAGTTTAGACATCCGATTCCTCGCTTTGATAATATACTTGTTTATAGTAAGAACATAGAGAATCATAATGATCATCTTAGGGCTGTTTTTGCTATTCTAAAAGAACACACTTTGTAACTAAGCTTTGAAAAATTATGTTTCTTGCCCTAATTCTATTAACCTTCTTGAACACATCGTGAGTTCTCAAGGTATCAAAGTTGATCCCTGCAAATGTCAAAGAAAATATGGAATGTCCGAGACCAACTAGATCCGGACAAGTTCATTCATTCTATGGGTTGGCAAGCTTTTGTAGGTGATTTTTGCAAGTTTACTGCCCCATTACATAAAAGTTGTGAGGCAACATGTTCCAATCCTTTGGGGACAGCCTTCAAGAAAATTTATTTGAAAGGTGAGTGTGGTGTACATTCTACGTATAATATTTCGACTTGTCCCCATTTGACGATTATTCGGATCATGTTGTCGCTATTGATGATGATTCGAGGACGAATCATGTTTTCAAGGGGGGAGGAGATGACGAGGGACCGACCACTGGGGCTGCCCTATTCAAAGGGGTTTCTTAACAAGCTTACATGGACCAATGACGCAGCACATGGGCAAGGATAGGATTTCTTCCACCTTATTACATCATTGATCATTGATCCGAGTTCTAAGATACAAAGAGGACGCTAAGTTACATCTAGGAATGTTGTACAAGTCAACCTCTTAAGTTTAACAAATGTGCAATTCGCCCTATCAAGCAAAGTGGCTAAGATGGGCATTTTAGTAATCTTACAAGAAGATGAGGGATTGGACAACTTTTGCGACAGCTTGGTAGAATGGTCGTAGCTTTCGATCCATTTATCCAATGGAACCGATTCAAGTATGCCATACTAAAGATAAGAGGCAGATCTACAACTTTCATGGAGATCTCGAGACCGATTCTCGCATTCTTGATATCCGAAATCGTCGTGCAAGTTGGCTCCGACAAGCCGTCCCGAAATTGGGACGAATTTAAAGGGCATTTTAGTCTTTTTTTGTACATTAAAGTCTACTCTAGACTTTAATTATGTTCAGCTGTTGTTATTTAATATTTTAGGCGTGTATATCAAGTGTTGCTATAACAAAGGACATGTCAGTCCCATGTGTTTAGACAATGGTTGAGTGGTTTAGTTATCTAGTAGTTGTAGAGTCCTACTTCTTCAAGGACTCTTCACATGTTTACTATTTTCAGCCATGTTGGACGCCTATTATGAGTGTGTGCAAGACAATAGGACATGTTGTCCATTATCTTAGATAGTGTTTTACTCGATAGCAAGTTTGTTGTTCAAGAGTCCTACTTCTTCAAGGACTATTCCTTTTTAGGGCTAGATAGCCGAAATCGATCGCTATTTAAGAGGGATTTCGGCCACCGTTGTAGTTACGTTGGATATATTGATATTTTGGTAAGGTTATTCCTTAGCTACTTGTGGATTGACTTCGTATAGAATTCATTCATTCTTGAGTTATCAGCAAGCTTAGTTTACGCTTGTTGTGGTGTTTCAGCCTCCATCGATTCTTAGCCTTGTTTAGAGTTGCGTTGAGAATATTCCCCCGGTTAAACTAGTTCAAGAAGAGAGAAACACCCGATTTAAACTAAAGTATCGAGTCTTGGTACTTTGTACCTCGGTTCTTCATCAAGTGGTATCAGAGAAAAAGGTTCATCTCATTCTTGGTGGACCTTTTATAGCTTTCCTATAAATTTTCTTGTTTGCTTGAGAGAGACAAAAAAAAACATTCGGCCTAAAAAATAAAAGGCAACCGTGAATATTGTTAGACAAGTGTTCAAACCAAAACCAAACTTCTTGGCTTCTTAAGAGCATTCAAGAATTGGTTTTGTCACCCCTTTTTTCTTGTCATAGCCGTGCACATTCCCAAACATCTTGGTTCCTTGAGAGGAATTCAAGATACAAAGTACGCCAAGAGAGGGTAAGTCTAGAGAGAGAGAAAAAGAAAGTTAAGTCGAGAAATCAAGAAAGTAAAGACTCGAGAATTGCTCTTCCTAAACACAAAAGGATACCTTCAAAAAGTATCTCTTTTCTTGATTAGGTCTAGGAATTTTTCAAGATTCCTCTTCTTTTCCTTCTTTAAGCTTTGTATCAACGCAACAAGTTAGGAACCTTTCAATTCATCTAGAGTTTGAAGTTCTTTTTAGAGTAGTGTTGGAATAAAGAGTGAATTTTTCTTTTGATATCTAACAGCTTTGTGTGTGTTTTCTTGAGATTATAACATGTCTTAACAGGATCTCCATCAAAGAAAACCGAATCCTTTGATCAAGACAAGCTCTCCAAAGAGGTGTTGCACAAAACGATCATGGAATTGCGCCAATGGATGGATGATATGGCGGAAGAGATGAGAAGTTTTAGAGTTTCAAATCAGCAAAGTAATAAGAGATCTCTTAACGCGCTCGTGGGTTGCAAGCTCCCCACAAACCGAGAGAAAAGATGCGTTCTTTTGATGAAATTTATCAACAATTGAGAGAGAAAGAAGAAGCAAGATTGAAAGCAGAGGTAAAATTTAATGCTTCTTTGGAAGAAATTATGCAACAATTGAGAGAGAAAGAAGAGGCAAGATTACAAGAAGAGAGCGAGTTGAAAAAGAAGAGTGATCCTACCCATGAGGTAAAAGCCGGGGTAAAAAAAAGTCGAGCCTAATGTGAGACAAAAGGAAAGTTCTCTAAAAGTGAGAAAAGTGTGTTTGTCTATAAATCCGAGAAAGGTGGATAGGGTAATTCGAACAAAACAAGTAATTGTTTTGTTAGTTTTCAAAGGAACCGAAAGGTCCCTTTCTACTAACACTTTTTCTTTTGACCTAACATCTTCTTCTCTACCTAGTTTTGTTATTGATCTTTTTCAGGAATTTCAAGGAAGAATCCCCAATGAGTTGCCGAGAGGGTTGTTAACGAGCCTTCAAAACCGTGAAAGATATAAACCAAATCCGGATGACAATCACGAAATTCAAAGGCAGGTCGATTTAATTCTTGAGAAAGAAAAGTTAAGTAAGTATGTAAAAGTCCTTATGCTAACTCGGCAACATTTGTACCAAAGAGGGAAGGGACTTTTAGATTATATACGGATTGTCTCAATATTAATAAAATAACTATTAAGTTTAGACATCCGATTCCTCGCTTTGATAATATACTTGTTTATAGTAAGAACATAGAGAATCATAATGATCATCTTAGGGCTGTTTTTGCTATTCTAAAAGAACACACTTTGTAACTAAGCTTGAAAATTATGTTTCTTGCCCTAATTCTATTAACCTTCTTGAACACATCGTGAGTTCTCAAGGTATCAAAGTTGATCCGGCAAATGTCAAAGAAAATATGGAATGTCCGAGACCAACTAGATCCAGACAAGTTCATTCATTCTATGGGTTGGCAAGCTTTTGTAGGTGATTTTTGCAAGTTTGCTGCCCCATTACATAAAAGTTGTGAGGCAACATGTTCCAATCCTTTGGGACAGCTTCAAGAAAATTTATTTGAAAGGTGAGTGTGGTGTACATTCTACGTATAATATTTCTGACTTGTCCCCATTTGACGATTATTCAGATCATGTTGCTGCCATTGATGATGATTCGAGGACGAATCATGTTTTCAAGGGGGAGGAGATGACGAGGGACCGACCACTGGGGCTGCCCTATTCAAAGGGGTTTCTTAACAAGCTTACATGGACCAATGACGCGGCACAGGGCAAGGATAGGATTTCTTCCACCTTATTACATCATTGATCATTGATCTGAGTTCTAAGATACAAAGAGGACGCTAAGTTACATCTAGGAATGTTGTACAAGTCAACCTCTTAAGTTTAACAAATGTGCAATTCGGCCCTATCAAGCAAAGTGGCTAAGATGGGCATTTTAGTAATCTTACAAGAAGATGAGGGATTGGACAACTTTGCATGGCAGCTTTGGTAGAATGGTCGTAGCTTTCGATCCATTTATCCAATGGAACTGATTCAAGTATGCCATACTAAAGATAAGAGGCAGATCTACAACTTTCATGGAGATCTCGAGACCAGATTCTGCATTCTTGATATCCGAAATCGTCGTGCAAGTTGGCCCGACAAGCCGTCCCGTAATCGGGACGAATTTAAAGGGCATTTTAGTCTTTTTGTACATTAAAGTCTACTCTAGACTTTAATTATGTTCAGCGTTGTTATTTAATATTTTAGGCGTGTATATCAAGTGTTGCTATAACAAAGGACATGCTGTCCATGTGTTTAGACAATGGTTGAGTGGTTTAGTTATCTAGTAGTTGTAGAGTCCTACTTCTTCAAGGACTCTTCACATGTTTACTATTTTCAGCCATGTTGGACGCCTATTATGAGTGTGTGCAAGACAATAGGACATGTTGTCCATTATCTTAGATAGTGTTTTACTCGATAGCAAGTTTGTTGTTCAAGAGTCCTACTTCTTCAAGGACTATTCCTTTTTAGGGCTAGATAGCCGAAATCGATCGCTATTTAAGAGGGATTTCGGCCACCGTTGTAGTTACGTTGGATATATTGATATTTTGGTAAGGTTATTCCTTAGCTACTTGTGGATTGACTTCGTATAGAATTCATTCATTCTTGAGTTACTGTATCAGCAAGCTTAATTTACGCTTGTTGTGGTGTTTCAGGATCCATCGATTCTTAGCCTTGTTTAGAGTTGCGTTGAGAATATTACCCCGGCTAAACTAGTTCAAGAATAGAGAAACACCCGATTTAAACTAAAGTATCGAGTCTCGTACTTTGTACCCTGCTTCTTCATCAAGTGGTATCGAGAAAAAGGTTCATCTCATTCTTGGTGGACCTTTTATAGCTTTCCTATAAATTTTCTTGTTTGCTTGAGAGAGACAAAAAAAAACATTCGGCCTAAAAAAAATAAAAGGCAAACCGTGAATATTGTTAGACAGTAGTTCAAACCAAAACCAAACTTCTTGGCTTCTTAAGAGCATTCAAGAATTGGTTTTGTCACCCCTTTTTCTTGTCATAGCCGTGCACATTCCCAAACATCTTGGTTCCTTGAGAGGAATTCAAGATACAGTGCGGCCAAGAGAGGGTAAGTCTAGAGAGAGAGAAAAAGAAAGAAGTCGAGAAATCAAGAAAGTAAAGACTGAGAATTGCTCTTCCTAAACACAAAAGGATACCTTCAAAAAGTATCTCTTTTCTTGATTAGGTCTAGGAATTTTTCAAGATTCCTCTTCTTTTCCTTCTTTAAGCTTTGTATCAACGCAACAAGTTAGGAACCTTTCAATTCATCTAGAGTTTGAAGTTCTTTTTAGAGTAGTGTTGCAAATAAAGAGTGAATTTTTCTTTGATATCCAACAGTTTGTGTGTGTTTTCTTGAGATTATAACATGTCTTAACAGGGATCTCCATCAAAGAAAACCGAATCCTTTGATCAAGACAAGCTCTCCAAAGAGGTGTTGCACAAAACGATCATGGAATTGCGCCAACAGATGGATGATATGGCGGAAGAGATGAGAAGTTTTAGAGTTTCAAATCAGCAAAGTAATAAGAGATCTCTTAAACGCGCTCGTGGGTTGCAAGCTCCCCACAAACCGAGAGAAAAGATGCGTTCTTTTTGATGAAATTTATCAACAATTGTGAGAGAAAGAAGAAGCAAGATTGAAAGCAGAGGTAAAATTTAATGCTTCTTTGGAAGAAATTATGCAACAATTGAGAGAGAAAGAAGAGGCAAGATTACAAGAAGAGAGCGAGTTGAAAAAGAAGAGTGATCCTACCCATGGGGTAAAAGCCTGGGGTAAGTCGAGCCTAATGTGAGACAAAAGGAAAGTTCTCTAAAAGTGAGAAAAGTGTGTTTGTCTATAAATCCGAGAAAGGTGGATAGGGTAATTCGAACAAAACAAGTAATTGTTTTGTTAGTTTTCAAAGGAACCGAAAGGTCCCTTTCTACTAACACTTTTTCTTTTGACCTAACATCTTCTTCTCTACCTAGTTTTGTTATTGATCTTTTCAGGAATTTCAAGGAAGAATCCCCAATGAGTTGCCGAGAGGGTTGTTAACGAGCCTTCAAAACCGTGAAAGATATAAACCAAACCGATGACAATCACGAAATTCAAAGGCAGGTCGATTTAATTCTTGAGAAAGAAAAGTTAAGTAAGTATGTAAAAGTCCTTATGCTAACTCGGCAACATTTGTACCAAAGAGGGAAGGGACTTTTAGATTATATACGGATTGTCTCAATATTAATAAAATAACTATTAAGTTTAGACATCCGATTCCTCGCTTTGATAATATACTTGTTTATAGTAAGAACATAGAGAATCATAATGATCATCTTAGGGCTGTTTTTGCTATTCTAAAAGAACACACTTTGTAACTAAGTTTGAAAATTATGTTTCTTGCCCTAATTCTATTAACCTTCTTGAACACATTGTGAGTTCTCAAGGTATCAAAGTTGATCCGGCAAATGTCAAAGAAAATATGGAATGTCCGAGACCAACTAGATCCAGACAAGTTCATTCATTCTATGGGTTGGCAAGCTTTTGTAGGTGATTTTTGCAAGTTTACTGCCCCATTACATAAAAGTTGTGAGGCAACATGTTCCAATCCTTTGGGGACAGACTTCAAGAAAATTTATTTGAAAGGTGAGTGTGGTGTACATTCTACGTATAATATTTCCCGACTTGTCCCCATTTGACGATTATTCGGATCATGTTGTCGCTATTGATGATGATTCGAGGACGAATCATGTTTTCAAGGGTGGGAGGAGATGACGAGGGACCGACCACGGGGCTGCCCTATTCAAAGGGTTTCTTAACAAGCTTACATGGACCAATGACGCGGCACAGGGCAAGGATAGGATTTCTTCCACCTTATTACATCATTGATCATTGATCTGAGTTCTAAGATACAAAGAGGACGCTAAGTTACATCTAGGAATGTTGTACAAGTCAACCTCTTAAGTTTAACAAATGTGCAATTCGCCCTATCAAGCAAAGTGGCTAAGATGGGCATTTTAGTAATCTTACAAGAAGATGAGGGATTGGACAACTTTGCGACAGCTTTGGTAGAATGGTCGTAGCTTTCGATCCATTTATCCAATGGAACCCGATTCAAGTATGCCATACTAAAGATAAGAGGCAGATCTACAACTTTCATGGAGATCTCGAGACCGATTCTCGCATTCTTGATATCCGAAATCGTCGTGCAAGTTGGCTCGACAAGCTCGTCCGTAATCGGGACGAATTTAAAGGGCATTTTAGTCTTTTTTTGTACATTAAAGTCTACTCTAGACTTTAATTATGTTCAAGCGTTGTTATTTAATATTTTAGGCGTGTATATCAAGTGTTGCTATAACAAAGGACATGCTGTCCATGTGTTTAGACAATGGTTGAGTGGTTTAGTTATCTAGTAGTTGTAGAGTCCTACTTCTTCAAGGACTCTTCACATGTTTACTATTTTCAGCCATGTTGACGCCTATTATGAGTGTGTGCAAGACAATAGGACATGTTGTCCATTATCTTAGATAGTGTTTTACTCGATAGCAAGTTTGTTGTTCAAGAGTCCTACTTCTTCAAGGACTATTCCTTTTTAGGGCTAGATAGCCGAAATCGATCGCTATTTAAGAGGGATTTCGGCCACCGTTGTAGTTACGTTGGATATATTGATATTTTGGTAAGGTTATTCCTTAGCTACTTGTGGATTGACTTCAGATAGAATTCATTCATTCTTGAGTTATCAGATCGCAAGCTTTAGTTTACGCTTGTTGTGGTGTTTCAGATCTCCATCGATTCTTAGCCTTGTTTAGAGTTGCGTTGAGAATATTCCCCTGCTAAACTAGTTCAAGAAGAGAGAAACACCCGATTTAAACTAAAGTATCGAGTCTCGCTACTTTGTACCTCGGTTCTTCATCAAGTGGTATCAGAGAAAAAGGTTCATCTCATTCTTGGTGGACCTTTTATAGCTTTCCTATAAATTTTCTTGTTTGCTTGAGAGAGACCAAAAAAAAAAACATTCGGCCTAAAAAATAAAAGGCAACCGTGAATATTGTTAGACAAGTGTTCAAACCAAAACCAAACTTCTTGGCTTCTTAAGAGCATTCAAGAATTGGTTTTGTCACCCCTTTTTTCTTGTCATAGCCGTGCACATTCCCAAACATCTTGGTTCCTTGAGAGAATTCAAGATACAGTGCGGCCAAGAGAGGGTAAGTCTAGAGAGAGAGAAAAAGAAAGAAGTCGAGAAATCAAGAAAGTAAAGACTGAGAATTGCTCTTCCTAAACACAAAAGGATACCTTCAAAAAGTATCTCTTTTCTTGATTAGGTCTAGGAATTTTTCAAGATTCCTCTTCTTTTCCTTCTTTAAGCTTTGTATCAACGCAACAAGTTAGGAACCTTTCAATTCATCTAGAGTTTGAAGTTCTTTTTAGAGTAGTGTTGGAATAAAGAGTGAATTTTTTTTTGATATCTAACAGTTTGTGTGTGTTTTCTTGAGATTATAAAATGTCTTAACAGGGATCTCCATCAAAGAAAACCGAATCCTTTGATCAAGACAAGCTCTCCAAAGAGGTGTTGCACAAAACGATCATGGAATTGCGCCAACAGATGGATGATATGGCGGAAGAGATGAGAAGTTTTAGAGTTTCAAATCAGCAAAGTAATAAGAGATCTCTTAACGCGCTCGTGGGTTGCAAGCTCCCCACAAACCCAGAGAGAAAAGATGCGTTCTTTTGATGAAATTTATCAACAATTGAGAGAGAAAGAAGCAAGATTGAAAGCAGAGGTAAAATTTAATGCTTCTTGGAAGAAATTATGCAACAATTGAGAGAGAAAGAAGAGGCAAGATTACAAGAAGAGAGCGAGTTGAAAAAGAAGAGTGATCCTACCCATGAGGTAAAAGCCCGGGGTAGTCGAGCCTAATGTGAGACAAAAGGAAAGTTCTCTAAAAGTGAGAAAAGTGTGTTTGTCTATAAATCCGAGAAAGGTGGATAGGGTAATTCGAACAAAACAAGTAATTGTTTTGTTAGTTTTCAAAGGAACCGAAAGGTCCCTTTCTACTAACACTTTTTCTTTTGACCTAACATCTTCTTCTACCTAGTTTTGTTATTGATCTTTTTCGAGAATTTCAAGGAAGAATCCCCAATGAGTTGCCGAGAGGGTTGTTAACGAGCCTTCAAAACCGTGAAAGATATAAACCAAACCGATGACAATCACGAAATTCAAAGGCGAGTCGATTTAATTCTTGAGAAAGAACAGTTAAGTAAGTATGTAAAAGTCCTTATGCTAACTCGGCAACATTTGTACCAAAGAGGGAAGGGACTTTTAGATTATATACGGATTGTCTCAATATTAACAAAATAACTATTAAGTTTAGACATCCGATTCCTCGCTTTGATAATATACTTGTTTATAGTAAGAACATAGAGAATCATAATGATCATCTTAGGGCTGTTTTTGCTATTCTAAAAGAACACACTTTGTAACTAAGCTTGAAAAATTATGTTTCTTGCCCTAATTCTATTAACCTTCTTGAACACATCGTGAGTTCTCAAGGTATCAAAGTTGATCCCAAGCAAATGTCAAAGAAAATATGGAATGTCCGAGACCAACTAGATCCGGACAAGTTCATTCATTCTATGGGTTGGCAAGCTTTTGTAGGTGATTTTTGCAAGTTTGCTGCCCCATTACATAAAAGTTGTGAGGCAACATGTTCCAATCCTTTGGGACAGCTTCAAGAAAATTTATTTGAAAGGTGAGTGTGGTGTACATTCTACGTATAATATTTCCCGACTTGTCCCCATTTGACGATTATTCGAGATCATGTTGTCGCTATTGATGATGATTCGAGGACGAATCATGTTTTCAAGGGGGAGGAGATGACGAGGGACCGACCACGGGGCTGCCCTATTCAAAGGGTTTCTTAACAAGCTTACATGGACCAATGACGCGGCACAGGGCAAGGATAGGATTTCTTCCACCTTATTACATCATTGATCATTGATCTGAGTTCTAAGATACAAAGAGGACGCTAAGTTACATCTAGGAATGTTGTACAAGTCAACCTCTTAAGTTTAACAAATGTGCAATTCGGCCCTATCAAGCAAAGTGGCTAAGATGGGCATTTTAGTAATCTTACAAGAAGATGAGGGATTGGACAACTTTGCGACAGTTTGGTAGAATGGTCGTAGCTTTCGATCCATTTATCCAATGGAACTGATTCAAGTATGCCATACTAAAGATAAGAGGCAGATCTACAACTTTCATGGAGATCTCGAGACCAGATTCTGCATTCTTGATATCCGAAATCGTCGTGCAAGTTGGCCCGACAAGCTGTCCAGAATTGGGACGAATTTAAAGGGCATTTTAGTCTTTTTGTACATTAAAGTCTACTCTAGACTTTAATTATGTTCAGCGTTGTTATTTAATATTTTAGGCGTGTATATCAAGTGTTGCTATAACAAAGGACATGCTGTCCATGTGTTTAGACAATGGTTGAGTGGTTTAGTTATCTAGTAGTTGTAGAGTCCTACTTCTTCAAGGACTCTTCACATGTTTACTATTTTCAGCCATGTTGGACGCCTATTATGAGTGTGTGCAAGACAATAGGACATGTTGTCCATTATCTTAGATAGTGTTTTACTCGATAGCAAGTTTGTTGTTCAAGAGTCCTACTTCTTCAAGGACTATTCCTTTTTAGGGCTAGATAGCCGAAATCGATCGCTATTTAAGAGGGATTTCGGCCACCGTTGTAGTTACGTTGGATATATTGATATTTTGGTAAGGTTATTCCTTAGCTACTTGTGGATTGACTTCGTATAGAATTCATTCATTCTTGAGTTACTGTATCAGCAAGCTTAATTTACGCTTGTTGTGGTGTTTCAGGATCCATCGATTCTTAGCCTTGTTTAGAGTTGCGTTGAGAATATTACCCCGGCTAAACTAGTTCAAGAATAGAGAAACACCCGATTTAAACTAAAGTATCGAGTCTTGGTACTTTGTACCTCGGTTCTTCATCAAGTGGTATCAGAGAAAAAGGTTCATCTCATTCTTGGTGGACCTTTTATAGCTTTCCTATAAATTTTCTTGTTTGCTTGAGAGAGACAAAAAAAACATTCGGCCTAAAAAAATAAAATGCAACCGTGAATATTGTTAGACAAGTGTTCAAACCAAAACCAAACTTCTTGGCTTCTTAAGAGCATTCAAGAATTGGTTTTGTCACCCCTTTTTCTTGTCATAGCCGTGCACATTCCCAAACATCTTGGTTCCTTGAGAGGAATTCAAGATACAGTGCGGCCAAGAGAGGGTAAGTCTAGAGAGAGAGAAAAAGAAAGAAGTCGAGAAATCAAGAAAGTAAAGACTGAGAATTGCTCTTCCTAAACACAAAAGGATACCTTCAAAAAGTATCTCTTTTCTTGATTAGGTCTAGGAATTTTTCAAGATTCCTCTTCTTTTCCTTCTTTAAGCTTTGTATCAACGCAACAAGTTAGGAACCTTTCAATTCATCTAGAGTTTGAAGTTCTTTTTAGAGTAGTGTTGGAATAAAGAGTGAATTTTTCTTTGATATCTAACAGTTTGTGTGTGTTTTCTTGAGATTATAACATGTCTTAACAGGGATCTCCATCAAAGAAAACCGAATCCTTTGATCAAGACAAGCTCTCCAAAGAGGTGTTGCACAAAAGCGATCATGGAATTGCGCCAATGAGATGGATGATATGGCGGAAGAGATGAGAAGTTTTAGAGTTTCAAATCAGCAAAGTAATAAGAGATCTCTTAACGCGCTCGTGGGTTGCAAGCTCCCCACAAAGCCAGAGAGAAAAGATGCGTTCTTTTGATGAAATTTATCAACAATTGAGAGAAAGAAGAAGCAAGATTGAAAGCAGAGGTAAAATTTAATGCTTCTTTGGAAGAAATTATGCAACAATTGAGAGAGAAAGAAGAGGCAAGATTACAAGAAGAGAGCGAGTTGAAAAAGAAGAGTGATCCTACCCATGAGGTAAAAGCCGGGGTAGTCGAGCCTAATGTGAGACAAAAGGAAAGTTCTCTAAAAGTGAGAAAAGTGTGTTTGTCTATAAATCCGAGAAAGGTGGATAGGGTAATTCGAACAAAACAAGTAATTGTTTTGTTAGTTTTCAAAGGAACCGAAAGGTCCCTTTCTACTAACACTTTTTCTTTTGACCTAACATCTTCTTCTCTACCTAGTTTTGTTATTGATCTTTTTCAGGAATTTCAAGGAAGAATCCCCAATGAGTTGCTGAGAGGGTTGTTAGCGAGCCTTCAAAACCGTGAAAGATATAAACCAAATCAGGGATGACAATCACGAAATTCAAAAGGCGAGTCGATTTAATTCTTGAGAAAGAAAAGTTAAGTAAGTATGTAAAAGTCCTTATGCTAACTCGGCAACATTTGTACCAAAGAGGGAAGGGACTTTTAGATTATATACGGATTGTCTCAATATTAATAAAATAACTATTAAGTTTAGACATCCGATTCCTCGCTTTGATAATATACTTGTTTATAGTAAGAACATAGAGAATCATAATGATCATCTTAGGGCTGTTTTTGCTATTCTAAAAGAACACACTTTGTAACTAAGCTTGAAAATTATGTTTCTTGCCCTAATTCTATTAACCTTCTTGAACACATTGTGAGTTCTCAAGGTATCAAAGTTGATCCGGCAAATGTCAAAGAAAATATGGAATGTCCGAGACCAACTAGATCCAGACAAGTTCATTCATTCTATGGGTTGGCAAGCTTTTGTAGGTGATTTTTGCAAGTTTGCTGCCCCATTACATAAAAGTTGTGAGGCAACATGTTCCAATCCTTTTGGGGACGAGCTTCAAGAAAATTTATTTGAAAGGTGAGTGTGGTGTACATTCTACGTATAATATTTACGACTTGTCCCCATTTGGCGATTATTCGAGATCATGTTGCTGCCATTGATGATGATTCGAGGACGAATCATGTTTTCAAGGGGGAGGAGATGACGAGGGACCGACCACGGGGCTGCCCTATTCAAAGGGTTTCTTAACAAGCTTACATGGACCAATGACGCGGCACAGGGCAAGGATAGGATTTCTTCCACCTTATTACATCATTGATCATTGATCTGAGTTCTAAGATACAAAGAGGGACGCTAAGTTACATCTAGGAATGTTGTACAAGTCAACCTCTTAAGTTTAACAAATGTGCAATTCAGCCCTATCAAGCAAAGTGGCTAAGATGGGCATTTTAGTAATCTTACAAGAAGATGAGGGATTGGACAACTTTGCGACTGATTTGGTAGAATGGTCGTAGCTTTCGATCCATTTATCCAATGGAGCCCGATTCAAGTATGCCATACTAAAGATAAGAGGCGAGATCTACAACTTTCATGGAGATCTCGAGACCGGATCTGCATTCTTGATATCAGAAATCGTCGTGCAAGTTGGCCCGACAAGCTGTCCCGAGTGGGGACGAATTTAAAGGGCATTTTAGTCTTTTTGTACATTAAAGTCTACTCTAGACTTTAATTATGTTCAAACGTTGTTATTTAATATTTTAGGCGTGTATATCAAGTGTTGCTATAACAAAGGACATGCTTTGTCCATGTGTTTAGACAATGGTTGAGTGGTTTTGAGTTATCTAGTAGTTGTAGAGTCCTACTTCTTCAAGGACTCTTCACATGTTTACTATTTTCAGCCATGTTGGACGCCTATTATGAGTGTGTGCAAGACAATAGGACATGTTGTCCATTATCTTAGATAGTGTTTTACTCGATAGCAAGTTTGTTGTTCAAGAGTCCTACTTCTTCGAGGACTATTCCTTTTTTAGGGCTAGATAGCCGAAATCGATCGCTATTTAAGAGGGATTTCGACCCACCGTTCATAGTTACGTTGGATATATTGATATTTTTGGTAAGGTTATTCCTTAGCTACTTGTGGATTGACTTCGTATAGAATTCATTCATTCTTGAGTTACTGTATCAGCAAGCTTAGTTTACGCTTGTTGTGGTGTTTCAGCCTCCATCGATTCTTAGCCTTGTTTAGAGTTGCGTTGAGAATATTCCCCCGGTTAAACTAGTTCAAGAAGAGAAACACCCGATTTAAACTAAAGTATCGAGTCTTGGTACTTTGTACCTCGGTTCTTCATCAAGTGGTATCGAGAAAAAAGGTTCAGTCTCATTCTTGGTGGACCTTTTTATAGCTTTCCTATAAATTTTCTTGTTTGCTTGAGAGAGAGACAAAAAAAAACATTCGGCCTAAAAAAATAAAAAACGGGCAAGTGAATATTGTTAGACAAGTGTTCAAACCAAAACCAAACTTCTTGGCTTCTTAAGAGCATTCAAGAATTGGTTTTGTCACCCCTTTTTCTTGTCATAGCCGTGCACATTCCCAAACATCTTGGTTCCTTGAGAGGAATTCAAGATACAGTGCGGCCAAGAGAGGGTAAGTCTAGAGAGAGAAAAAGAAAGAAGTCGAAATCAAGAAAGTAAAGGCTGAGAATTGCTCTTTCTAAACACAAAAGGATACCTTCAAAAAGTATCTCTTTTCTT
This sequence comes from Vinca minor, assembly GCA_026122235.1. NCBI lineage: Eukaryota > Viridiplantae > Streptophyta > Magnoliopsida > Gentianales > Apocynaceae > Vinca > Vinca minor. The sequence goes on from JAOCZM010000191.1 coordinate 2,373,086, forward strand.
GATTAGGTCTAGGAATTTTTCAAGATTCCTCTTCTTTTCCTTCTTTAAGCTTTGTATCAACGCAACAAGTTAGGAACCTTTCAATTCATCTAGAGTTTGAAGTTCTTTTTAGAGTAGTGTTGGAATAAAGAGTGAATTTTTCTTTGATATCTAACAGTTTGTGTGTGTTTTCTTGAGATTATAACATGTCTTATCGAGGATCTCCATCAAAGAAAAACCGAATCCTTTGATCAAGACAAGCTCTCCAAAGAGGTGTTGCACAAAAGCGATCATGGAATTGCGCCAACGAGATGGATGATATGGCGGAAGAGATGAGAAGTTTTAGAGTTTCAAATCAGCAAAGTAATAAGAGATCTCTTAAAACGCGCTCGTGGGTTGCAAGCTCCCCCACAAAGCCCGAGAGAAAAGATCGTTCTTTTGATTGAAATTTATCAACAATTGAGAGAGAAAGAAGAAGCAAGATTGAAAGCGAGGTAAAATTTAATGCTTCTTTGGAAGAAATTATGCAACAATTGAGAGAGAAAGAAGAGGCAAGATTACAAGAAGAGAAGCGAGTTGAAAAAGAAGAGTGATCCTACCCATGAGGTAAAAGCGGGGTAAAAAAAAAGTCGAGCCTAATGTGAGACAAAAGGGAAAAGTTCTCTAAAAAGTGAGAAAAGTGTGTTTGTCTATAAATCGAGAAAGGTGGATAGGGTAATTCGAACAAAACAAGTAATTGTTTTGTTAGTTTTCAAAGGAACAGAAAGGTCCCTTTCTACTAACACTTTTTCTTTTGACCTAACATCTTCTTCTCTACCTAGTTTTGTTATTGATCTTTTCGGGAATTTCAAGGAAGAATCCCCAATGAGTTGCGAGAGGGTTGTTAACGAGCCTTCAAAACCGTGAAAGATATAAACCAAATCCGGATGACAATCACGAAATTCAAAGGCAGGTCGATTTAATTCTTGAGAAAGAAAAGTTAAGTAAGTATGTAAAAGTCCTTATGCTAACTCGGCAACATTTGTACCAAAGAGGGAAGGGACTTTTAGATTATATACGGATTGTCTCAATATTAATAAAATAACTATTAAGTTTAGACATCCGATTCCTCGCTTTGATAATATACTTGTTTATAGTAAGAACATAGAGAATCATAATGATCATCTTAGGGCTGTTTTTGCTATTCTAAAAGAACACACTT